>OY986044.1:61033801-61598801 GCA_963920215.1 Nineta flava | reverse complement strand
TGCTGGCTGTAGGTGAGCGTGAATCTGAAACAGGGTGTTTCCTTATTTTTATTTTGTTTTTATGATATTTACGATTTTTGATAGTTTTGAATGTTATATTATTGTTACTCTGGACTTTGGCTTTATCGAAAGCGGGTAATAATTTAGTATTTCTTTGTGTATTTTTGATGTAAACATCTTGGTTTGGTTCTAATACGGGTGGGTTGTTGCGGTTTTCATTTAAATTTTGTATTTTGTTAGATAGTTTTTTGTTATTTTGTTCTATAATATCCCTAATAATTTTATTTTCTGAAAGTCTATGCAAGTTATAGTTGTTGATTGCATTATTAGTTTCGTTTTTGATAATTTGGTTTTCACGTATACCGTTTATGATTTCGAAAGGTGTCAATTTAGTGCTTGTATGAATCGAATTATTATAGACTAGGGTAGCCATATCAATTAATTCGTCCACTGGTGCTTGTAATTTCTTTACTCGTAATATTCTTAAAGTTTCTAATATTGTTGAATGTAATCGTTCGACGGGGGAATTTCCTTGAGACGAACGGGCGCAAGTCTCATGGTTTTTGATATTATATAAATGTAAATATTCTCTGAATTGGTAGTTATTGAATTCCGTACCTTGATCGTGATATATTTTTGTAGGTAGCCCATGTCGTGATAAGTATTGTCGTAAGCCCTTAAGTATATCTAAGCCGTTCCTTGAATTCATAGGTATTATTTCGGCGTATTTTGAGAATTTATCTAATATAGTTAAGAAATTTGATTTTTCTATTAAGAGTACGTCTATGTGAAGTATCTCAAAAGGTCTGGTAGTTTGTTCTGTTTGTGTTTGTTTAATGTTTAATGGGTGTCGTTCATATTTGCCTTGATTGCAAATATCACATGAGTTTATGAATGAAGTTATTTTTGGTTTCATATTATCAAAATAATATTTTCTTTTTAAGTGTTGCCACGTCTCTTCTATACCTCTATGTATGGTCAGTTCGTGATACTGTTTCATTAAATTTGATTGTTCGTCTGTATTTTCTATGTCTTCTAATACTTTTGTACATCGTATAATTTTATAGTTTTGGAAGTATTGTTCATGTACGTCTGATAATGTTTTGAATGTTTTTTCGTCGTTAGTGAGCACTGCATTAAGTTTGTTAGGGGAAAAATACTCTTTAATTATTTTTATTAAGTCGTTTTCGCTAAATGTTACTAGTTCAAATATTTGTCTTTTCTTAGTTTTAAATAGTGTTAAATTTTCGTATTTTTTTCCTATTGTTCGTTCTAAGATTATTTGGTTATGAAATTCGTTTAAAGGTCTTTCGGCTATTCTAATGCCGTCGGAAAGATTTTCATCAGCTGAGTGTTGTGTGTGTATTTCTACTTGTTGTGATTCGTTGTTGTTTAATTGTACTCTAGAGAGTGCATCGGCGTTTGCGTTTTGTTTTCCTGGTTTATAGTCTATATTGAAATTATAATCCGCTAGTTTTATTCTCCATCGCAAAAGGCGGGAGTTACAGTCCTTTAGTGAGAATATCCATTTTAGGGGCTTGTGGTCCGTAAGGATATTGAACTTTTGCCCGAAAAGATAGGGCCTAAATTGTTGGCAAGCCCAAACAATAGCGAGGAGTTCTTTTTCGATGGTTGAATAGTTACACTCTGCTTTGTTTAATGTTCGTGAGGCGTAACATATCGGTTTATCTTGCCCAATAGGTCCTTGTGATAGCACGGCGCCTATCGCAAAGTTACTGGCATCGGTTGTTAGGACGAATGGTTTGGTAAAATCTGGATATTGCAGTATAGGGTCATTGGTTAGCAATTGTTTACAATACTCAAAACAATCTACATATCGAGGTTCTTTGATGTTTATTACTGAATCCTTTTTCAATTTTTCAGTCATTGGTTTGGTGATTTTGGCGAAGTTATTAATAAATTTTCGGTAGTAACCTATTAGTCCCAAAAATGATTTTATTTCGGTTACTGTTTTCGGAATTGGAAAATTTTTGATGGCTTCGATTTTCCTAGGGTTGGGTTTGATACCGTCTGTTGTAACTATATGCCCTAGAAATTCGATTTCTTTTCTTAAAAACTCGCACTTGTCTAATTGTGTTTTAAAGTTAGATGATCTAAGTTTTTCAAATACTAACTTGAGTGTTTGAATGTGTTCCTGAAGTGATGAAGAGTAGATTATAATATCGTCCATGTATACGAGAACGTTTTTCCCTATGTGTTCGCGAAGCATATTATCCATTACGCGTTGGAACGTTGCAGGAGCGTTCTTGAGACCAAAAGTCATTCTAGTGAACTCATAGTGTCCGTGGTCCACTGAGAAGGCTGTCTTAGGTATATCTTTGGGATCCATTTCAATTTGGTGGAACCCAGAAGCGAGATCGAGAGTGGTAAAGTATTGGCATTTACCGAGTTTATCCAATATGTCTGAGATATTAGGTAGAGGGTATTTGTCATCTACTGTTTTCTCATTTAATTTTCTATAGTCGATTACTAGTCTCCACTTCTTTTTGCCAGAGGCATCGGCCTTTTTGCTGACGATCCATATTGGTGAAGACCAGGGAGAATTGGATGGTCTAATAATGTTTTTCTCCAACATTTCATCTATTTGTCGCGTGACCTCTTCTTTATGTATATGGGGGTATCTATATGATTTAGCGTATATCGGTACGTCGTCAGTTGTTTTAATGGAATGTTTTAAGTCGGAGGTAAATGTCATATTTTGATCGGGTGTGTAGAATATATCTCTATATTCAGCACATAAAGTTAGTAATGCTTGTTTTTCTTCTACGTTCAAGTGGCTTGTACGTAGATGTTGTACTGCAAAATCATAGTCGTAATTTGAGTAGTCGCGTTGTATATTATTTAACTGCTTAGTTTGGTTGATTACTTCCGCTCTTATTTGTTTTGGTATTATTACTTTTTGTTGAATGCACGAGTCATTTTGAATGAGTGCATTTGTAATATGATCTTTTGTTTTATAAATTCCTGATAAGATATTAACATGATTATTTAATTTTATATCTGGTATAAAAATGTCGCCATTTTTTACATTAGTTGTAATTTTTATTAATTTTGTTTTGTTAGGTTCTATGTTATGAATTTGCGTTTCATTTAATTTTTTAAAATGTAATTTATTTTTTATTCCGTTAAGTTGAATAATTTGATTTGTATAGTCGATTTGGGCGTTAAGATCTTGTAACGTTTTTGTACCGATTAGTCCATCGAAGAAATGATGGAATTTGAATATTAAGAAATAAATTGGTTGCGTGTTATTAAAATTTTCTAAATGATCTATTTTTACTTTTTGCGTTATGTTATAAGTTTTTAAGGCGGTTTTTAGTTTAACATTGGTTGGGTAGAATTTTGAAAAGTTGGGTAAATATTTTGGATCTAAGAAGTTTTCATCGGCTCCTGTATCTATTAGTAATTTTAATTTGTTAATTTTTATGTAAGGTAATGTATTATTAGTTTTTGAAAAATTTAATTCGACAAATCCGGAGGATCGTAGGTCGAGGCTGTTTCCGAAAAATTTTCGTCCTGTTCTAAGTGTAATTCATTATAAGTTTCGTCTTCGTAATTCTCTTCATATTCGTATTCGTTATAGTTATCGTGATTGTCTACATTGTTTGTTTCTTGATTATTTAGCTGTCTATGTATTACTTGTCTTGTATTTCCTGAACTTATGTCCATAGGTGTGGGTCGATTTTGATTATTGTTATTCGATTGTTGGGGTGGTCTATTAAATATTGGTTGATTCGAAGTTTGGGGTCGGTATTGTTGTTGTGCATATACCGGTGGTCTATTATAATTATTTTGAGGTCTGAATAAGGGATTGTTCATGGGAGAATTTTGTCTAAATTGTTGTGGGTTATTTTGATTGTTATAATTAAACCGAGGTGGTTGTAACAATGGTCTATTGTTGTTGATAGGTTTTCTTGGGGGTTGGTAATTCGTACTACATTGTATTGGTTGTTGTTTGTGAGAAAGTCGCGATCTATCGTTACTTGATTGTTGCATACTGATTTCGTTAAGGCAGATGTCATATGCGTCTTTAATTGTTGTAGGGCGATTGGCTCTAACAATGTAACCAAGTTTTGGATCAAGTCCTGCTATGAATGATTTTAGTGCGATCATTATGTAAATTTCTGTTTGTCCGTTAATAAATTCTGTAGTTTTTGAAGAATCTATTGAATTTAGCAAAGCGGTTTGTAAATCAGATATTTCTGAATAATATAATTCTAATGATTTATTATTTTGAGATATCGTGTTTAATTTGTGTAGAATAGTTTCTACGGTTCGTCTATCTGAAAATTGAGTTTTCAAGTGCTCTGAAATTAGATTCCATGCACTAGGGTCTCCAACTGAAATTAGTATTTCGTTAGCTTTTCCTACAATTTTATTCTAACCATATCCGTGACCATTTCTATGGTAGCGGCATTTTCTCCTGCAGTGGTAATAATTCTATTTGCATTTCTTAAAAATCTATTTAAAGTACCTGGAGTACCATCAAAATTATTTAGATTTTTTATTAAATCAATTACGGTAATGGTAGTCATTTTGTTTGGTTGATTTATTTGTTTTAAAGTTTCCTTAAAATTACTTTCAATGTTTTCGTCTTCAATTGTAATAACTTTTATTTGGTTTATTATTTCGTCTAAAACTGATTTTTTTAATGGGAAATTTTTATATAAATTATTTTCGTCCTCAGAAGCTTGATCAGAGTCTGAGGATTCTGGTTCCGAATAGTCCCTGCTTGAAGTCGGTTGGTGTACGTCAGGGGAGTATGGAACTCGTTTACTTTTGTTAAATAATTTGGGAATTTTAGGCATTAAGGAAAGCAAATACAATAATCAAAAAGTTACTTACAGTTGAATTATGATCGCCTTCCACATTATGTTTTAACAATTAGGTTTCCAATAATTAACTTGTATTTAGTTGCGATGATAAATACTTTAAGTCACCAGTGATTTGATGATGTTAATTGTTGGACCACAATGTTGCTTCCAATTTCCAGATTCCAGTGAAGTTTTATAATAAATTTGTTTGTTTAGTAGGTTCGTATCCTGAAGTATTGAAATACACTCGAAAATTCCGCACTTGGGTTACTACACCAGTTATTTCGCGAATTTTTCGATGGATAATAGTACCGTAAAAATGGGCACTATCCTAGCGGCTGCGCCAATTATAAAACTCGAAAAATAAAAGTCTTAAAAAAAAAACTTTATTTAATTTAATTTAAGTACAAATTATTAATATTTGATTTGATTATTCTAAGTACAATAATTATTAACTAATTATGAAACTTTGTCCACCAGTAATTACACAAATTGAACGTATGTCAAAAGTTGGTAATTAAAAGATGACGCCATTTCATTTACATCGCTATTTATACAATTTGGGAAATAATAGAAAAGTATTTTAGCATCGTATGCAAAACGTGGATAGTTTGATGTCGTCAATGGACATCCTGTTGACTTGAGTAATTTATATTTTACATGTGTTACTATATTCCAGGTTCCGTAACTTATATATATATATATATATATACATATATATATATATATATATATATATATATATATATATATATATATATATATATATATATATATATATATATATAAAAGTTTAAACAGTATTCAAAAGGCGCATTTAATGAGGAAATAAAATACCATATCAGGAAATCTGAATGATTAAATATAGAAAATTATGTATCCTTTTTTCTTTTCTTTCAATAAAATATTATTTTGGCGAACTTTTTTAAACATCAACATAAATTGTTATAAATACATATAGGTTTTCTTAATGTCCTTTTCATTTGAGAAAGTTCTTTTACCCAAATATAAGAAAACTTTTTTGTTTCTTTGTTATAAATCAATTTTTCGTTTATAGCAGTTAATCTCACTTTGATTTCCTGGTCGAATTATTTTATATAAGAAAAAATTTGATAAATGAAGCGTGAACATGTTTACGTACAATTTCTGCATAAAGACACGAACACTCTGCGTCCAGAACAATGAATGATAGTTTCTATACAGCAGTAGAATATACATAAGAAATTGTATCATCCGGCAAACAACATAATCAAGCAGAGATTTGAATTGAAATGTGACAAATGGGTGAAATGGAAATATATTTGCCTCGATGGGATTACGGCGGTGTAACGAAGTATGTGATAAGTGGCTGAAATAGTGCCATAATGAAATAGTTCTGACAAATATTACTTTTTTCGTAATCTTGAAGTAAAGCCTGGAAGAATCATCGAATGAAGATGCACCGGAACAAGAACCTTGTCAATCATTCAAAAGCACTCACTACTGTTGACTTCGTTATTAGTCACATATAATTATTTATGAACTGATAAAATAGAGTTCAGCTTAGATTATGTAGCTTTTCACGAGATGAATTTTATTGTATTTTATTTTGTATAAAAAATTTTAGCCTTGAGTCATTTAAAAAGTGAAATAAAGAGACAGTCAGTCAGTTCACTTAAAATCAATTCACCAGCACGAAAATATTAAATTTCTTTGTGATAAAATTTTTTATACCCATAGTTTCCTGTTAAATATGAACACGCAAATAATAAAAAAAAAACTTTATTACAATTTTAATATTACTTCGTTGTACATCATACACAATTTTAAAAGTTATACAAAATACTATATAAACAAACGTTATCCTTGAGAAACAGTGTGTATGATAGATCATTGTAACCAGCCAAGTAGCCGTGCTTGTAAAGGCGTTGTGTGTACTTCGAACTGGGAGGTTATGGCTTCGAATCCCGACATCAGCAGTTTGTCAATTATAAAAAAAGGGGAGGGGGAGTTAATTGACTAAACTGTCGGCGTATGGACAAGAACGAAGTAGCCAACTATGCTTGTGAAGGTTCTCTGCAGTTTTCTTCACGAACTCCAAATGAGTATCGGCATCCTAACAAAGTCGGCCGCACTTCTTACCAATTCCTAGTCTGCACACAAAATTCCTTATCCTCCACTCACATCCTCACATCTTTAGGCATCACAATGGAACTTACGGTGTGTCCCACCCAGGACAACTTATACAATCTATCTATCTATCTAGATCATTGTGCATAGGCTATTTTCTGTTTGATTAGTTTTTACTATCGGGTGAAATGTTGAGATATAATTTTTGATGTGGTAAACTAGTTTTGAACAGTTTTATTTTTGGCTCTTCCAGGTATTACGTTATCTGGAAAAAAACATGGTGGTGGGCTCAAGCTACGTTTTAAATTTGAACTTCGTAGTTCTTTCGGTTTCTAAGATAATAAAGGCCTAAAAACCGTCTCTAATCCAAAATTATTCATATAATAAAACTCTTGCGAAAATACTCGAAACAAAATTAGAATAAGCGGTTACGTACGAAGCGTTGTTATTTCTTTAACAATAAATTATTGAATAAATTCTATGCTTTGGTTTAATGTAATAATAACAAAATAATTATGTACCTACTTTAATAAAGATTGATAAACTGATAAATATTCAAATACCCACAAAACAGGGAAGGAAATATTTAACAATGAGTTTCGTTTTCTGAAAAAAAAGCATTTTAAAATTATGATTTACTGTGAAACTTTACTTTCCAAAAATGAAACTTTTCAATTTTTTCCATAAACTGTTCAAACCAAACTGTTCAAACCAAAGAAATAAGATATATGCATAAAGAGAGTACCATATCCACCAAATCCTCCATGGGCACTCTAGACCATAGTCCATGCAATTTTTTACTATATACGTATTTGAATGAATTCGAAAAAATAAGATACCATTATAAAATCTAACTTTCAACAACACATTCTGTGTAACAAAAACTATTGTACAAATTTTTAAACGGAAACAATATTTTTCATTACCCAAAAAACTACATACTAAAAAGTTTTCTAAATTACACAATCTATGTATGTATGAATGTTTTGTATAAAAGTTAAATTTTGTTTTGTCAAACACAACGGCGACTATATGTACAAGTAAGAAAATCTTGTGAAAAATACTTACCCCATTCTATACCTCTGTATTTAGACTATTTTGTAGTTATACTAAAGTTTCTTTAGTATCACGATTTACTAATACTCCAAGCTTGTATATATATACATATATATATATATATATAGATAGATATATATATATATATATATAGATATATATATATATATATATATATATATAGATATATATATATATATATATATATATATATATATAAATATATATATTTTTATTTATTTATTTATTGATATTTATTTAATATTTATTTACGATACGAATAATGGTTTTCAAGGTATCAGACCCATAGTGCTAAAATTACAAACCGTATGAATTGAGAAGGCAAAATTTTGAAATGTGTTAGTTGGACGTTAAAATAAACCTGATTTTCGTACTGTTTGGGTCAAAATTAGCCTAGAAAATGATTATTATTAAAATCGAGAACAAAAATTTTCTTCCCTTTTTTCACATTTTTTCAAAGGGGTACCCCTTAAAAAAATCGGTAAAATTGAATAAAAATTTTATATCCCCGATTTTGATTAAAACTTGGTTTAAGGCTAATTTGGACCTAGCGAAAACGATGGCGTTAGTTAAAATATTATACGATTAATGGTTTTCAAGGTATCAGGCTCATGGTGCTAAAATACGAAACCGTATGAATTGAAAAGGCAAAATTTTGAAATGTGTTGGTTGGACGTTAAAATTAACCTAATTTTCGTACTGTTTGGGTCAAAATTAGCCTAGAAAATGATTATAATTAAATTTTTTTTCACTTTGTTCACATTTTTCCAAGGGGTACCTATATATATATATATATATACGGATCGTAATGAAATTTGGCATGGACATAGATTATATCCTAGGGAAGGATATAGGCTCTTTTGTCTCAAACTATAGGGTGCCGCATTATTGGACTTGCCGAACTATTGAAGTGCCGGATTAGTGAGACTATATTGTATCTATAGAAGAAAAAAAACATATATATATATATATATATATATATATATAAATATATATATATATATATATATATATATAAATATATATATATAGAAGATTCTATAGAAGAAAAAAAACATATATATATATATTTTTTTTTTCTTCTATAGATACAATATAGTCTCACTAATCCGGCACTTCAATAGTTCGGCAAGTCCAATAATGCGGCACCCTATAGTTTGAGACAAAAGAGCCTATATCTTTCCCCAGGATATAATCTATGTCCATGCCAAATTTCATTACGATCCGTTTAGTCGTGAAGAGGAAGCAAACAGAGTTACTTTCACATTTATTTATATAATAGTACGGATATCAAATATATGTATAAATTAAATGGGTACTCCACGCCAAATCGTGCCAAAGTTTTAGGCCATGATCCAAAATTGTTTACCCTACAGTTCAGCTTTCAGACATCAGGAGTCGTACGTTGTTGACGGGGCCGCATATTTAAGTTGCTAGATAATAATGTGTAGTAAATAATTGTAAATTAAATATAAATAATAACAATTTAGAATTCTAATCTGTTACTCAGAATAAATTGCGAATGAAATAATTAAGAAACAAGACTATAAAATTATATAATAGTAAATTTATTTTTTTAAATAGACTGACAATATTTATATCAATATTGAACATATTGTAAGGTTAAATCATACTATTTTAAATCCTTCTTACGCACACAGGCAACACTTGTCGGGTATCCATAAATGATGGGCTTTCGAATTTTTGACTGCCTAGTATATAGGAGTCATGCGAAAATTCCACACCAATTTTTTTTGTAATGCATATAAAATAAAATCTTTTGTCAAAATAACACCTTGGGTTTTTTTTAAGTACACATTCATTTATTCACAACATAAGACGAACAGATATACCCATTATAGAAGTTTTGAAATCACACTTTTCAAGTAATAAATTTTTACACTAAAGTGAATACAATATAAATGTGTAAAAATAAAATTTAAAGCATTTGAAGCATAATGTCTGTTTGTAACACATATCTCTCTATGCTGTTGTTGCCTGTTTGCCTGCCTGCTTGCCTGCGTTCGTTTTGGTTTAGTGTAAGAAAAACATCATTCTCAGTGTATAAATGTAATGTGTACAGGGTGACATATCTATTCTCTAAAGTAATCTAACGGACCTAAAACTCACCAACTCATGTTGAAATCTTGATTCTACAGATAATATGTATCAATATGGTTTTCGGACTAAACATATACACAAAAACAACAATCTTAAAATGTGAAAATAATAGACAAATCAAATTAAATATATTAAAGGCTAAAACATCTGTGGCTGAATTGGTTTGGTACTTACTGCATATATATACGATTGATTCCCTACAGTTGTATAGTTTTTGCAATTTTAAAGCTATTGTAAGTACTTGAAAAGCTATTAAATCATTTTTAGTCGAAAGTTTATACTTGTGAACTCAGAACTACTAGACGTGTTTTCATAATTATTTTTAGTTGCGTTTCTTGGGTCGAATATTTAAGTACCTTTAAAAATTGAAAGTCTTGCAAAAACTCCGAAACGAGAGAAAGAGGTAAAATCGTTAATTAAAATATCTCAAAACCAATAAAATACAACTTTTATAAACAGAAATCAATTATAATGACCTAAATTATAGAAAGATAGATTGTAGAGGCTGCTCTGGACGGACTACACTTCGACCATAAGGTCTTCTGTGATGCCTAAGGATGTGAGGATGTGAGTAGAGTGGAAGGAAATTTTGTGCATAGACTATTGATAGGACTGCGGAAAACCTTCTCAAGCATAGCCCGGTTACTTCGTTCTTCTACGCCGACAGTTTAGTCAATTAACCGTCCTTTTTTTTTTCTTAATAATTGACAAACGCCCGATGTCGGGATTCGAACCCAAAACCACCCAGTTTCCAAGTAGGCGTACTGCGCAGACATAACGCCTTAGACCGCTCGGCCACTTGGACTGGTGACCTAAATCATACTGATGATGACTACTTTGTTGGCGAAACACATATTTATATACTGAAAATATTTGATCTAGGAATTCGAGCTTTTGAAAATTAATTTCGAAAACCTTGAGTTCTCTTTTATTAGCTAATGGCTGATTAAGATAATAAAATATTTGACAATCTTTCTAAAAAAAAAATAGTTTCACACGAGCTATTGTAAGAGTTTCTATTATTCAATTTCTTCGTATTTTATTTGATAGCGATTCTCAAAAAAATATCCTAAAATATCATTATAAATAAAGTAAATATATAAGGTTTAAAAGTTACATCCTGTAATATGGTAGCTTCAGCCACCTATATATACATGTTATTGGAGCTTCTTATTTTAATGTCTTTTACTTTATTCTTTACATGTCATTGAAATACGTTTGCTATTAGTTGGCAACTATTCAGACGAATAAAGAATTTTTTTTTTGCTGTACAGAAAATGGCAAGATACTAAATTTATGGAGTACCCTCTCATTTAATATACAAGTCTTATAAAAAATTAAAGTTTTGTATATGCTCATAGAATTGTTGACCAATATGCGCAGCTTCGTGTGTCAAGTAGTCTCCATCAATATGAATCAGCTAATAGCAACTATCTCCAGGATATAGAATGTGATCGTGTGTGATCTAGTCATTGGGGCAAAATTTTAAATTTAATTTCCAAAACCTAGAGGTCTCTTTGTTTATAATGGTATGGATATCAACAAGTAAATTAATCAATTCTCTGATTTGCTCCCCATTTGGGCTCAGTCATTCTGATACTCTTTCGTCTTTCTGGACGATTATATTCCATTTTATATGTTAAACCTAGTGTTAGCATTATTCAAATATCAATGAGAAAATATTTTGGCTCTCCCATTTGGGAACTTATTGTATTCGGTCCGATTTTTTTAATTGAAAATTTTGACATATCTCCACTTGCCATGGTCCACGAAGTTCACGTTTTGAGGAACTTTATATTTGCATCCGAATTTTTGAGGCGTCCAAAAGCAATTTATAGCTATTTTTTAAATATTCTTAAGTGTCATGTTTTTATTAAAAATAAAAAACTGGTGAAAATACTGCTTAAAATGGGTACTGTCAATTGCTCCCCATGTTAATTATTCGAACTTCAATTAAGTTTTTTTCGAGTTTGAGACGGTATCTCAATTTAAAATTTTAAGTGTGAGTGTATAATATTACCCTTAATAATGCTGTAAACTTGAATTCCTTCGTAAGACCATTCAAGTCCAGTATTTTTGGTATCTAACGATTTTCTAAAAAGTAGAGTTTCGTCTTAAATATACTATTCAAGCTGTTTATATACTGTACGCTTGTTTCCGCTGCCCTTGAATGTAAAAATAATTGGTATTGGTACAAATTATATTTACACATAACATCCTTGATATTACTTCCTTGATTGTTCAGTATACAGAAAACTAAAGACAATATTAAATCTATATCGGAAATAATATAATACCGGAAAATTTAACAACAACTATATAAGCTTTATCAGCCATTCGACTTCTTACAATCATATCAATTACTCATACCCTCGTATGTGTGCATATATACATTCATTTCTGTATCCATTTCTTAATATTTTTGGATATAATAAGCTATATATTTTAATATCAATTTGAAATTTATGTTCTTTGTATTTTTTTTGGCTCAAAAACTGCGTTTATATCAGTTTTAAATCTGGTCTAATCTAAAGCGGCTCGTAGACGTTCAATATTTTCACCAATGAACATCGTCCACAGTCCAATGTGTCACCTTATTTGAACACCAGTTTACTGACCCTTAAATTTTTACGTCATATATTAGTAGCAGTAGAGGGGACTCCGAAGCCTGACAAGTAAGTCTTTCTAGGCTTATTTTACCGATCCCGAAGAAGCCCTACCCCTCATACGCTGCCATCATCTACCAAATTTGGTTTGTTTCCTCTAGCCCTGTGTTTGTTGTCGACCCTACGTGCCTTCGTAATGACATCACAGAGATCCACTTTAGTGGTTTTTCTTCAGATTCCTCCAATTTGGTTGAGCCAAAGGCAATATACCTCATATTGGCTCTGAAAGGACATTCTGTCAGAAAGTGGAAGGGCGTATCATCCGCCCCGTCACAGTCCGGACAGATCGCACCGTTCTCTAACCTCATGGGAGATTGATGCCTCTTGAGACGGTAGTGACCGGTTAGCACCCCAACCAGGAGGTTTATCTCCTTCCGGTTTTTTCCAATGAGTCTGCTTAACCTCGTGGCATTATACCCCGTTATCATTTGTTCGGCCTGTCTGCAGTCTACTGTATTCTCTCATTTCCTTTTCATAGGTCTATTAACCCATTCGTTTAGGGCAGAGGTAGTCTTTCTCCTAGTTGTTTCTACATATGGGTCCGGTCCATGACATGGGAGTGCGGCTCATTCATGGGCGAGATCGCCGACCGTTTCGTTGTTCTCAACCCTGTATTGTCCTAGTACCAACATCAAGGTGACCTGTTTTGTCCTCGCCAATATGTCATGTGTTAACTGTTAAACATAAACAAAATTTGAAGGCTCATTCTTAAGCTACAGTTATACCCCAATGATCTAAAAATGGTTGCGGAAAAGTAATTTAAGAGTTTTGCTCCTCCTGCTTCGAACTTTCTGCTTAGCCAATAAACAAACTGATCTTTCATAAATCCAAATCAAGTTCTCGCATTTTAACAAGGGCTTCTCTAAATTTGTAATTGTTATCTTGTGGCATATTTCCAAATTTCATTTTGTGGATGAGAAGTGGGTTTCAAGATTTACTTAGTTATTACAAGTCAAGCTAATAAAAGTGTGTTAATATGGACATTTTCCTCCTCTACTTCAAAAATTAAACTATAAAATTACGCAATACCTTGTATAGACTATTTACAGGGATGAAAAAATCTGTGTTTTTTTTTCGGTTTCGGTCTAAAATTGGAAAATTTATGATTTTTCTGATACAGCCTTTATGTAAACCGGATATAATAAATTATATTTATATTATGAAGTATCAAAATAAACAAATATTAATCCTATATATGTCAATAAATACAATAAATTATGTAACATAAAATAAATATTAGTTAGCATTGACATACACAATAGGTATTAAATTTTGTACATATCAAAATATTTTCTCTTGTATTGTTTGAACGAACCATCCTAGTTTGAAATAAAGTAAATACTATTATTATCCGTAAAGTGACATTAACAAATATTTACAGTTTGTGCTGTTGATTCAGTTTATAAATAAGGTACTGGTGCGCCTAATAAAACCCACTTTTTTCAAAATGTCCATAAATCTATTCGTAAAATTGCGTAATAAACAAAAATAAATAGAAATTTAGTAAACAGTAATTATTAAAAATTATAACAAATTTTAAAAACCTCGAATGTAGACCTCGATTGAGGAACTGGGTCTCTCAACAAGGCCCGTTAAAAACTGCATAAAAACAAAAAATTATCATTTTTTCATTTTAAAATATCTTCATGTCTCTGTTACTAATTATTTAGTAGTTACTATTTAATTAAAGAAAACGGAAACTTTCAGTTTTTTATTGTTAATCACAAACCACTCTGAGCCTTACTCTTGGAGTCTTAGGAAAAAATCTCAGACTTTCGTAACAGAAGAAACTAAATTGACTAAATGAACTGAGAAACTTTGTTTGGATGGAACATAAAAAGTTCATTTTAATTTACCTGACTATTTATTTGTGAAACATGCAATTAAAGCGAAAATTTGTCGAAATTAACTAACAAAAAAGGTTAAATTTAATATTCTTAATAAACCGCGGGCCTTCTGAGGGAACCATCAAGTGGGCCTTATTCCGGGCAGTAACAAGCGTTAGCAAAACTGTCTTTAAAAAACAAATGAAATAAGAAATATCACCTTACACCCAACGATGAAAAGCTTAGATATTAAGATCTAATAGTAAAAACAAACAAAAATGATTCTTTTTCACCAAAAGTTTCAAAAATTAATAAATGAATATTATAAACAGAGTGTCTTACAATAACAACTTTTCATAACTGGGCTTTAAGAAAGACTTTGACTTTTTAACGACTTTAAGTTCTATAAATAATACATTCATACTCTTTTTTCACTGTGTGCCGTTTTTAATTCATATCTATTGATTTTGGTAAAAATTTTCCTGAACTAGCATATGAAAAAATGTCGTTCTCAGATTATTTGGCAATTTTATACCTCTTACTTTAAACTGCTTCGTTAAAATGTGCCGTTTCTTAGTTAAGATACGATTACGGAACAAAATATTATTTGATATCAATTATTTGTTTAATCAAAAGTAAGGTAATTACGTCAAAATACACCAGCAAATGCAATAGGTAATTCTTTTTCTGATCGCGTTGTCAAAATCGTTTATTTTGGCTCTCATTAAGTTCGTGACTATTACAGATAGGTTTATAACTACTAATATTGTAAACTCATGTTTTGTCTATATCCGTAAATCAATTTGCTTTGAAAACACAAATCAAATAGTTTTAGTATTAAAATTGTATTGTATATTTGATAAACAGACAACTTTTAACTTTGATAGATACAAGCTTTAACATAGTTGGTATGATTGTAAGGTTTTTTGGTTGATCAAATAATTTACTAAATCTCATCTTTGATCAAATTTAAATTGAAAATCGATTGACCTATTTTAGACCGAAAGAATATTCTACGATTTACGTAGACGGTCGTTGTAAGTTTATATCGCATTGATTTAACAGTTTGCAAACGTATATTATTATGAGACAACACATTTGCGTGGTAAAAAAAAAAGTAAAATAAAAACTGAGGAATTAATTTTATCTTTAATATACATTTGTATAAAGTAAAACTAAATTCTATTTTCATCTCTTAATTTCCAAGATGAATTCCGTATTGGTACGATGTTTCTACATAAGGGAAATAAAATATGCTTTCATTTGACTTTAAAGATAACTCTTTTTTTTCTACAACCAAATTGAGTTAAGTATAATTTAGTATCGTATCTTAAGACATACTAAAATGTAATGAAATTTTGGTATAAAAGACATTGATATTCAACTGATATTATTTGCAAGAATGTAAAATATTATGTTTTGTTTACACTCTAAAATGCAAGTTAAAACCAAGTTTAATTCAATTTCGTGTACAAATTGTACTTTCAAGAAGAAGAAGCGTTCGTTGTTAAAAAAAAAGCGCACAGTAGAAAATTCGATTTAAATAATAACGTATTCACAAGAAGAGCATATTACACATCACATAGCCACTTTACCAAACTTTGTTAGTCAGTTATAAACTTACACAGGTTGTGTTTTTATCGTTTATTCATAGAAAATTAAGAATACTATTGTCACGAAACACTAAACTAGTGTCTATGTACACCGATTAACATTATTGTAATTGTAATAGACGTGAATGTAGGGGATTTTGATTTCTAGACAGCAAGACCATGAAGGATAGTAGAGTTTTAACAGGCTATCATATTCATAGAGATAATATATATAGAGTAGGCAAGTCATAGGCGTGCGCGTGAGTGTAAACGTCCCGTCAATAGAAAGAGAGAGAAAATCGATGAGGTTTGTCTCTTAATGACTAATATATAATGATTATATATTAGTCATTAAACGGAGAAAACGATACCTCATCGATTCTCTTTCTTTCTGTAGAACAACTTTTGATTCGGCTTGCCTACTCTATGTATATATTATCTCTATGGTCTATGTATTACGAATCTGGATTTTATACATTGCGTAAGATACTGTAAGGCGCTCCGCACACAGCATATTATATTCCATGTGTTGCTTCTTTTGTAGATCTACATAACTTAACATAAGAAACGGCAGATCACTAATATACACGATATCGACTATCACTTTTATATTTGGACTCCATTTAGACCAAGAGCTGGAAACGTATTTTAAGTTCTTATTTTAAACTCTAAACTAAGTCTTCAAATTTACATATAAATAATTGTCACATTCTTCTGGAATTATTTGCTCAAAAGAAGGAGATAAGCAAAAAAAGTTTTTGAAATCGGTTCTTTCACCATTTTCTATAATACAAAATACAAAAAGTTTAGAAACGCCAATTTCTTTTCATTTTATGAAAGGTTTTTTTAAAACACAATTTTCGGCAGCCTAAATATGAACTTAATGTAATGTTTGAAATGTTGCTTTGAAAAAAAGAATACTGATTATGCATATACTCGTACATATAAAAATATTTTACTTTCTTATTTTTACTGCTTTAGACGCATTATAAAAGAGTATAAATTTTAAATTCGCGCTAGTGCAGAACGGCAGACGTCAGATGAAAACGACAGGTTTAGATTTAAAGTAGTAATATATATAACTACTTTACAAATAAAACTAGTTAATACTTTTATTAATAGATGACCCTGTCCTATAAAAAACCTTATTTTTTTATTTTTTTTAAATATATTTGATTAAACCTTTCTTCAATCATTTTATCATTTTTTCGACATACACTAAATATTTGCAGGCGCTATAAACATTATATTTGGCCCGCCAAAGAAGTATAACTTCTCATTTGTTTACATAAGTAACAAACCCATTTTTTTTCGCATAATTAGCCAGAACTATCAAAATTATTTCATGCCATAGGTACGAATTGAGTAGAATTTATTGCCTTACTTTATTATATAAAGCTTACTGTTATTGCAACCAGCACTCTACCTAGATCAGCCATGGTAAATTTACACATTAATAAAACTTTTATAGATAAGAAAATAGAAGCCGTATGATCTACTACACACTCTATGTGCATAACATCGTACACAATTTGAGTATAAAGACAAAACTAACAAGCGAAATTGACTCATACCCATTGATTTTGTTTCAGAAACATATACAACAAATACACACAACATCATTCTGTTCAACTTGCAAACATTTAAGTGCAATAAATTGTCTCTGAAAATCTCTTAGTTTCCTGTTTGCTGTTTTCATCTTTATATGTTCAGTATGTTTTGTTGTATCTGAAGATATGTGTTTTAAATTATACAGAGACTTTTTCAAATAATCACGGTGAAATCTACCTATCAATTGTAGAAAATTTTAGTTTAATGATTCCCATATTGGTATTTTACAGCAGCGAATCGATTTTCATGCAAGTATCAAGGATTTATGTTTTACACATGCTTCAAACAGAGTTGGCAATATTTTATTTTATTTTATAATTATTTAGGTTTGATTTATCGAAGATATCAATGATTACTAAATCCACTTACATATAATCCAGTTCTAAAAAAAGACAGTTCTAAAAAAAGTAATTTGATCAAAATCTTAAAATAACGGAGTCACCAAGACAACTGAATCAATCGGGAATAATGTCAACTCACTTAATGTTAAGCTTCTATTCAATTGAGTTCGATAGAGAAAATGATGGAAAAGAGATTTTCGATGCTCCATAGTTTTCTCTAAGGAAAAATATTTCCGATTTGAGAATTAGTAAGCAACATCGTGAAGTTTTAAATCCTTCAAGTTTCTTTGGAAGAAGATCTGATTGTTTTTCACTGTGAAAATATAATGAATGTGATTTTGTTTCATGTAACTGCTTGCTACGCGATGGTTCAACCATCGATATTAGATATGCTTGTTGGAAGTGAATTAGGTTGTCTTTGTATTGCGAGACTTGCTCATGACGTCATATACCAATATGGCGGCTTTATTCAGGCTACATTTTGACAGTTAGTTATGCCTGTAATACTACAAACACAAATCTTAAGTAAAAAATAGCTTTAAAATTTTAAAGCTTGGCTGAAATTAATTCTTTCGCAAATTCAACATTACGTTTCCGCAATTTTACGGCAGATAAAAAATTAATAAATTCAAATAACGTTAACTTTTTTGTAAATTTGCAGAAAATGTAGAAGAGTTGGATATTGTTTCCAAAAATATAATTTAAATGAAAAACTCCATGAAACTAAGTTTTTCTTATAAAGTAAAAGTGGTTAAAAAACTTTGGGATAATGAAACGCGGCGTTAAGTGAAATTTGTAAACGTATTGTTAATCCTTCAGTAGTTGATCCAGCCATTTACCTTCTTTTCTTCAACTATAGAAGTGAGCCCTTTGTTGAAAACCACAGAAAAATACTTTCAAAAATTCCTTTTTATATATGCTCCGAGAATTTTGTCTACAAATAACTGATAAACTGAATAATGATACTCGTTTTGATTGTTATAGTTAACTAGTGTTTCTCGTGGTTTATGGCCAAAAAAATGAAAATTTCTTGTAATTAGATCCAGATGGAATATTTGCATATCTTAATAACAAAATTCGTATAATGTAGTTAAGTTATTGAGGGTAAAGTAACTATACTAATATCAAATAATTGGTTAGGATTATTGAAATTCTTGAAATTATGTGTCCATATGATGGAATAAATAATATTGTCGAAATTATTGATGTATGTAGAAACTGAATGTATGTAGAAATCTCTGTTGATGTATATAGAAAACTCTATTTGCTCTGCTCGAGAATCCATATAAACACGACAATACGTCTTACCTTTCGTTTTTTATTAGATGAATACCTCATGCCAGAATACTTCCCATTTTTCATTAACAAAAAAAGTTATTTTAACAAAATAATAATAATTTTGTTGACGTGAATGTAGCTGTCACAGCTGAGTCTGAATTCACTGTTTCACATTCTTGTCACCAGATGGCATGATCCAAATGAATAAATTGTCGAATATTTCAAATGGTCTGTGCGAAATGCCGAGAATTTATTTGCATGGCACATTAACGTTTTTTATTTTTCGAATGATGAAATACGGCTAATAACTAGTAAATGAATCCGTTCGAAAACGGAGTATTTTTATTGAAAAAGCCCATTTGGGAATTTATATATATATATATATATATATATATATATATATATATATATATATATATATATATATAAATTCCTATATATATATATATAAATTCCTATATATATATATATATATATATATATATATATATATATATATATATATTACTTCCTACACGATTATTTAGTATTTGTGTGTGTATTAGTCCCCGGTATCACTGCTCTCAATTGGATGAATCGAATTTCCATACGAATTTTTTGCGTATGGAAATGATAAGATGGAATTTCTAAACACCTATTCATTATTTTGTATTCCAAATCTACAGAGTATCTATTCGTATCACTATGATACGAAGTCCCGTTCTAAAGGTGGTATCATCATATATATTCCTATCTATATTAGATATGTCGGTCATATGAATTCCTCTTTTTCTGACATTTACTGCTGCATTACAACAACAGATCTCTGCCTTACTTTGGTGTTTCAGTCTGACTGCATCTCATAAATGTCTACAAGAAAATAATAATAGTTCGGTGTGTTTACTACTGCATAATATATTTTATATCACGTACAATATTAGAAATTCTCATTTATTGTTGTTGTTAGTTTATCACCATCAAAATCAGTCCAACTATATCTCTCTTTCTCAATCTCTTTTCAAGTGTTCTTCAATTCTATGTACAATTACGAATATTATTTATTTATTTATTAATGATTTTACACAAATATGGAAGAGAAATTTATGTTTGGACACAACTCAAACACAAACCTACAACGAATTTAGAATGGACAAGTGAAAATAAGTAACTGAGTTAATTGCTTAAATGCCTAGTATATACTGAGTTCATAAACAATGCGTGAACTGTAAATTTTATATATACAGGATGTTCTAAATTCATTCAAGAAAACTATACCACGGTGTAGAGCTGGAAAAAACAAACAAAAAACTTTTCCGATTTGATGCTTAGTTTTTAATTAAACATTAATAATAAATTAACTAATCACATGTGCATTTTTGGGTGTCGCTACACTACTCCACCAATCACAAAGCGCATAGTGTAAGGAGGTGGGACAACAGTAGTGGAGTAGGGCAGCCTACTCCACTCCAGTAGTAACTTTTTTGTTCCAGCTCTACACTTGAATGCACTTCAGAACAGCCTATATATATATATATATATATATATATAGAGAGAGAGAGAGAGAGAGATAGAGAGAGAAAGAGAGAGAAGTTCATTCAAGAGTAGAGCTGGAAAACTAAAAAGTTTAATTAAGTTTTTCGATATGACGGTTAGTTTTTGAGATATAATTTATTAAACATTAATAAATTCAACCATTTTGTGGGTGTCGCTACACTTCACTACTGGAGTGGAGTAGGCCGCCCTACTCCACTACTGTTGTCCCACCTCCTTACACTATGCGCTCTGTGATTGGTGGAGTATTTTTATCGAAATTTTATATATATATATATATATATATATATAATAATATATATAATATTATAAATATATATATATATATATATATATATATGTATTAAAATTTATGTAAAGAATTAATTCAAACGGGAGACCAATTAATTTAAACGAGCGTTAAGTTCATGTGATAATTTCAGCTTGCATTTCAAAACTCCATAGGATATATAATTGTGTACTTGAAAATTTAAGAATTTATGTCTTTTTTGTTTGGAAAGCTCATTATCAAAAGATGGAAAACTATTTATTAGTATCTATTAAACAGAACTTTTATCTTGTCACAACTATACGTTAAGATGCTACCTAGAAAATTTATTAGTAAAGTATTGAAATTATTTACAATTGTGTAAACTTTAAGAAAATTAATATGCAAACGATATTATGTTCACTATTATTTAGTATCGTGTCAAGTTTCTCAATTGTATTGGATATCAATATTAGCTTCTACTACTAATTATCAAAGTTGTAGATAATTCATCTTCTATAATAATTTTCTAGAATATCCAATGCCAAATGTTCTGTGCTCGAGCAAAAATATCTGATAAACTTTACACACATCCAAGTTTTGTTGGGGTCGCAGATGTCGTGTAAAATATATGGAGGAACTACTGTAAAAAAAGGTCGTTTCATACTATAATTAAAAGCTGAAAAAAAGAAGTGGAAATAACAACTAATTAACTTAATGGCCTAAATACCCAGTATATGCTCAAGTATAAAAATACAAAGTATATACTTGTGCTTATGTACGGTTTTGTAATCAAGACTAATTCCAAATGTCTGAGTTGACATTGTTGACTAATCGTTTTAGGAAAAAAAAGGATACAATATAAGTTGTTTTATCACAAAATGCATTTCATTTCAAAAATAAAAAACAAGAAATTTTATTTTAATGATTCCAAAGAAAGCAACTGCAGTATAAAACATGATTACAGATGATTTTGTACCTTATAATCCACTAGATGCTTCTAACGATACGCTAGCAAAGTCAATAAAACGTAATTCGGAATTATAACTTGAAATAGGTTTTTGCTCGAAGAAGATCACCAGCTATTTCTTTACCTAAAACATATTACAGAAACATATCTATTACCTGTTGATTTCAGGAAAAAGCGAGATGTGGGCTAAATGAGCGTATAAACTTTATTTTTAGTCAGGAAGCGATTTGAAGAAAATTTTGTGTTAAATAATGTAAATTAGCAAAGAAAACTAGTGAAATAACATACAAATGACAACCAGTAGTTTTAGAATTGATGTATTTTATTTAAATTTAGCCATTTCAGCCAAGATCATGAATTGTAAAAGTTGAATTAGTTTAAATATTTAAAACAAGTATGGATTTCGCTTTTGTAAACCATTTAGAAAATCTACAATGGATATTTATAAATTTTTTGTGAACTCATTATGAGTGATCACTGAACATTTTTCCCATTTTTTATTTAATTAGTGGATGTTTCACGTCAAGTGTTATATATGTGTATCTGGGGAACGTGATGCATCCGCTGTTAATGTATTTATTTATAATCTTAAATAGTACTTATATACGTTTTATTAAAATGCCGGAACTGTAATATTGATGTTTAAATTGGTTTCATCTACCACGTAAATAATTATCTGTTTACTACAAGCCATCCATGTAAAACGTTATTCAACAAAAGCATTTGTGTTACCATCTTTTATAATGAATATTGTGTTTCTGATACCTAATGATCACATAATATACCCAGATATTGAAGAAAATCAATACTTGTCGTTGAATGGAAATTATGAATACAGGTAGTTACTGCAAAATTGTAGAATACCATATAGAATCCGACCATAAATAAATTGGAACAAAAGAAATTTTTGCGTTTATACAAAATGAGGAGTTATGAGATTTATCTCAAACATTGTGCTTAATAATATGATAAATTACTAATATAACAACGGAAATTTCCTCCACTTCAAACTATTTCCGAACTTGGCCTTTCAAATAAAAAAAGCACAAAGCATACAAATTTCTTTTCTACCGGCTTAAAGTTCTGCTCTAGAAGAACTATTGTAGACATCTCTCTCTCTAGATTCGATTGTATTTCGTATTAAAATAATGTAATTTTAAATACCCAAAATTAAATAATTTATATAAAATACAAATTGAGCTATAATTATTCTTCTCAATTAAAAAAAAAAAAACGAAGATAGCCATTTAAAGTTGATATAACTAATAGAAAACAGTATTTTCTACAAACGAATCATACTCAAGTAAATTAAATGTATAATTCTTGGAAAGATTAATGTTACAAATAAAAACAACATTAGCGTAAAATAAATTAATATAAAATAATTTAAATTAGTATCATACTTTTTGCCAATAATACAAATAATTCAAGCTATATAAGAAATGAGTGCACATTAAGTGTTTTCTTAGTCTTCTTGTAAGTTTATATATATATATATATATATATATATATATATATATATATATATATATATATATATTTCAGATCTCTTCAGTAGTAAAATAACAAACCGATTTTAAATTATGTATATTATAATATCACATAACTTCCATGTTTTGACCACAAAGAGAATAATAAAGTCATAATACGCCAATACAACATACAACCATGAAATGTAAATTCAAGTCTCCATTTGTGCCCAAATCTTGAAACAAACAGACTAAATGACTTAAACTGCTGCACAATACTTGAATTTTAGCGACTTTATACCACTGTTGATAGAAAACCCTTGCTAATGATTCCGACATTGTCGTTAATTTGTTTGGTAATTCATCAGAACGTTGATAAATAATTGTTTTCCCATCTCATACAGCTATTTTCTTCATTCTAAATTTCTAAGGCCGTGTAGGCCGTTTAGGATATTGGGCAATAAATAGAAACAACCACACGACCTCTATATCAAAATAATATAAGCAGACTACCTTTACTGGTTGGTAAAATTCCCGTCCCAATAGTATCAAGTATCGAGTACCATTTACCGAGACAAGCTCCCCCCCCCCTACACCCATCGAAACACAAAGAAGCCAGAATATTATACAGGTTATATAATGCATTCTTAAAATTTTTTATTTAATTAAAAATAATAAACAAGTTTGGTATCAAAGGATTGAAATTATTGTATACCTACAGATAATAATATATAATATTGATATAATTTGATTTGACATAATTTTGTAATGGGCCTTATTGAGAGACCTAATTCCTAATAAGACCCAAAAACGAGTTTACTTTAAATTATCATTTTTTTTACGGAAACATCATAAATTCTGATGATTTTCTTCAAATATCGGAAGCATATAAATAATCAATGTTTACTAAATTTCTATTTATATTTGTTTATTACGCAATTTCACGCTTTTTTAGTCATGTTTCAAAAATAGGACCTTAATAGGAACCTACAGTACCTTACATCTGAATTATCTTAAGAAAGTAAATTAACTTATTTTCACTATTATGGAAGTGTATATAAGTTGCATTACAACAACAGTACTTCTTGAAATGCTTTCGTATCGTCTACATTCAAATATTGTTAGAATAGACATCAATGCTATACTTACATATTACTATACAACCAATGCTTGGCTATATAGTATAGTTAGTATTTTGTATTTACAATTGCAACAAAGAACAAGTGAGTTTCTAACATATAATATAATACATACCTAGATATATACATACATATATACCATATATGTTATTATTCTACATACAAATTCTACTTCGAATACGATACATATATTTACTTACATTATATTTGTTATGTACAATAATAATAAATACATTTATAAGAACAGATGCACATTGTACATATAAAACAGGGTGATTCATTTTAAGCAATATATCTGAATAAAGCGACATTGGACAAAATAATTCGAATAAAATTTGTTTTTCATCTTGACGTTGGTGCCCGAGTGATTGAACTAATAAAAGCGCTCGCTTTGCTCGGAGCTGGAAAGTTTCTGGTCCTACTCCTAACGGCGGCAGTTTGCAAATTCAATTAATAAAAATAAAAATTAATTGGGTGGTTAAGTGACTAAACTGTGGGCGTATGGACAAGAACGAAAGTTACCAGCAAGCGTGTGAAGGTTTCTTTTCACAAACTCCAGATGAATATCGGCGTAGTTCCTATCAAACTCGGCTGAAGTCGCACAACCTTCCAATTCCTAGCCTGCATACAATTCCTCGTTATGGCTAATGGTAGATAAAAAGCCCACTTTCCAGGCTTGAACTTCCCCTCCGCTACTACTACAGCAACAACTACTATTAACCACCTTGGCCTTCAAGGTGGTTTGAGGAACTTGTATTTTTCAAATGGGTTGACACACATTTTTCTAGGACAGGATCGGGTAGCTGAGAAAAAACACATTAAAACTGAGTTATAAAATTGTTTTTCAACTCCCGACGCAAAAAGAGGGGTGTTTAAATTGCTGTGTTGAGTCTGTCTGTGTCATTGTAGTTCTAAAACGCATGAACTGATTTGAATGCGGGTTTTTATTAGATAGCTGGTTCCCATGCGGTGACTCTTAGCTATGTTTGATAACGATTCAGTTGTTTAAAAATTACCAGCTCTTTTCCAGGATGATGTATATATAGGTATATTATGAACATTATCATTTTATATATAACTTTGGTATCGGGAAGTTATGTGTTATATTATTGATTGCATTTTAAATTTTAAATTTGTATACTTGTAGTTAAAAATAATTAACCATTTTATATCCATTTAAAAAAATAGATTTTCAAAAATAAGTTTTTTTTAAAGTAGTTTTAAAAGTAGTCGAGACACATAAAGTCTCTCTATAGTTATTCCTATGTACTGACCAAAAATAAAAACCATTTGTTCTTCATAATTTTTTTAAAAGTATGTACCAACTTAATTTAAGTATTTTTGAAAATTCATGTTCTAAACATAGCTTTAAACATGAAGTAAATATGAACCAAAATAGACTTTATAACCAAGTTTTAATATAATTTATTCCTCAGCTATCCGATTTTTGATTCTTTTAAAACAATATGGGATAAAAATATACCCATTTTGAAAACACAAGTTCAACCTCAAAATAACCTACAAGGCCAAGTTGACGACAAGATGTCCTCCGCCGAAGAACACAACTTTTATTCGGGTCATTGTTTCCGAAAATCATTGCTTGAAGAAATATTACTACTGTACATATTATTTAAAACGAGGTGCCTGTATATACATTTGCGTATATTGCGGTTACATAATAAATGAAGAAACAATACATTTTATTTTAATTTAAGGACAAATTAACTTTATCCTTAAGATGCTGTGCATGCATATGTATGTATTTGCGGTGACAATTTATTTTAAGTTTCAATATTAATATATTTTATACAAGAATTTTAGATTCTATGAATGCAGTGTTGATTAATTATTTTAAATTTTGGTACCCAAATTAAATGCAATCAAAAGGAATATATTTGTTTTGTTTTTAATTATTTGTGAATAACTAAGTTGACTTTGTGTTAATTTTGTTTAAACCGGATCTTCTCTCATTTTAAACAATGTGAGTATTTTTTCGAAGAATCATTTATGGTCCGAATCAAATATGTTATTTACGGCGGGGGTTCATCTTATGTAGACCTTGACTTTGATTTGGACTAAAAAAAAAACTAATCATTAAGTTATTTTCAAATGTAATGTTTCTTTTTTAGTTTGATGAATAGAATCAATCTATTTTTTATGTATGGAAATATAGACATTTTAATAAAAAAAAATGTTTAAATTTCCAAAAATGTTTTATTAAAATATTTTTTTTTAATTTGTACAAAAAAAAATTTGTACAATGAAAAAACGATTTGGAAGAATTTTTTTTGATAGTCGTTATTTTTCTCAAAAAATGCAACCTTAATTTATTTCAAAAAAGAGACCTACATCTTATAAATCTTCCCTTTACGCTAGAAAATATTTTTAAGATTGCAAAAGTCAGCCACCCCGGTCTCTCGCACTTCGTCACTCCGTAGCTCACACACGGCCGTTTGTTCAGAAACACGCGTGAAATCTCCCTGTGGCGCAATTTGTTGCCGGACAGGCATCAGTAGACCTGTTCACAACGGACTTTGTTGCTATAGACGAAAAAATAAATTGTTTCGATCAGATACCTAAATTTCTTAATTAATCTCGTACGTGTAATCTAATGGGTACCTGAAATAAGAAATAGAGGTCAAAATCATTGAAATACGTAACTAAAACAGGTCTTTTTATAAAGAAAGTAATATAAATGATAAAAATTATGGAAAAGATTATGTAAGTGAGAAATAATGCGATAATAATAACTTTAAAATATATAACAATTATCATTACTTTTATCTATATATAAAAAAAAAGAATTATCATTTTCATATTTCCAACAAAAAAAAGGTATAAAAATGACACAATTTTTAATAAAATTATAATTTTTTTTGATACATAAGTGTAATCTATATACATTAAATTGTATAAAAGTAAGTACTTTATAAAATACAGTACATAATATTTTATTTTTATAAATGAATTTATGCAGATATTTTCATATTTAAATCGTTTTAAGGACGTTCTGTCATTTCACATCAGACATGATGAAAATTCTTTGAAATCAATTAATTATTGTCGATCTAATATTATACAAAATTGGGTAAGTTAATTGTCTTGATACAACACTGTCAAACAGTTGTGAAGCGTATGCGTATGGTAACTGACAGTACCGGTAGACACGCAACTCATACTGTAGTAGTTGACTACACGTATATACAAATACTCTCTCACACGTATATTTATTTATAAAATGCTTCTCTTTGCTTTGTTATAACTAAACAATGAAATGGTCAATGTTGTTTTTTTTTTATTCCGCAGAACAAATCCAATATTTTATAGCAATTTTTTTAAAAGATTTTTAATTGTCGTTCTTTTATTAAAGATAAAAAATTGGTAGAAATACTGCTTTAAATGGGTAGTCTCCATTGCTCCCCATGTTAATTATTCCGAACTTCAATTAAGTTTTTCTGGAGTTTGAGACGGTTTTTCTATTGCAAATTTTATGTGTGAGTATAAATTAATCCCCTTAATAAGTGTTGCCATTAGCAAAACAATTACCTTAAATTTCTAAATTTGATTTAGGACGTAGAGTAGGAAGAACATTTATCAAATACTGTAATATCAAATACTGTAATATAGTAGAAAAATTTTGGATAAATATAACGTAAAATTACAAAACAATATAAATTTTAGGTTAGACTATTTTTATCTAATATCACTGTGTACTGTGGCCCAACATCCTTAAGTCAAACAGTAAATAAAAATGATTTTAAATACTTTATTTTCTGTACCAATACCTTTACATGTATAATGTACACACTGTCAAGTAATTATGTGAATTGTTTTATATTATTGTTCATTTTATTTATATTTTTTATTTAAGGTAGTTACAGTTAAAGCAAAAAGTATAATAAACAGTATAATAGATTTACATATTACTGCAATACTAATTGAACATATTATTTAGTATTTTAATATAAGTTATAAAACAATTAACTATATAAATGAACAAAAAAATTGTGCCCAGCGTGCTCTCAACGGGTAGTCTAAGAAATTTATATGCTTGTTTTTCATACTTATGTCTTCGTAACCGCATTGGAACTAGACAAAAAATTATATATTACACAACTTTGTTTTTTCCCAAAGGCCACAATAGAAGTGTTCTTTTTTCAAAATCTGATACTTGAGTTTTTGGGAATACCATTAAGATTACTTATGACATGGTATGAGAGAACTATCGTATACTATATAGACAAACATGTCATTGAATGTTTAAATTAAATATTGATATGAATAAATAATAATTAATGAATAGTAAAGATGATATTTGACAACAAATTAGTACTGTCAATGATATGATGAAATTAACTCATCTTTGGTGCAGTGATAAGTACGTTGGGCTAGAAATCCAGAGTTCTCCATTTCGATTCCTGGTTGATGAATTAGTTTTTTCATATCAGTATTTAATCAATTTTTTGCCTAGTTTGCGAAAGTCATAAAACGTATTAGACCGTATTAGTCTATTTCCGCATGTCCACACGATAATTAAAAAACAATAAGAGATGCTGAATTTTTATGTGTGTTTAAGAGCTAGAAAGTGAGATTAAGTTTATCAATGGTCAAAATCGGACCGAGCATCCATTCGGCAGGGAGTAAAATACCTATATATAAACCATTATCCTGCTAAAATAAACAACTTTTGTTTTAAAGTGTTTTTCATAAATTGAACAGTTTTGCCACAATTGCAGCTCAAAAACTTAACATATAAACAGTTGCATATAAACAGTTGATAATTAACTCATTATATACAACGTATGTAAGCAACTAACTCAGTTAGTTATTTTTTTCACTTTATTTTGCAAGTAAATTGTTTAACTGAAAGAAAAAAATTTCCTGTTTAATACAAAAATAGGATATGCGCGAACCGATTGCCGCGAGATTGGATTAGAAAATTGACTTTTTATAAATTATATAAAAGGCAATTTCATCAGATTACTATTAAAAAAAAGTTTCCAACAGAACTACCTTGAACTTGATATGTTAGTTCAAAAGCCTGAGAAATAATGTAGAAAGCGAATGTGTTCAAATAATGTAAATATAAAAACTAACCTATTTATTGACAATAACAATAATGAATGACAGTTACAAATATACCGAAAACAAAATCAAATGTAACATACACAAAAATACAAACGTAAATATGTTTTATCAAAACTTATTTCCTTAGAGATATTTGAAAGAAAATAATTTTTTTCCCAATTTTATTGTAAAATTCGTACTCTATGGGTATGTACGTATGTATGGGGTTGTTGATAAAAAATAAACATTTTCTAAGAAAATAAAACATATTTGGGATCAAATTTGGTGAAAGAAATATACATTAAAAGTAAACGGAAATGAAAAATATCTGAATACAATATATATACATATATATTGTATATATATATATATACTATTTACGAGTATTTATTGAAATTTATGAAAGAACCAATAATGGGTTGTATATATAGAAAAGAAATTTTGTTGTTGATAAAAATGTTGTTTTACCATGCATTTTTCTTTTTTCCCGGCAATATATTCATATAGGTGTATACGTATAAATCTATATAATTATTTCTCGAACATATATATATATATATATATACATATATACATATATACATATATATATATATATATATATTTATATATATTTATATATATTTATATATATATATATATATATATATATATATATATATATATATATATATATATATATATATATATATTTATATATATATATATTTATATATATATATAAATATAAACATTTACCCGATTGAAAATATACATAAATATTGATATGATATTACCTACTAATGTATAGAAACATGTTTTACTCTCTTATAAGAAATACTTTGAAATTTTTTAAACATTTTTCAGATTATTAGAAGATTATTTCCGATTTCCGAAGTGAAGTATTAGGAACCACAAAAGTTGCATTGTAATGAACTCGCTACTAAATCTCAATATAGTTTCATATTTAAATACCCTTGCGGAATCACTACGTATGCCCCTTGTTATTTAGATAACCAACAAACTATATTTTGACATATTTTATTAGGTATAATAAAGTTTGTAGAAGTTGGTTCCAGATATTTGGAATCATCTTATTTTCTACTCTAACACACTCATTTTCTAAAATACTCAGTTATTTTGAACATTATTTATTTAGTGTTTTAGTGGGAAATTTTTTAAAAACCTTTATCCGAAGCATTTTTTTTGAAAACCCAATAAATAAGGCACAAATCAAGTATAAAATTTTGAAAAATGAGCGCTACTTTTGGGGCTTTATGTACGAGGCATTGGTCTACACAGATCGGTCTACACAGGCATTGGTCTGCACACGGTCGACACAGTCAAACAAACAACCAAAACAAAATGAAAAACAATCAACATCATAATAAGCATAATACCAAAACATTCTTTCATTTTATAAATACGTATTTCGACTACAAAGTAGCCATCATCAGTGTGAGACAGGCACCATATTAGCAATGAGTAACATATCTTCGACTTCATTTACCGGAGATAGTTATAGTTAGTTAATTCATACTGATGATGATTACTTTGTAGTCGATATACGTATTTAGAAAATACAAATAATTGCTCTAGCAATTGAGGAAAATTTAGAATTTAATTTTCAAAATCCTAGAGGTCTCTTTGATTATCTTAATAATGGATTTGGATGTTTTGGTGGAAATAAAAAATCCACTTTGATTATACCATGGGGTTAATTTCATTCCTAACTAATACATATTCATGGAAATGACAATACCGGGGGTACGAGGGTTGTATGGCAGCCCAGTGGTAGCGTTGCAAAACAAAATTATTAACAAAAAAGTGTTAAGTGAGATATAAATCTACCCAACGAATGTAGTTAAGGGTTAACGGTCGTCTGAAAGAAAATGAGATAGCATTCAATTTGTGACATAGTATTATAATTTTATTGATTTATTATTCCATATTTATTTAAAATTGTGGTTCGCAAAGTTACAAAGGATGCATTTGATAACTTAAGTTTAGCAAATTAACTCAAGAGTTTTTGAAATTTTTGAGACGATTTAATAAAAGTTTTCTAGTTTACAAACGTAAAAAATTAATTAGCTAGATACAGATGGTTAATTAAACTACTAGGGAATATTGAAACCAATGTCTCAGTTTTTATTTTTATTAACATGCTTTAATTAGCTTGACTTTTATGTATCAATGCATTGGAATATGAACTAAAAAGTGAAAAATATTTTAAAATAGAATAGAATAATGAGATTAACGGCAAAATTAACTTTAATGTAAACAAAAACATGGGGTGCTCTCTACTTACTCTTGTAAAAGTAGGAATGAACACTTTTCATAGGGGGAAAAGTGTTCATTCCATCACTTGTGGGAACAATGAATGAAACTACAACACCAAAAATAATTATGTAATAATTTTAACGTAAACAAATATAAATAATTTTAATGTAAACAAAAGCATGGGGTGCTCTCTATTTACGTCTTCATAGTTGCTTTACTATTACAAGAGTCAGCAGAGAGCACCCCATGTTTTTGTTTACATTAAAGTTAATTTTGTTGTCAATCTCTTTATTCTATTCCAATTTAAATTATTTTACACTTTTTAGTTCATATTCCCATAAAAACAAGTTTTAGTTAGATGTTCAGTTAAATGCCATGTTTAGAGTAGTTTTTTTATACTCTAAATTTTTATTTTTATTATATCTAACGCGAAAAATTAAACAATATACTAAATGAGTTTTCTTAGGTGAAAATATACAAAATAATCACAATAATATAAATTTTTATTAGTTCTTTCTTTCACAATCTATTAATTTAAGAATGACACTCTTTCTAGCTAAAGGCAATAGACACCACCTTTATAAAGTATTTTTACACTAAAATATCAAAACTGTTCCATAGAAAGTTCGTTCAACTTTTTTCTCACACAAACAAACCTTTCAGTGTAATTAAAATTTCAATATTGAAAATTGATTATTTGAAAATATACTATGAATACCGAAATACTATTAGAAAACTATTTGACCCCTCGAAGGTAGAACTAGTAGAAGAGGTAGAAATGTTTGTAACAATTCCCTGAGAGTACAATAGTGGTTGATGGCGGTTGCTGCGTCATTCGTTAATGAATGCAGAAGGTCGTTTAGCAAAGTTGTGTGTGTATAAGCAACATTTAGAGTTTGGCCACTATATACAAATGCGATAAAACAATTCATACGAATACATTCATTCACATAATATATAGGGTGACCCTCTTTTTGTTAATTTTTTGTCGTACACGAAGACACAGTATAAACAGACGGAGCAACCTTGACAAATGACGAAAAAGCACTCACAATGAGTGTGCAAAAATAGTTTCCCTTCTTTTATTTGAAGTTTGCCCTTCTTTATAATGAGTTATCTGATGGTAGCCCAAGTATGCATATATCTCTATTAGAATCGGATTACAATGAAAAATAAAGGCTAAGTTGCTGTTCTCCAATGAATATATTGATTGCTCTATTTATTGAGATACCTGTGATGCTGCAATAAAATGTTTTATGTTATTCATTGTATTTTTCAGGAATGGGATAAATTTGGCATTTGCTTTGATCGATTTTGGCTCTGATCCATATTTATGCCCATACGTCAGGCTTTTCCAAGTCTTCATAAGATGAGTACTCGGTTCAGCATTTGATCATACCCCAGGAGCATGAATAGTGCAGTTTGACAGCAAAAAGATAATGTTAACTCCTTAAATGTTTTTCTACATGAAATATTTAAGGTACAAATAACGTCACAAGTCGAGCTATCATTTAAAAACTTTCTAATTGATTTGTGCCTAATTTATTCGGATTATCGATAAATGTTGCGAATAAAAGTTGTAAGTATAGTTATATTGAACAACTTTTATTCGAAGCATTTTTTTGATATAAAATATCAAAATCACCCCAAGACCTAGATCCGTTTTTGTATAATAAATACGCATTTCGACTACAAAGTAGTCATCACCAGTATAAATTAGCTAATTGTAATTTACTCTTTGACAATTAGAAATAGATAGAAAATCGAAATCAATAAACAAAAATAAAAATAAATGGAAAATTAAACAAAATAAATAAAAATATAATAAATTTTATTGAAATTACTCTTGTTACAATTTCTTTTATTCAAGTTTACTCTTGTTAACCCCACTCTTATTAAAGTTACTCTAATATTGTCTCAGGATATGTTATTCGTTGCTAATTTGGTGACAATTTCATGACGCTTTGAAGTTGAAGTTGAAAATTATATATTAATATCGTCAGTTTACAAGGATATAATACAATACGTTTTAGAATCTATAATACCTAGCCTAAGCTTTACCTATAATACATCATCTTATTAAATAAATACATCGAAATCTATAAACATTTTACACCGTTTCTTAAATGGAAAAATCTTAAAAATATTAACAATTTTGCTTGGTTTTACCTCTATTTTAAGATCGCACCTGATTGGTGCTGAGTTATGAGTTGCGCAGTAAACAGGTTTTATATTTTGACATCTTTAGAAAGAGAGAGAGACGGATATATTGACGATTAATTTTTCCGTAAAATTTTGATTAAATCTGAATTTGGAAATTTTTTTGAAACAAATCAATTCTATAATTTTAAAAAAGATAGGTCGACTTTTAACGCTATTTGTACTTAATTTATCTCGTAGTATGGTTATATAATTTTGAAACACTCTATAATAGGTTCACTACAAATTCATTTGTGTGAAAACTTGATAGATCAGATGGGAATATTGGATACTAGTTGATAGATTGTCACATTAATATTAAATGCTAGTTGAATTGTAGTTTAGAAAACCGCAATTACTCAAATTGAATTCGATTAAGTTTTTTAATTATATAGTTTTAAGAGAAACATATGAACGACGATTGAAATTCGCTGTTTTTAAAATACTGCAAAAAAAAGAAAACTCCTTCGTTTTTACACAATTTATTTTGTGTGATAATTTATCGTAATGATAAAGCTAATTACAAACAAATGCTCGAACAATTTTAACTGTAAGAGTTATACTCTATTTTATATAATTGTGAAATTATACAGATGACGTCAATAAATGAATCGTTTTCTGATTGTTTATTTTTCTTTGTGGAAAGAGAAATAAATATTCAGTAAAATGCATTGCTTGATTGAAAGTTTCTGGAAGTAATTATTGTAATAACTTTCAATTAAATTAACAATAAACTACTTTCATTCAGCGTTAATATATATAGGGGGCGACTATACGCGATGGAAAATTGAAAAGTGGGATTTAAACTGTGATTCAAAAGATGTTTTTAACTATTTGAATAATGAACTCAAAAACTTTTCTTTTTAAAAAGAAAAATAAACTTTTAAAAGGAAATAATAACACAAAGATTTTATATTTGTGATTTTATTTTAATGCTTTTAATTATTAATAGTATAATATCTTATACCGTTGGTATAAGATTAATAAATGGGCCAAAATAATCCGAAATTCTGCTACGAGGTTCAACGGTGTCCTCAAAGAACCTATGACCAGACATGTTAATAGAAACCATTTCGAAATTAGAAATAAAATAAAGACACTTTTCACCGGTGAAAATTTCCTTTCATAGTTATCGTTAGTTTGGTTAGTTTACTTTGCGACTATGTGTACTTAAATTAATTTTATACCAATTTAAATTTTTGAATAGATCGCTCGGATTGTGCCACCGTGACTAGTAATTTAAAATAAATTCTACGAGTGGTAGATATTATCCCAAAAATCTAAATTGTTTGAAGATGAATAATTCAAAATATCTGGGGTTGTACGATCTGAGACAAACGGTGATAAACAGTGTTTGATTTCTCTGAAAATTTTAATTTATTCTGTAAATTTAAACAGTTTACATTCTTTCAGAATGTAAGATTTTTTTCGAAATTACTGAAGTATTAAAAAAAGATTAAGTTGTTCCCATGACAAGGATCTGCCAAAAAACGTTCATTCTACTAAAGGAGAGTCTTTAATCGATTCATTTACATCCTCATAGCTAAATCAATTTTATTTTTTGTAATGCGGTTGGTGATCAGATCGTCAGTACTATCATAACCTATCATCCGTTAACTGTGCATTACTTACATACTTGATAGGGCCACCGTCGGATATAGGGATGTTGACACGACCGTAACCTATAGTTTATAGCCTATTGAGAACAGCAAATTTTCTACCATCTGGTGAAAGCCGCAACAAAATCGGTTCTGCCGTTTTAACATGATGTGGAAACAGGCAAAAAAATTTAAAATCGGCATTTATTATCAGTCTATTGATTAAATTTTATTGTGAAGATATTTTCCATGTACAGAATCTGTCTACAGTTTTGTAGAGCCTAGATATTAATAACATGAAAATCAAAATATTTCCAATTTTCCAAACGAATATACAGATACTTATTATTTAGTTACTGGTTACTAAATATGCTTATTATACAATAATAGCATATTATGAAGAGCTTTAAACATCCGTATCAAAATTATATGGAACACTAAATTATATAGTTTGGGTAACAGTACATTAATAGATAGAAGAAGAACCTAGGCACTCTACTTGTAGTAAAGTAGCTATATATCTATCTATCTATCTATATATATATATATATATATATATATATATATATATATATATATATATATATATATATATATATATATATATATATATATATATATATATATTTCTTGAATCCTCCTAATATTTCACAATGTGGCTGTGGATCAGGGTGTGTAAGTGTGTGTGGGTGTGTGTATAAGTATGTGTATTTTGTACAAATTTTGAAATACTTAAATAGTGATGTAAATTCATTAAGGTATGCAGAAAATGGTATTTAAGAGGATTAAGTTTGAGAGGGTAATATATTTTCGCTGTTATATATGTTGATTGATTTATAACGTTAGTACCTCACTGAAATGTACAGAGTGATTTGTTCTTCTAATTTATGTTTGACTAAAATTTAGGCTTTGGTGAAATTTATTGCCTACCGCTTACCACACTAGTAAATAATTGTCAGATCCTTACCACTGTGTTAATTTGTCATCTATGGGAGCTGAGCTACATTGAATGTATTGAATCTAAAACGTAACGAAGTGCCTTTTTGGAAGTTCATTGCTTTTACTTAGGTAGACTCGGTAGACTCGACGTTTTTAGATATCAAATTTTGAACAAAATATTAAATTCCATTTAAATTTATATCATAAGGAACCCATAATTTGCATATATAAACTACATATATTGCAATTTTACAAAACGGACACAATACCACAACGCTTATAGAATTATAAAAACCAAAATACAAGCTTTTATTAATAAGAATACTTAAAAGGAGTTTTAAATCGTGAGGTGCTTTATATTGAAAGTATCCCTGAGAAGTCTATGATCTTGGCTTGGTGTTGCAGTTATGGTATTTTAATGGCTACTCCTATAAATATATTATACGACAGCCCTTATTATTAACAGCCCTTTGTGTAACTCACTCACTGACTGACACATTCACATATACAAATTCTAACCCACTTCTAGGCATGCTAGAAGGATGCGGTGTTTTACATTCGAAGGGGAATAACTTACGAAAAAATTTCCCAACGCACCCTCCCCCTGCCGAAAATGGGAAAAATCCTTCAAAATTGCGTTTTTTACGTCTCTTTATTTTTAGTGGGTGCGTTTTTTCGCATTATGTCAAGGGCGCAGAGCCAAGAGCGAAGACCACCCCAGCGAGTTTTTAAAAATAAATGTTATATCTTGTTTTTTTTGAATCAGCCTGTAGAAAAGATTTTTACAAGGTATGTTGAATAATACAACACATACACGTATAGATAGATACCTTAATGGATTAATAAAATCAGTTAAAAGTAAAATATTGAATATTTTTCAATGTTAATTTTTTATAATGCATTTCAATTTCCACGCGTAATATATTTTATTAATGTACGATAGATACTGAGTTTTATAAAGTTGTTAAGTATGTGTAGTCGATTGAAATTTCATAAAGCTCACGAATAATTAATGTAAAAAATATTTTACATAGGGATTCATACAAATTGGTCATCGTCAATAATGACATGTGATTAGCCTTTAAAATGTTTAGTCAAACTGAAATGTTAATATCCTACCAAAAACAATTCTTATAAAACTTAGGGGAGTATCGCCATTGCATTATTCAAAACTGTATACTTATGACACATTATTCTTAAATGGCGCTCAAATAACTTTCAGTTCATGTAGGTTTAATAGTTTGTGTTTCCACTGGTAGATTTCTAACCTTGCTTTTTAACGAATTTTCAAAGAAAATGTAGCTAATTTTAATTTTAATCTGTAGTTGAAATGGAAGATTTGCCACCTAATAATAAATGAAGGAGCTAGTGCTAATAAAATCTTGCACAGAGAAATAAAAGAACCAGGAACCAAAAAATCGATGAAGCTCAAATTTAAAACGTAGCGTGAGACACACCATCTGTCGGAACGTACCAAATTCCATATAAAATATGAAATACCTTGCACCGGAGATACTTACACGATAAATTTTGTATACTTAGGAAAATCATTTTCTTACTTTTGTTAAACAACTAATCCCTCGTATTAAATTCCTTCACCTTTGCCTTCAAATGCATGCGAACATCTTTGTTTTGCTGCGATAGCCTCTTTTACATTTTTGTTTTTCGTGGGATATCAGTTATTAGTATACACTAAACATTAATGAATGCTTAATGGTGGGAATATAATGGATAAAACTTTACGAACCAATTTTCCAACTATAACGAAAATATTTTTATTTCTACATGTAAGAACTTATTGTGAATGATTTTCTAACTTTTAGCTTTTAAAAATATTTTTAAACCTTCACATAGCCAAATATGTTTACAGTTATCTTCAAATATCTACCGACACTGCTTTACAACAAAATTGGTATGCGTTAATAAAGAATATTTTTGAATAATCTTAATTATGGCTTTTATTGATTGAATACTGAATAACAGAGAAAACAGAAGATGAATTAAAACAAATCCAAAATCAAATGTTTTATTTCGCATAAAAATTGTATAATATAAAAATTAAAAAAAGAACAAAAAAACTTTTATTCAAGTGTAGATTCTAAAACACACACACAGTTAAGTTTTACCTTAAAGTATTAAATATTCAGTAATTTTTTTTTTTTTTATACTGAATGGAAGGAAATTTATATAAAATATAAAATTATTTTCACTTCTACATCTTTTCTTCATTAAAAAACAAACTGAAACAAAAAAGTTTTTTTGTAAATAGCTTTAAAATAAAAAAGTATATACATAATTCGTTCGTTTGTTAGGTTATGTTATATTATATGTAGGTATATACATATAGTTGAATAAAATTGTTACAGAGGAAAGTATAATTGAAAATAGGCCATTTATAAAATTAAAGAACGAATATTAATGAGATTTTTCAAATGAATGTTGTTTTACATCAAAAATATTACAATTTAAATGGTAATTACACAACAAATATTAAACACATTTTAATTTATTTGTCAACGAAATTTTATATTTGACAGATTTTTCTGTGTAAGTATTCTTTTTTTTCCATAATAATATATTTTTGAAGGTAATCAGCTTTGATCTAATACCAAAAGGATCATTTCTACAAATAATTTTTTTTAATTTGGGGTTACGTCATAACTTAACTAAATAGATAAAATCGTAGGACGTCAAATTACGTTTTCACAAATCACTGTGTAATGAAAAACGTGTCATAATTGTTAAAGTAATCTTACAATAATTAAACGTAATGAACTTGTCACAAATTCTTTCTGCAATACGAAAATAGTTAAGCACTTAAATATTTTAGGAAAAGATACTTATTTCCATAATCGACTATAATCAAACATCTTTAATTGTCACATATTATTATTATTCATTACGTTTACGCAGCAATAAGTATGAAAGAACAACCGCATATTATATAGATTAACATGTCATTGAACCTTATATGGGCACTGTATCATCCGTGGTGTAACGGAGAACATACTGGGCGTGAAATTCACAGATTCAGGGTCCGATACCTGGAAGATAAGTTAATTTTTACATATCACTATTAAATAAAGCTTCATTAATCATTAAAACGAATTCATTTTGAAATACCTTGACAGGAGAAATACTGTTCATTTGTGTTTTAAAACCTGATTATTAATCATTCGATACCGAAACACACCAAATACAATCAAAATATGTTTATAATACGTTATAGTTGATTAAAATGTAGCAGTATGTATGGTAGTCAGTTAATAATAATCAATTATTTAGCTGAGTGACCGACTAAAATTATTTTTAATAATTAATTTTTATTTATTGCACCCACAACTGAATGATACTGTGTAATTTGTCAAAAAACGCCATAGGTGACAACGAAACGACCACAAAATTAATATTCACATTTGAATAAAACATAATTATTTATTATTTTGAAATAAATTGATCAGCATGATAATTAGATTTGGGCAGTCATATAGCTGAATAAACAAAATATTCTTAGCTCTCTTAATATTGAAAAAATCAAAAAACACAAAAGAAGTAAAGTTGTACAAAACTAAATTATTTGAGGAAAATAACGAATTTCATCAAATGTTACGCTTGAAAAAGACAAAACGAATTTTCTGATATCGATATGATATGATCGATATAAAATAATGCATGAATTAATAAAGTATTTGGCCGCCAAGCTTTGTAAAATCTTTAAAATAAAAAACAGAGCAAATAATTAATAAAAGCAAGTATGTGGCGTAGTGTATCGGATAGTGATAACATATTTTGTGTATTTGTAATGTATCATCCATCTATACAGAGGTATTCATAGCATAGCAAGTCTCTTTCAAAGAATACAGTAGTTTTGAATGTGATATAAGTACTCTTAAATGTAGAATATTTGAAACAGTATGTCACATTTTATGTGTACATATATGACTGAATGTAGGTATATATACACCGTAACAGTTAAAATGTTTCAATTTATGCGAATTTTTGTTTGAACTGTACATTATGATACTTTATACATATGATTATTATATAAAATTATTTCAGAATCATATTCAAAATATCATTCAATTTTAAGCATTTATTGTTTCAAGCTTACCTGATGGATGTGTATTCTAAACTAAATTTGATTATTTTAACCGTTCCGAGTGGTCCAGTTGGTTAAGCGCCACTCTACTCGGAACTGGAAGGTTGCTGGTTAGATTCCCAACGGCGACAGTTTGTCAATTAAATTAATATTTAAAAAAAAAATTAATGGAGCGGTTAATTGACTAAGCTGTCGGCATATGGACATGAACGAAAGTAAACAACTATGCTTGTGAAGGTTTCCTTCCAAAATCTCTAGATGAACATCGGCATAGTTCCTACTAATGTCGGCTGCAGTCACCCAACCTACCAATTCCTGGTCTACATACAAATTCCTTGTAAAGTACTATACCAATATTGGCAAGTGTTAAGTTCACAAGTTAAGTTCTCTTAAGTTGCCATTAAAGTAATATACCTGAACTTTGTTAACATTTTGATTCGAAAAATTATACCATGTTGATGCGGGTCAAACCCACAACCAGTCTTTTACCCATTTAGCAATGAAATTTTACCTCCACTAGTATAAAATAAATCGTACCTGCAGCCATACGTACAATGGATGGTTCAAATAAAGAAATAATAATTTACTTACATCAGGATATTGCAAAAGCATAAACATTACACATAACACCTTGTGGCTTAATTGGTACTAGTAATGCCACAAGACGATAAGGCAGTAAGATGTCTCTTGTATTGACTTGACGTGACAGTTTTCTATCCTCTCGTTTTTAAAAACTTCTTTGAAAAATACAACTAAAAAAAAAAATGTATTAGCTGCCCAAAATGATTTGCTAAGTTGTTATTAGTATATTTTTTCATATTAAAACTTCTAGAGATTGCTAGAGAGTAATATCGCCTGTCTCTCGAATGTTTATCGAAAATCAGGATTCTTATTTTCATCTCATCTTTCACTCTCACATTGATTCTCGTATCATCTCGTTTCTCTCGTCTCGGGTGGCATCACTAATTGTACATTACTGGTCTAGAATGGCAGAAGTTATGAGTTTGATCCTTACCTATCTATATATATACTTTTTAACCCGACTTCAAAAAGGAGGATGGTTCTCAATTCGCGTTTTTTTTTTTTTTTAATGTTTGTTACCTCAGAACTCCGTCATTTATTAACCGATTTTGAATTTTTTTTTTGAAATCATATACTCATTCATAATGGGAAAATAAGAAAATTTTTTTAAATCCAAATTTTATGTGAATTTCTCTATGCTGACACCGATTCCAAAAATAACAATAATTGTACATAAATATTTAAAAATTTTTGCTAGGTGAACTAAAATTGGCACAAGAATATGCAATTATTTTTTTACTTTTTAGTGCATTTTTTGTTTTAGAATTTCGATTTTTGAAGTCGGGTTTCCATTTTGTCAAAATAGGTTTTATTTATATCAAGTATTGATGTCAAAAAGTTACTAAAGTTCAAGATTTATTTTGAATCAGCCTTTGTATAAACGAGATGTATTATGTTAAGAACAATATGTACTTGAAAAATATATAAAAATGAATGTGAACAACATTCACTGAATTAAGGACGGTACACAATATATAGTGGGAGAGAAGGGGAGAGAGAGCAGTACACATAGTTTTCTATATTTTAGTTTTTTTTTTTTTGTTGTTAAAAAAAAGACTATATAATAAAAACTAAAGAAACATATATAGCATAGAAGAAGACAAAGATTGGGTTCTTTATTCAACATTCTCGTCGTCATCATCATCATCATCATCCTCATTGTTATATGCTACTTATGATGATCATATCATACTGATATTACTGGAGTGATCTTCTAGTAGTTTTAAAATAAGTAGGTGCTATTGAGAACGACTTGTTCTTTGAGCCAGTTTGTGTTAAATATGGACTAACTCATATATATTATTTTGTATTACTTTTTATCATTATTAGGATCATAATAAGAGTTCACTTGTGCAGAATAAATGATAGAAAACAAAATGAAAAAAAACAGCATTAAAATATGTCAAAGATGTGTGTATAGTTAGTTTTGATTTCGTGAATTAAAAAGAACAAAAATTATTTTATATGTTAATTATTTGTAATAGGGAATATGCATGAAAATTTTTTTTCACATTTATTTTCAGAATATGAAAATACTGTTAATACTGTAATAATATTTAAAAACGAAATTAAAATCCGACAAATATCAAGGAAGCTATAAGCTTTTAAAGATTATTATCTGTCTTTGTCTTGCAAAAATACTAAAAACGGAGTTTTACGTGTATTTTAAATGGTGAAAGTGTAATATGACGTCACATAACATATCAAGAGAGCTATCACCCTCTTTGTCTAGTCGGGAATTTCAATCATTCATATCTCGCTTATTTTTAAAGTTATTTAAAGAGTAATTTTACCTTGATATTTGTCAAGTAAACATGCTTCAATTCAAGTGAAAAAAAATTTTCATGCATATTCCCTATTATGTGATTTGAAAAAAGGAACACTTATGGATTCACTTCAGTGTCCGTTCATCCGTCTATCCGTCTATCGGCCACCAGCATTTTTCTCTGAAAACTTTTCGGCATTATAATTAAAACATTAGCACAGATATTAGTTTTATGATTATACTTAGCGTTATTACATGTACTGTACAGAAAGTTGAAATTTTGATTCTGGGAGATCACAATTAGAGGTTCTATTCGGATATGAAAGAAAATTTCATTATGCAGGGTTCTTAAATTGATGGAATATTGTTGAAGAACCAATTCAATGTATATTATGCATTTTTTGTAAATTTTTTGGGAAAAACAACAGTCTCCTTCAACTTTCCCACTAAAAGGAACATACAGAAAAATCTGAAATACTCCTGAACATTCAGAAATAGGTGTAAATTCAACGGAAATTGTCAGGATTGAAAAATTCTAGAGCGGTCAATTTTATTTTTATAAACAATAATTTTACAGAAACAAAACATTGATATATGGCGGATTTCCTGTTTCCTAAAGTGCGTCAGTATTGTTCCCTTACTCCTACAACTAGGATTAAGGGAACTTATAAGGATATATTAATTCATAGATTTAATATTCCTCATATGATAGTTCGCCAGAACAATAAAAACTATGCACAGAATATTCATAACTGCCTTGATATTAAACAAGCCGAGTTCAAAGGCTTGTTTAATAATATAGGAAAAGGACCGACGAACCAACACGTAAAAAACGCATACCCACATTCCTAGTTTACAATTTTCATAAAAAAATCAAGATTTGTGTTGCTCCTATTATAACAGGGACACTACGGGCTGTCTTTACAGTCCATTCTTCTGCAAGTGCTTAAGCTTACCTTCATGAAGATCGTCTTATTGGTTTTAAGACATGATAAATTCATAGATATTTATAAAACCATCAAGACGTTGGTTTCAAGTATGATCTTATTCGGTTTAAGATTATCATTAGTCAGACAAATCTTGAAATCGTCTTCTATTAGTGGTAATATTCCAATTTAATTCTGATTTTGTCTGAAACTGAATCCTTTTTTTTTATAAATTCGACATGTTCATGCGTTTAGGAGTACGTGTAACTACGGTCAGAATCAAAATCGATATCAATATTTTCATCAATATTGATATTATGTAAACCCAAAAAATCACTATCTTCACTACTTTTTTCACTGCAAAGTTATTAAGGTTAACTTAAGTCAACTAAAATGCTGACTTAAAGAATATCCTTTTTTTCCAGTTTTCAATTCTTAATATCGCCTTAAAATATTTATCCAACCATACACATCTTAAAACTTAAAGTCAAATTTTCAAGGTTGCCACAAGATTGCGTCTAAACGCATCTAAACGCTGCTTTAAGTTAATGCTTAAGGTGAACTTACACTTAAGAATACGGGCTATGAATACGGACCTAAGACATAATTCTGTTACAACCGCATACAATTCATACCGGAAAAAAATTGTAATGCAAACTCAACATAATTTTATGAACATAACAGTTAAATAATAAAGAAATTATATTAAGTGAACAATTTTTTAATTAAAAGGTTATTTAAAAAAAAAATGGATACCATTCTTATTCGCAAAGGTATATACATTTAGAAAATAAATACTTACACGAACAATAACATTAAGTTGTTATTAGAGAAATGTTACAATCTTTATTTTCTTTATTTGGTTTTAATGATTTCTTACAATATTTTCTATAATGCTCTCTTCAATGGTGGAGAAAAAAACGTGCATATCGTAGTAAGTATTTAATGTAAGTACAGTCGAGTCGTTTTCCTACATTGTTCAAAATTGTTTTTTTATTTCTCTACATGTATTTATTACTTCTATATACAGTTGCACGTAGGTAGCTATAGACGAAGAGATTTCACCGAATCGTTACGCTTTCCAATGGTTTTCTTATTAGTTATACATTGTATCTGTATATACGAGTAAAATTTAGTGATTGTGACTCACTCCTAATACGACGTATCATTTAAAAGTTTTGTAGAATGCTTCTAGATTTACAATTATGATGCCAATAAAATAATTTGATACCATCTACAGTTAAATCAATCTACATAGTCCACCCATAATAATAATAATAATATTATAATACTGGGGTTTTACCTCCTTTTTCCAGACTCTATATCAGAGGCTACATCTATCATATTTTTTTTACCTTTCATTAATTTTATAACAATATATTTATAATGTTGTGGATGAGAGATAATGAATTTGTATGCAGACTTGGAAATGGTTGTGCTGACTTCGATAGGAACTATATCAATATTAATCTGGAGTTCGTGAAGAGAAACTGCAGAAAACCTTCACAAGCATAGCCGGTTACTTCGTTCTTATCCACACGTCGACAGTTTAATCAATTATCCAACCCATTAATTATAATTGATAATTTGTCACCGCCGCGATTTAAACTCGCAACCTTCCCATTTCAAGAAGAATGCCTTAAGAAGCGCAGCTACATGGCTGGTTAGTCCATCCATAAAAACGGGAGAAACTTTAAATCTGAAAAATACAAGTATCAGTTCAAAATCAGTTCATTCGTATGCGAATTGTGTTTGCTGCCACCATTTTTGTGGTCTATCAATTCGATTGTTTATTTCATTTTTTTTAACATTTATTTATTTTTAGTTTGAATTGTTATATTTGTTCTTGTTATTATTTTAATTGTCATCGTTATAGCCATATTTATAACAAAATAATATGGAAAAAAAACCGAAAACGATAATATATAAATAAATACATATATATACATGTTTCATTTTCTAAGAAATGCATATACGTAAAATATACGTAATATATTTGACGAACTATTCTTACAACATTTGTAAAGACAATTTTGTACCAAGTCCGATCTGTACAGGTAAGATTCTTTAAATAAAACCGAAAAACTGTTTCGAAACACTATTTTGAAACACTATTTCGGTTTTATTTTAAAACAATTACCTGTACAGATCGGTATTGGTATCGGGGTTGGTACGTAACATATGTATTATTGCTTTGATGGAATGTTTATATATATATATATATAGAGGTCATTTGAGTGTTTCATGACATATTTTTCAGCTCGAATTTTTTTCTTTACTGTTCATTTGTTTTTGTTTGTGAAACAATGATGCACTCACTACTGTCTCTACATCTATCTATCTGTTTTTATTTCTTGTTCTATTTTTCTATTTATCTATTCAAAATATTATTAAAAATTACAAATTTTATTGTGTATGTAAAGATAAGGAAAATATAGAAGATGTTTTTCTTCAAAATATTTCAAGAGTTTTCTATTATTGTTTTGAATACAACAAAAAATATAAAAAATAACTCAGTAAATTGGTAAAATACTGTGTATATACTCTTTTTTGACTTCTCAATATAAGATAGTGGTGCGAAATAAGGCCCATTTTTATCAAAATGACTATAAAAACGTAAAACTGCGTTATTAATAAATATAAATAGATATTTAGTAAACATTGATTATTTATGCATTAGATATTTGAAAAAAACCATCAGAACTTATTATGTTTCAATGAAATAGTATATTACACTACAAGGGCAGAAAGTTTGAGATTCCTGCACTGCGCCTCGGGCAATATGGCGCGCAGAGCAGGGCTCTCAAACTTTCTGCCCGTGTAGTGTATACTATTTTTCTTTATCCACGGCCCAAAGTACGTACTTGCTGCCTCGATTACGAGGCCGAAGGCTTTGTTAGAAAATCTGTGATTACTAAATACACTTTCTTTTTTTTAAATTCGAAATCAGTATTTTATTTTTAATCACAACCACCCTGAGCATTATTTGGAGTCTTGAAAAAAATCTCGAACTTTGGTAACAGAAGATGCTAAAATGACCAAATGAAGTATGAAAAGTTTTTTTTTTCATGGAATACTAAAAGCTTACTTTAATTTATCTGACCTTTTATGTATAATAAATGCGTTTAAAGTGAAAATTTATTGCAATCAAGAAATAAAAAAAGGCTGAATTTAAAACTCTTAACAAGGTTCGGACCATTTTGGATAACATCAAGTGAACCTTATTACGGACAGTAACATGCGACAACAAAATTGCCGATAAAAAACAAATGAAGAAAGAAATCAATAAGATTAAGATAGATGGGTCTTAGATATTAAGATCCAATAGTAAAAACAAAAAGAATCACTACTCTATTCACCAAAAATTTTAAGTGATTATTCGATGTTATAAAAAGAGGATCTCATTGATACATCACTAATAAACACGGGTTTGCTGTCCAAACAAAAACGTCTTAACTAGATGTGTTGTTGCATTAATGTTGATTGATGTTTCTACTTATGTTGGATATTTCCAATTAATGCAAAAATTATAATAACGATTCTTTATAACCGGGCCTAGATAGGTGACAGTACCTTATAACAAGTGGATAGCGTGACTTGAGAGATTGACTCCGGGATGAGACTTATCAGGATTGTAGAATGATCCTTCAAGTGTCATCCATTCTGAAAGTGAGACAGTTCGCCAATTTCGAGAAACATTTCTAGGTTTCAACAAGTATCAACTTTTATTTGAATCTTTTTTTCATAAACTTAATTGTATAACTGTAGACTACAGAATCATGTTTAATTGTTTTTTGTACAAACTAACGTATATCGATCCATTGTGAGTGTGGTTGCCTTTCGGTATTTGTCTAGAATGAAAGACGTCGTGAGTTCGATTCTCATCCTATAGATGAGTATGATTTTTCATAACAAGCATTTGATGTCACAGAATATTACCAAAGTTCTGCCATATTTACTTAAATGTCAAAGTAAACGATAGTCACCGTCTTTCATACTATGTCTTAAGTAACCTTAATGGAATTTGACATAAGTATCGTTTTGTGACGCTTATGTATACATAAATAATACTATGTAAATATAAACATTTCACGAATTAACAATGATCTCAATATATATAGGATGTATAAGTACACAATAAAATGTATAAGTTGTTATATTTTCACTTATTTATGTTTTATGAAATAGCTTATGAATGTGGAAAATAACCAGTAATTATTTAACACACATTTTTGAAAAGAGTTTTCAATTAAATTTAAAAATTGAAATCTGTGTTAAAGAGAGAAAATTATATTAAAATAATTCCAACGTTATGCAACGTTTGTTTATTGTTTATAAATTGAAAAATTATATTTAAAAAGAAAAAAAAAACTTCAACAACATTAATTAAACATTATTATAAACATTTATAACTGGCAAATAAATTAAAATATTTAAAGAAAACTGTAATAATAGTTATGAAAAGTTAGTATAAAAAGTTTTCTACAAGTCATTTATAATGTTATTTCCCAAGAAAGTTTTTAGTTTTAGACAACCAAAGAGATTATATATTTACTTGATGCGATACGATGCGGTGTGGTGTTCTTTCTTCTATGTATGTACTCTCTCTCTCTCTCTCTCTCTCACACACCGTATTCAGTTAAGTTCACACTTATTACTTGACACGTCCTATTTCTTCACCGCCGTATGTGGTAAGTAACCTATGTAATACAGAGAGCAACAACATTTATATATATATATATATATATATATATATATATATATATATATATATATATATATATATATATATATATATATATATATATATATATATATATATATATAAACCATATAGACGTACTCAAATCGTATGGAACTCATATAGACTTTACAAATTACTTGTCACCTCTATATACAACGCGTAGTATGTAAATAAAATTTAGAGTTCAAAAAATGAAAAAAATATACTTTTATTGGAATATAAACTAAAAAGTGTAAAATAATTTAAAAAAGAAATAGCATAAATCGATTGCATTTACTTTAATGTAAACAAAAGCATGCGGGTACTCTCATTACTCTTGTAAAAGTAGAGACATTGTGAAGACGTAAGTGAAGAGCACCCCATGATTTTGTTTACATTAAAGTAAATTTTGTTGTCGACACTTTATTCTATTTTAAATTATTTTGCTTTTTTTAGTTTATATTGAAATAAAAGCATTAAAATTTTGTTTATGTCATTTTTGTAGAAACCATAAATCGAAATATATAAGTTAGAGATATGCATGTTTGTATTTTGGCAATTAATAAACTTAAATTTTTATTTTGTATTTAATTTCTATATTATTATATTGTTATTGGTCTCTATATGTCTGCAATTTCCGATTATTCAGACGTCTATCCATTGGTGAAAACAGCATGAAAATCGGTGCAGTAATTTTTGAATAAATCGCGAACAGACAGACGCGGCTGGGGGAATTTATTTTATACTATGTAAGGATATATTTACTTTCAAAGAAAATAAATAAGAAACGCTTCTTCCTCAATGTGTAAAATCTATCTCACTCACATAGAGGAAGTATGACGCGTTTCATGTTTCACACCGGATTTGATATACGTATGTTAGAATGTAAATATAAGAAACCACAGTGGGTGGAAATAATTTCATTACATTATAATCACGATCATTATTTTAATTATTGGTTACTTGTTTGCACATATTATACATGGCAAATAAATTTATGTGAAGATAATTGTTAACAAAATAGTTTAATAGTTTATTTTTGTAAATTAGCTTAAAAATCACACTTCGGTACATAATGATAGGTTTGATTTTAGAAAAAATAGACTTATTTCCAATTTTGTTGTATCACAAACAATTTTATTTGGACAAATGAATTCACAGTTAATCAAAACGTTAACCGCATTTTATGTACATTGCATAACAATTTATACCTACAGAGTAAAAGGAAAATAATATGCAAAATTTTATGATACTTTTAGGTTATAAATTAACTGTCACAAGCCGTGGGATAGATTTGACTCTCAGGTCTGTACGCTATTAAGCATGATCTTAAAGCAGCGTTTAGATTCGTAAACGCAATCTTGAGGCAAGCTTGAAAGTTTGACCATAGCTAACATATATGTGGTTGAAAATATATGACCATGAATATTTTTCCAACCACACATATGTTAGCTCAGGTCAAACTTTCAAACTTGCCTCAAGGTTGCGTTTATGAAACTAAACGTTCACCTTAAGCATGATCTTAAAGCAGCGTTTAGATCCATAGACGCAATCTGGAGGCAAGCTTGAAAATTTGTTCTTAGCTAAGCTGTGTGTGGTAGGATAAATATTCTTAGTCATAGCTTCTGCCGATATTAAGAATTGAAAACTGTTGATGTATTCACAGTCATATAATATAATCTTATTAAAGACCTTAAACTTACTCTTTATTTAAAAAAAGGATTTTCTAATAGCCAGAATTTTAGTAGACTTGAGATAACCTTAATAACTTTGGAGTGAAAAAAGTAGTGAAGATGATATCGATTGTGATTCTGACGACGAAGACATAATTAAAATTTCAATTGTCGACATAAATATGGCACTATGCTGTTAAAAACTTTTGCAGTTGTGAAACCGCTCATGATCACTGTACCATATTTTTTAAATGACCATGTTGACAGAAATCCATAACTATGACGATACCTTTACTTAATCTACACGATGGAAAAATTCGAAATATTCAGTGATAAGTCAGTTTTTCACATAGTTTTAATTTACAATATCTCGAAAAATGGTGAGGATAATTTTTTCCTTAGTTTCTTTCTCATGGTCTGTCATCTGAAGAGGTTTGGCTAGTGATTTCCCTTTCACTATGTATGGTAACTACAATGTATACCTATAACTGCATAAATATAATAACATTTCTAGTCATGTAGAGTTGTAGTATTTGCGTTGAATACGTAGTGTATTTTTTTCTTCAAATGAACATGAGCAATCACCGCATAATGTTTGTGACAGTTCCAATGAATCACCTGAATAATATGTACATTTAACGTTGTTATTTCACTCGTGTATTACAGCTAGCAGCTCTCGCTACGTAATTAATTAACGTCTATATCGATTATTCATCTATAAATTGAATGAATATTATTGAATGTAATGTGTGGTTAATATATCATTATAACAATGGCAGGCAGCATTTTCATATTGGAATTCTCGTATAACATTCATATCAATAACTGTATGTTCCAAAAGTATGGTTTAAAACGATTTTTCAAAATGTGTTTAAACCTTACTTAAAACAGTTGGCATTTTTAATTTAATTTGCTTACGTATTTCAATGAATCGTCTTCATTGAAATAGTCAATTATTAAAAAATGAAAAACGACGTATGGAAAAGAACGAAGTAACCGACAGTTTCCTTCATGAACTCCAGATGAGTATCGGCATAGTTTCTATCAAAGTAGGCTGCATCCGCACATTCTACCAATACCTAGCCTACACACAAAATTCCTTGTCCTCCACTCAAATCCTCACATCCTTAGGCATCACAATGTACCTTATGGTCGAAGTGTGTCCCGACGTGTGCAGCCTCTACAATCTATCTAAAATAGTTTAGTAGTTCATTTGTACCTTATGCTCTAGTTCTTCAGTACCTTATACTCTAGAAACTGGAACCTGGTTTTGTACCACCAAGGTTAATCTTAGTGTTAGTGATATAGTGAATATTCTATATAAGAAGCCTTGGAACATCAATCCTTACAGACCCCGTTTTTGAAGTGGCCACAATGTATTTCTCCAAATATACTTCTTCTCAAAACCATTCACAGCAGTCTGTGATAGAGACAATGTGCTATCGTTACATCACGAATGATAATTGAATCGTGATGGTACGCTAGCACATAGAAATTCACAGGTCTCCGGTTCGATACCTGGTGGATGAGTTGATTTTTTCAGATCAATAATTAATTATTAGTTTTTTGATTAAAAAATTTTACATTTTACTTTTTTTCATGGCTTTTGTACAAGCGTCTATTTATCTTGAAATCGATTTTTCGACTAGTTCTACAATCATTTTATAAATTTATATACATATATATATATATATATATTATATATATATTATATATATATATATATATATATATATATATATATATATATATATATATATATATATATATATATATATATATATATATAATTAAAAACAGTACAAAGGAAATATTGAAACTAAGGTACCAATATCAATCTGCATGTATATTCTTTGTTGTTTTAAAAATCAGTCAAAATTTAACTTTTAATACAGAAAAATGACTCCTAAAATAATATATAAGGCGAATAAATAACATCCTGCGTTCGGAAGTCGGATAAAAAAACATTCACTAAACATAAAACATAATTTACTGTAATAATAATATTTAAGAGTCAATATACACCTACTCAAATATACATTTGATTATATCCGTCAAAATCATTTACATGAATCTATTACATTAATTATTTATCAACCAACGAACGCAACGGTAATAATAATATACCGATTTGCACAATAAATATACATAAGCTTAAAGCTTAAAGCTTATGACTAGTAAATAAAATATGTACTTCTAATATATTACGCGTATATAATACATGCAGTAAATAGGTATTATGAAACCTTTTATGTTCTCCCATATTATTTCATCATTGAATAATAACAGAGCATATCGCAATGAAGATGATATTCTAAAGCTATAATATCAATAATTCTGTCGAATATCCTCTTTACTCTGACCGCTGTCCCAAAATATCTTAAAAAACTATAGGATCAAACAAGGAATGGGGAATAGTAATGGATTGTAAAAAATGGCATATAAATAACTACAAATACAACTAACTGAACAGATTGATCAAATATCATGTATATACTGAGTTCATTACCAGTGAACTGTTTATTTTACCTCTTACACTCCCCACAGATGTACAGAAATGTGCATAGGCATAACTGTCGCTCAAGATATCCTCCTTTTTATCCCTGGTATATGTAAATATACAAGGGTAAATAAGTTTAGTCACGACTTTGTAATGCTTGGAAATATTGATCGTAGAAAAAAATCTTTGTTATAGATGTTCATAAAATTACCTTTTTAATGGTCTTTTTCCGCATGTCCGTCCGTCTGTCCGTGGACACGAACACGGACACTCAAGAACGAAAGGCGATAACGAGCTGAAATTATGTTTTGAGTTCAAGAGCAAATCGGACCATGTTTGGAAAATTGAGCAAAACTGCCTATCTTTGAAACCGTAAGAGATAGAACAAAAATATAATGACAAAAAATGCCCCTTTTTTTAAATAAACAACTTTTGTAATTAAATTTTTTACATAAATTCAATATATACCGGGTATTTAAGCAATTAACTCAGTTAGTTGTTATTTTTAACACCGGTAGTTTCAATAGATTACAGAAACATGTATTTATGAAATAGACGAGTTGTTATAGCTGTAACGGTTAAAAATAACTTTGTAACGGTTAAAAATATTGATCGTAGAAAAAAAATTTTGTTATAGGTGTTCATAAAAGGATCTGATTAGTCCAACCACATGTCCGTCCGTCTATAAATAAAAAATAAAACGAGATTACGAGCTGAAATTTGGTGAGGGTATTCTAGAGCTCAAAAATAGGGTCAAGTTCGTGAATGAACAAAATCGGACCATGAATGGGCAAAATGGGCAAAACTGCTAATCTTCGAAACCGTAAGAGATAGAACAAAAACTTAAAGACAAAAAAACAACTATTTAAAACTTTTTTTATAAATTCAGTATAAACTGGGTATTTAAGCAATTAACTTGTTATTATTAGTTGTTATTTTCACTTGTTTTTTATAAATTCTTGCAGTGTAAAGAGAAAAATAATCGTATCTCGCGCTTCAACAATTATAATGATCATCACTTGCATTTTTTTTTCATATTATGATTTGAATGTTTTTCAAAAGCTCACAAGCCACTCACAAGCCGATTGTGATGATTTATTTATAATCCTCTCATTATCTATCAAAATGGCGAATCCTATTGATGTTCGTCACGTTTTGAAATTTATAACTATTTTGTCGAAAAGATATACCGTTGGCTTTTCAACTAGTTTCATCTAGTATCTTAATAATGATTCATCCGTTATGTATATGAAGCGGGAGAGGATGTATATAGGTACTTACCTACTTTATGTATCACGATCTAGTATATTACTTATTTTATGACGTACATGGAGCCATCGTCAGTTATGTAAGAGGTAAATCATTAAGCATCGAATACAAGAGATTGTTTGAAATGAGTTATTTCATTTATGTAGAATGTTTACTTTCAGCTAGTTTTCAAATAAAATTTTGCTATTAGTTAGGAAAAATTTATAAAATTTAACTTTTACGATCATAATTAAATTTGTTATTCTACGTGCTTTTGGTATTATAGATCACGTTTGCTAGAGAGACGGAGAAACACGAAACGTGGAATATCTCTTCTCATATTAATTAAATAGAAAAATCGAACATCTATTGTTTTAAATTTTCGGGAAAAACGAAAAATAATGATAGTTTTACTGGCTTCCCCTTCCGTCTCCATAAAGCGTAAATGCAGTAATCCGTTTTAGCACATCTCATGGGAATTGAATCGATAGTTTATGATAGTCTTACAGTTTTATAATGTTTGGATTTAACCCTATTTTACTGTACTTGAATTAATGTCTACTTGACGAGTTAAATATTGAAGTCTACCAAATATCGAATACTTGAATACTAATATAATTTATTTTATATTCATACGTAATATGTCTTAATTGTCCAATCAAGTACTTTCAGGCCTTCGCAAACAATTTAGAATAAAAACGGATTACACAGACGGATTTATTCATGAGAAACAATGAAATATTATAATGATAATAATTGAAATTCATTTTTGTTACAGATGTGAAAACGCGGACAAATTGAAATTGAAGAAGAAGCGTAATAATGCATTAGAAATAAGTGACGTACACATTATAACCAGAACAGTAATAGAGTGTGGTATTTGAATATTAGCGGGTATGCCCGCACGGTGGACAATCGGACAATGCGCCAATTTATATGGGCCGCTTGTTTACGACGTACAGTGGTGTTACTTACTACACTCATGACAATATTAATACCGAAATATAGTGAGGCGGGACCTCGATATAGTTCACGTATTGTAGATACACATGGTGGTGATATACGTGGTATTATTTTAGAATTAAATTCTAGACATTTAGAACCGGTTGAAGTGTTTCGTGGTATACCATATGCAGCTCCACCAATCAATGAACTACGTTATCGTTTACCACAACCAGTTGTGCGATGGAGTGGTACAAAATTAGCGGATACATTCGGATCGGTATGTCCACAACGCTATCCTGATATTTCAAATCGTACAGCTGCATTACAGTTTATGCCGAAAGGACGTTATCATTATTTAAAGAAGCTAGTGCCACATTTAGTGAATCAAAGTGAAGATTGTTTGTTTTTGAATTTATACATTCCTGGCAGTGGTAAGTCTGTTCTATGTTTTTCTACATTTTATATTTTTCTACAGGTTCTAAATACTTTTAATTATGCATATTTGAAATCCTATTTGCTTTGTGAGAAGAAATTCAGATCATTTATTATGGGAAATGTCAAATTCCATACGAGAGATACAACATGCAAATGATCTTTGTGTAAGCCTACTTTATCAAAGATTTTGTATTACTAGGAGCGAGAACATGTTTCACAGATAAACAATCAATACGTGTAACTTGGTTTTATCTTTTAACTACCTTTATTGTTATAAAAATTGTAAGAAATATTTGTGGATATATTTCAGGTCCTCCATGAGTTTTGTCTTCTTATTTTCATCGAAAAAAACTATTTTTATTGTAATTCTCATACAAGTTACATAATGACATAACTCCACAGTATTCAAAAGATCAAACCATTTTTTCGGTATAATCAATTTATGGGTAATTAATCTTAAAACGTATACGAATGATACTGAGGACTACCTTTGTTCCTGATAAAAGGTTCAAGGTCGATAATGTGTCCAATTAGTCGCCTATATGAAGTAAATTTATATTTATTGGCCTAAGTTTGTGCTCAGGAGTGTGAATGTATATATGTGTCTGTAGACCAAGAGTTCATATGCTAGCTAAGAGCCAGATACTTACAGTAAGGTCCAATATCAAACATTTTTGTGCCGTGCCATTTTTTTTTAATAAATATGGAAAATCATGTTCAAATATGATATTAATCCGTAAACATTTGTAATAATAATATTAATTAATCATCATTCTTATTTCAATTCAGATGTTATAATCCTTTTTTTATTTCTTATCTTATATTATACTGGTAATAATTTTCGTTTTTCTATTTTTTTTTTTTGCTCTAAATATAATTGGCTAATACATAAGGGTATGGTCCCTTGTGCAGAACATCAGTATGAGTGTAGTATATATATGGTATGTATGTATTTGTTGCCCACATTAATAACTCTTAGAAATGACCTGTCTGTCCATTTATCCGTTCATATGTCAGATGTTTCTCAAGTGTTTTCTTCCTTTTTAGTAACATACGACACTTTTTCTTTATCAAACAATGAACAAACCGACCACCAAACTATCGTACTATAAAAAAAATATACACAAACATCTACCATCTCTCCACTTAGTTGTAGCAAAATGATTGTTTTTCTAGATGAAATAAGAAAAAAAAAATTTCGTTAAGCGTGATAATTTCATTCAACGAGAATTTCTTACTTGTAGGACGTTTTTTCTGAATGCCATTAAATTTGTATATATTTCAAAAAAATTTGTTTTCCAGGTCCGGTTATAGTTTATAGGGTTGAAAATAATCAATTGTTTTTTAATCACATGTATCGATTTAATAATAATTAGAAAGAGGTGTACCGCAAATGGGTCCCTAGCACCTATACCAAGGGGTCCTCTGTGCCCTCTTTGAGAACAACTTGTTACCCGAAGGCGAGACGTCTCCGAGTAAGAGGTGAGGTCAGACGCTGCACAGAAAGCCCACAACTTCTCCTCCGGGATTGCTGCAAGGATTGATGGATCCAAAGTTTTGAACCCAAACCTGCAGGCGCAAATAACATGTATGGAGTTTACATCGTCCTTCATACAGGCTTTAGATGTGGGATCATCAGAGATCCCCAAGTTATGAAGGTGGTAGTTTAATCGACAGTGTCCTGTCAAGAGCCCCACCATCCTTCTCAACTGTATTCTATTGACCTTCAATCGACAACAGTCTAATGGCCTAGCTGTGCTTATGCACAACTTGGCCTATCGCATGCCCTACGCAAAGTCCAAGTAATCGAGATAGGCTTGTCGTAGCTACTCCTTGATTCCGTAAATTACGGAGTATTTTGCTATGGGAATGACAGGCTCAGGTGAAAGGGGAATTTCACCCGAAAGGGGAATTTCATCAGAGTGACCCGGTACCCAAATCAGTCTAACTGTGTTATTCAGTGGCAGGTGTATCGAGTTAAAACAAAATAGAATTTTTAATTCACTATGTTACATTGTTTCTTTATACACGGAGAAAAATGTACAGTAAACATCACTATTACGAAGAGAAAATTATAGTAATTGTTACTATGTAAAATAGTACTCAGCCGTCGAAAATAAATATTGGAATTGTTACTATGGTTGTGCGATTTGTTTCGTTTACTTATGGCAATTTTTCGTTGCCTAGATTATCAGTATAAAGCATATTACTAACGCGAATTTTTTTTTTCGTGGACTAAGTACTATCTGGAGTAGTACTAAATACCGTAGTACTAATAATCTTTGAAAGGGAATCCTAATAATACACACTTCTACATGCACACAAACTTATACACATATACAAGCACAAAGAACGTTACGAAAAAGGAAATAAAAATAAATCAAGATAAGATTGAGTTGTTTTCATTTTTCTAAGTAAAAACAAGTTTTGATAATGTCATCTTAATAGCATTATGGGTACAGTAATTTTATACTAAACTTAAAGTAAAATAATGTTTACACTAGTTTACACTTAATTCGTAGGAAGAGACTTTAGTTTTTTTTCCTTTTTTTTTTGTCCCCATTCTATGATTGTGTTAAAGTAGGCGGATATGCTTGCATTTATACTTTTGTGTTACTATGTTTATCAAATTTGTTACAATAATTATAAAGTTTACTTTCATCAATTATTTTGAGCAGTTTAGGAGAAATGATGATAATTCAAGAGAAAAAAGTATGTTTCTTTGGTTTAGTAATATAAATCAATACGTATTTACGGTGTATATAATACTCAAACAACATTAATTTGGTACATAAATTTATATTTGAAATGGGTATATCAAAATTCATATATTACATATATTGAGGTGTCTATCATTTGGGATTAACAGATTGGAGATCTCAAGCCAGGTGACATCAATGAAGTATCTCCAAAAGATATCCTAACGTTTAAGACTAATCGACTTCTGGTCGCTATACAAAAGTTCTTTAAAGAGTTATTCTTAATTCGAATCGAATCAAATCTATACATTGATGAGTGAATTTATTTATCAAAATTTAAGAAAATCAGCTGTGGGTAGAGTTTGGTTTAAGTATGTCACTACTTACACCAAACTAAATATCACCCATGAAGTCCATTTCACCAAGTTTCCAGTGTGTTATAATATATGATGATTGTAAATGTTTATAGTTATTTTTACTATCCAAAATGTTATTAGAATCAATATTTATAAGATGTTTGATTCAATGAACACTTCTCTTTCTGTTTAATCATAAATATTCGCCAGGTCTGAGAGCTGTCGAATTTATTCCGAGGAAACAACCATAAAGAATATCAAATCAAATGGAGCCAGTGATTATTTTCATGTTAGCAGTAAAGTACTTTTATATATTTCAGTAAAAAACGGCTAGTAAATAAATTGTCGTAAAATTTATTTACTACATTACTTATGATAACTTTTACCATTTGTCTAATGATCAGACAGATATTCAAAATTGAGTGTCCCTCTGCCTTAAAGCCCCTTTTTAGCCTTGAGTGTACTAGATAAAATATAATTCAGATCATATTGACGTTACTACGAGTCGGTTAAAACTAGGTTCATTTTAAAAATGAATTAGGTATTGTACATCATTAGAACATGTTGAACATGTTGAAAATCATCAAAAATTAATATAGACAACAATTACTACACGTAACTGTATAGTACTCCTAATACAAATGTAAAATGTAATTACTTACTTCATTTCTAATAGTCAAAAGTTGTCTTTGATTTACCCTCTATTCAGCCATTTCCCCTTTTGGTAAGGTGTGATGACGTCAAAACATGAAAATATGGTGGAAGTTTTGATTACAATTAGTTTTCTATATATTGAGAAATTTAACATATATATGAAAGTTTTTCGAAAAATTTTTGTAGTACGTTAACGGAAATCTTTAGAGAAAAACCCAATTGTTTAAGACCAGAAGTAATTTAACGTTCGAGTAGAATTACAACTCTACTCGCAAAAACGAAAACCGATTCTTAACAACAAATAATGTTAATCTGATCTTATTTGGTGAAGACTTTTATTTTTATACGAAATTCATAAACATTCTTTAAGAAATAAATTATATATACCAAAAGGCAATTATCGAATAATTAAAATACCCAAAAGAAAAATCAAAGAAGATTTTCAAAATAAAATGCGTATTTACCGTTTAATAAGATTAATATTTTCTAACAATGTAGAAAGGAAATCAGCTTATTAATATCATAAATATATGAAAACATTTCAAGCCCCATTATCATCATGTATTTCGAATTCCCTCCTAAACTTAATAATGTAATACTCAATCGCCTGTGTGATAATAATTATTATTAAATAGCTTTTTCATACACTTTTCCATGTCGGGGTTGTTCCATTATTGCCCGTTTATATGTATGTACTATGTTCGTTCGTTTTTGCATGCTTTTTTATTTAGGTTATTAAAATATGTGACGTCAAATCTAATTAAATACAATGTGGTGTGGTCTGCGATTTTAACAAATAACCATAGTTAAAATATTTTGTAAAGTCCATTTCTATAACAATTACTTTCAAAATACTTTACTTTAAGTTTCTTTTTTCGTGTAGTAAATTTTGTTACATAAAGAATCTTCTCCACACATAAAATTTTTTAGAAATAATTTTTTGAATATTAAATTTATCAACACAAAAGAAATTCGGTTGTTTATAAGTAGGTACAATTTAAGTTGCTTATAAGAACATATTATTAATATCGCACGCGATATGAATCATGCGTATTAATGTAAATTCCTAAATAATTTTGAGTCGGCGCCAAACAAACAAAATTTCTTCTTTCGTCGGTTCTATTTTTCGTTAAAAAATTTTATTATATAGCTATTCAGAAGTAACAATTATCCATACAGGATGGTCCACTACAATCAAAATCAATAAGACTTGGCAAAAATACTACATAATATTTATATAATTTCTTCAGTACATTGTGTTTTAAAATACAAGACTGAACCCGTAAAGAATTGAGTATATATAGGATATTTGAACAAATATCTCAGCCAAGTGATACGGTTCTGGATAGTTTGATAATTGATCATACATTTGTCCTAGTATAAAGTAGACGTTTGAACTGTCGCTGGCCGCTGTATGGCCGACGCACCAGCTGCATAATCGCTTTACGCCATTTTTTCGGCATTACTTTTAAGGCTAGTTACATTTATTTTGATGCGAGCTTTCCTCTGATATGCGAGTTGTATGAGAAATCTCCAATTTTTTGTAATTTTCAAGTAAATACCGATTTTGTCATTTATAAACTGGCTGGTTATGGATTTGAAATCCCGACATCGGCAGTTTGTCAATTATTAAAAAAACAAAAAGTGGCGGTTAATTAACTAAACTGTCGGAGTATGGACAAGAACGAAGTAACCGCCTATGCTTGAAAAGGTTTTCTGCAGTTTTCTTCACGAACCCCGGATGAACATCGCCGTAGTTACCAATATAGTCGGCTTCAGCCGTATATCCTACCAATTCCTAGTCTATACACAAAAATTCCTTCCCCTCCACTCACATCCTCACATCCTTAGGCATCACAATGGACCTTATGGCCGAAGTGTAGCCCGTCCGGGGCAGCCTCTAAAATCTATCTATCGATGCCATTATTTAAAACCAAAGAAATTAAATTTCTCTATTCAAAAGAAAACACATACAGATGAACCATCCGGTATAATTTTACACACATTGTCACAACATTACATTTTTTCTACGAAAATGGATTTTAATTATCATTCCGTATAGAATACACTTGAATATTATACATACACATATGTATTGTATGTGTATAAATATATATATATATATATATATGTATATACAATAAATAAATATGTATACATATACATTTATACACATACAATACATATGTGTATGAATACACATATATATATATATATATATATATATATATATATATATATATATATATGTATATATAGAGATATTATGTCTCGCGTTTCGACTCTAGTACTGACTATATAATTAAGAATTTATAACATCCGTTGAAAGTTTTAGTTTAAAATTGCCTTCACAAAATTCAATTACCATAATTACAACTACACAATGAATGAATTTTAATGTTAAATGCGTTTGCCATTTGTACTTTATATAACATTATTATTATATTGGTTACCACCACCTTTCTACGTTTTCACAATAATATCTTAATAATTTAAATAAGAGAGCGAATGTTGGTATATTCTACACAAATTTGTTGAATATTTTCATGATATTAATTTAGACGGAAGATTTATGTTATAATAACACAAGTGAACATAATAACTACGAACTGAGTGAATTGTTTAAAAACGTGGTGTATACTATATACCATACTTTTTACACACGCATATAAGTTGGAAAGTATAGTTGACCACAAAAGTTGATATCGTTTTTTTAAATTTTATGCATAATTTGTGCGTTATTCATTCGGTTTTCGAAAAATAATTTTCGAATAAAAGTTCCAAATATATTTCTAATAAACTAATATTTGTTCCGAAGCATTTTTTTTCGAAAACCGAATCAATAAGGCACAAATCAATTATAAAATTTATAAAAATGAGATCAACTTTTGTGGTCCATAGTACAACGTAGTGCAGGCAGAGGCGATACACAAGTAGACTATCTATTGCATATAAGAGAAGTAGAGGAATATAGTTTGTGTACAAAATAGGATGAGGGGAAGGGATAGCTTATGGGACACTCAAAATCCAAAAATATATATTATTTCAAACAATATTCAACATACAATGTTGAAATATTTACAATTATGCCCGGGAACATTGCAATTGTAAAGACCTTGTATTACTCTGACGCACGTATTTATTTATTTGTAATTAATAGCTCTTACGCTATCTCTTCAAAAATCTAACGCAATAGAAACTTTAATCGAACTTACTCTACGGGGTTAATTTACTAAAAGCGCTAAGTAAGTTTTTTTTTTTATAATACTTGCAAGTTTCATGTACCTGTTAAAAATTGAGATCCCCAAAATTGAGTGTAGCCCTGTAATTCCCACATTTTTTGTAACATATATTTAAAGAAATTTATTGTAATTTTATTGTTCTTTTACTTAGAGTTATTTCATCCTCTAAGTACGTGACAAATTTTCTTGTAAAATAGTAAAACCAAATCGTTTTCGCAACAAATATCTAGTTTGATGAACTTTTTTTTTGCATTTCTATGCGTTAAAAGTTGTGTTGTGCAATTGCAGTAATTGTGAATAAATCTTCTATTTTTCATCCTTAGGCGCACGTATCCTATGCATCAAGCACACCCACATGTATATCAAGGTGTAGTAATTCTCGCACACAATATGAGACGAATGTATAAAACAATTCTTCTTGATGCATACCAGATATTTATGATTACCGTATATTCATGTGTATAAGTTTGTATAAAATTGTTTTCTCATATTTAGCCGGAAGCAAGAATACGCGACGAATTGAACATAACTAAGTGTGTACTATATGTTTTTACACGCCTCAGGGTGAAATTATTATTTCAATGTTATCATTATCAAGCACATTGCATACACACTACTGTATTTTGCATTTATGTATCGTATGTGTAAAATATCATCGGGTACTCTGGTGTTTGTTCCACTCCATCATTTAAGGTACTTCACTCGTAAATACCAGTCCAAGCGATCTAAGGCATTATGTCTGCACAGTATGCCTACTTGAGAACTGGGAGGTTATTGGTTCGAATCCCGCATCGGCAGTTTATCAATTATTATTATTATCAAAAAAAAAGAAAAACAATAGGCGGTTAATTGACTAAACTTGGCGTATGGACAAGAACGAAGTAACCGGCTATGCTTGAGAAGGTTATCTGCAGTTTCCTTCACGAACTCCAGATGGATATTGGCATAGTTCCTATCATAGTCGACTGCAGCCGCATATCCTACCTTCCACTCCACTCACATCCTCACATCCTTACGCATCACAATGGACCTTATGGTCGAAGGGTAACCCGTCCAAGGCAGCCTCTACAATCTATCTATCTATCTATCACTCGTAAATCCATGTTTTTTTTAAAAGAATTTGATGAAATTTACATATGATATTAAGCTCAATATCCTTAATGTAATGCTAATTTTCAAATTTATTGATCGATTTTGGAACTACATATTCACAATTGAAGTTTTGAGTTTTAATAAGCACGGAATAAGTAAATCGAATACCCTTATTTTTAAATACACAAGCATTGGGCTTACGGTTTCAGCTGTAAATATTAGAGATATTTTCGTTGTTTTCATCTCTCGCGTTAGTACAGGCGTTTAAAAAAATACAGTGATTTGTTTGGCTACTTACAACTTTCAAGTAATACTTTTGCATAACTATGTTGGAACCTTTATTATAAAATTATGTCGTATTTAATTTATTAGAATAATTAAAACTCTTAAAACAAATAAATATTTCCACAAAACAAAATCTTAATTAGCGCAGCGACGGTTTTTTTTTAAAAATTATATCATACGCAATGACTCTATTGTATAAATGTTGACTGAAGTAAATGAAATAATACCTAAGCTCTATTATCATTCGTGCCTTATATTTGAATTTTAAACACACATCCTGTAGGTATTTTGTTATTACGCTCATAGAATTTAAAAGCAGAGTGTATATAGTACGTATTGTATTTAATGTATTTTAGAAATTTTCTTACTTTATGTTCGAATATTATGAACTGGTATTGTTGTATCATTATTATCATTATTTGTTCTATTGTATTATCATAAAATTCGCATATACAGTAACTCAGTATGTAATTGTATTACTTAAAAACTTCATTCTCATATTACAGTTTAATAATATTCATAACTATTTTAAATGAAATTTTAAAATCTTTGTCGTAATTAGTGTATCAGATAGAAAATTAAATAGGATAGATTACAAGTTGAAAAACGTGTTAATTTAAATATGATTGAGGGTTTATTCGATTCGAAATGATGTCTGGAAAAATGTGCGAAAGTTTCATAGTTTCATATAAACAATTAAAAATTATAGGAAGTTAGAAAGTAACGACAAAAGTTAAATTAATTAAATTGAACGTTTGTTTCATCATTTATTTAAGACTTCATCAGTAACTATAATAAAATAAAGGATAGAATATACCAAACACTATTATTAGGTTCAATTAGTATTATAACTAAATAATTAAAGACTCCAAAAAGGGGTATAGTTTCTTGCTAATATCTTAAAAAGTAAAACTTGAAATAAAACTTTTTTGTCTAAAATTAATATTTTTAAAGCGCGCGTCTAATGTTGCACTACCGGGTGCAAGGTTAATAAAACGAGGTATGCCTAGTATAATGATGAAAAAGAGATATCGGTCAAAAAGTCAAATACATAGTAATAGTCGTATAAGCCGTAAGCGGTAAGTGATGCAAAAAAAATTAACAAAAAGAAAGAAAGGAAATTCAATTATCTACAAAAAAGGTTATTTCCATTTTTGGCCTGCCTTTGAAGTGCACGGTAATAAAGATATAAGCCGATACAGTTTTTCTCAAAATGGCGGCATTTCCGGAGTCGAAATTTGTAAGGATTTTGTTCGTATTCAGTACTTGATACTGAACCTAATTACTAAAAAAAATCACTCCTGTAATTTGGTCCAATGCGGACTAGATTAACGGGCTTCTCTATTGATTTTACTAAATAACGAGCTAACTTTGTATGCTGTTATTTTACGACTCCCAATTTATACACTATGTTAAATTATTTTAACAGAACATGTTGATAAAACTTACAGGGGTGCGTAAATTGTCTAAAGTAACAATTTTAAGTTTATTATTCGTTGAATGTTTTATTGTCTTTGAGTATGAATTTGAATAGAATAATAATAACACATTGTATTTATTATATAAAGTAAATTCATAATTATTACTATAATAATAACTTATTTTGTACGAATATGCAAGCAGGGTGTACTTCAAAATTTAACAAACTATTCTTAGTGTGTCTTTGATCATGACGGATATCGAGGATAAGGGGAATAATTGATACTAATTCAGTGCTGATTGAAAACAATAACTGAAAGATTTGTTTATGCAGACCACCAAAAATTGTGTCCAAAATTCTTATTTAAATTATTAAATATGTTTTGTTAAACCCTCCAAAAAAATGTGTATGTTATTGGCAGTCCTCTACCCTGCGTACATACTGTACCTTCTAGAAATTATTTCAAATAAACTAGATTAGTTTAAATAATAATTCTAGATATATTTATATATAATAATAATAATAATAATAATAATATTTATTTCGCAAATGATATACATAGATATGCTTGCTACGTCAAAAATATAAACATGCATAAAAGCAAGTACAGAAATAAAAACAACGAACTTGAAACAGTAATTTTAACAAAAAAAACAGTAACAGAAAAATATTTAAAAAACAAAACAGTAGTCAACAATAAATAAATAAAAAATTTTTAACAATAAAATATGAAATATTTAAAATAATATATAAACATACAATTTAAAAAAATCAACTCAGTATAAGATAAAAACAATAGTCAACATTGGATAGAAAAAAAATAAAAATAAAAATTTTAACAATAAAATATGAAATATTTAACAATAAAATATAAACAATCAATTTAAAAATCAACTCAGTTTAAAATAAAAATAAAAATAGTCAACAATGTATAAAATAAGATTAGAAATTAATAGAAAACTTAGTACAAAATCAACAAATAAAATAATATCAAAATCAATTTAGTGTTAAACAAAAAGGTCATCTATGGAGTAAAAGGCGTTTCTAATTAAAAAAATTTTTAAGTGCTTTTTAAACATGTTCTTGTTTTGCATTTCCAGCAGCTCCTTGGGGAGGTTATTGTAAATTTTTCTACTAAAAATTTGCCAACTCTTCCCACAAATTGTAAGATGGTATTTTGGGATGGAAAGCATGTCTTTATTTCTAGTTGTGTAGCTATGAGAATCTCCCATCCTCGAATACTGTGACAAATTCTCTTTCACATGTATTCCTGCCAAATAAATGTAAATTGATGGTAAAGTGAGGATACCATTATCCACAAAGAATGTGACACATGACGTGTTCGGTTTTAAGTTGAACATGCATCGCAATATCATCTTCTGTTTGATGAAGACGTCTTTTGCTGTTGAAGAATTTCCCCAACATAAGACTCCATATCTTAGTTGTGGGTAAACAAATGCATAGTAAAAAGTCATTAAAACCGATAAATCGTTACAAACCATACGTAATCTCCTCAGAAGGTAAGCCAATCTGGCAAGTTTAGAGGATAAGAGGGCAGTGTGCGCGGCCCAACTAAGGTTACTGCTTATGTTTAAACCGAGCAATTTAAAGCTATCAACAGCTGTAAGTACTGCGGTTTCGAATTTTACACTTTTAAGGGAAAAGTACATTAATTTTGTCTTTTCCTTATTTAGCACTAAACCGTTACTAGCAGAAAATTGCTCAATAGCAGTGATTCCAAGTTTAATATTTCTGTCCAGATCCTCTTTAGTTTTGGATGATGACAATATTGTTGTGTCATCAGCATATATTATAAAATTATGTGCAGGGCATTGAATCCAAGGAAGGTCGTTTATGTAAGTTATAAACAAGACGGGTCCTAGAATAGATCCTTGTGGAATTCCCATTCGAAGAGGTTTTGGTTCCGATAATACACCGCTGCAGCAAACCATTTGATGCCTATCATTTAAATAGGACTCAATCCACGATAAAGCCTTTCCTCTGATACCACATTTTTCTAATTTGTATAACAAAATTCCATGATCAATTGTGTCAAAAGCTTTGCTAAAATCACAGTAAGTTGCACTTGCCATAAGCCCTTGGTCGATGAGTGAGACGATGTTATCAATAAAAGACATTAATGCTGTTTCCGTTGACTTATTTTTACAGAATCCGTGTTGATGAGGATTTATTATCTTATTTTTTTCTAGAAAGGAGCGTAAGCGTTCGAAAAAAGCATATTCAAAAATTTTTGATAGAGAGGGTAGAATTGATATTGGTCTATACTCTTGGCATGTTTTGGCACTGTTGTTTTTAGGAACGGGTATGACTTTTGACACCTTTAATTGATCAGGGAATATACCTTCATTAAACGAAAGATTAATTAAGTGGGAAAGTGGAATCGAGAGAATTTGAGCCCTTTTTAATAAAATTGTAGGTATTTCGTCAACTCCAGCGGAATAAGAATTTTTTATCTTATTTAAAATATACACTATGTCTTGGGGGATGACGGGGGTTAGATAAAGTGTATTGGATACACGGGACGTTAGACTAGCTGGTTTCAGGTCCAAATTCTTTGTCATATCAACAACGGTTTCGACAAAGTATTCGTTAAGGACACCAGCTATCTGAAAAGGGTCGACAATGGTAGAATGGTTAACCACAAGTTCAATTTGTCTGTTCTTTCCGGTTTTTATTGCCACTTCTGCGTTTATCATATCCCAAACTGCTTTTGACTTGTTACTAGCAAAGTTAATTACATTGTTTATACTAGTGGCTTTTGCTGTTTGTACTGACAGCTTGTATTTATTCTTTGCTAGTTTATAAATTTCTTTCAATTCGGGGAATTTTTGACTTAATACAAATAAATCGTAAACATTATCCCGTTCTAATTTTATATTGCCATCAAACCAGTTACCGACCTTCTGTGGATGCTTTGGTTTACTAGATCTCGGTTTTGATTTCGGAAAACAAGATTCAAAATCAGAGATAAGTGTGTCATAAAACAGTCTAAATGTATGCACAAAATCATGGTGTTCTAAAACTGATAGCCAGTCATGACTCGATAAGACTGAACAGAAATGTTCAATTGATAGTTCGGAAAATGTTCTCCGATCTTTTTTCACGACATCTGATTGAGGTGATGAAGTTTTCAAACCGTCAATGAACATAATTTGCGCATAGTGGTCAGAGATATCGGATTCAATGACCTTCGCGGATTTATAGCTTTTTGTGGTTAAAATATTGTCGATGCATGTTGAACTCACTTGGGTGACTCTAGTAGGTTCTGAAATGGCCGCTTTCAAATTAAACATCAATAAGATATTTTTAAACTCCTTTGTGGTATTATTGTTGTCTAATATATTAATATTAAAGTCACCCACAACGATTACCATCTTATTTTTGCAACATACCTTTGACAGAAATTGCTGAAACTTGCTAAAAAATATATTTATGTCTGAAAGTGGAGATCTGTAAACACAAAAAACAAACATGCTTAGGTGATTACAAACTATCTTCACTCCACAGGTTTCAAATAACTTTTCTTCGTTTAAGTTAAAATTACTTTTTGAAATATTTTCACATTTTAGTGGGGATTTATGTAAAATTAGCACACCCCCTCTTAAAAATACACTTCTGCTGAAAACAATAGCGACACTGTATCCCGGAAATTTTAAAATGTCCTCTTCCTCTTTTCTTAACCAGTGTTCAGAAAGACATACAATATCTGGTTGGTACTCATTTAGCGGGATTGTTAATTCTTCGATTTTATCACGAAGTCCTTGTATGTTAAGATGAAATATACTAAAATTATTCCCGGCAATCTTATTAAAAGATTGCCTCTCCCCTGCGAAAAAGAAAACGTTTTACAACAATATTCTTTGGCCAAGTCTGTGGATCGTAAAGTTTATCTTTCAGATCTTCTGGAGCCTCTATTTTGAAGCTCCAATTTCTATATTCTGGGTTGTTACTCAGGACTGCGCAATCAAACTGGCGGTCAGGAAAACGAACTTGAAGATACTCTTTCAAAGCATTTACTGTTGTGCCGCTTTTCACGCGCCCAATATATACAAATATTTTTTTGTCAGAGGCCTGAAAATCATTATTTCCAGAATCCTCTGCGCCACTTCCAACAACAACTTGACGTTTGCGTTTCTTCTTCGGAAAAACAAATTTTTCTTCTTCAACGGTTTCTTTTTCAATATCGACTTGATTATCGGTACGTGCGACGCTTTCAACTGGTATTTTTTCCTTTTTATTGTTAACCACTTTCGGTTTTTCTACATTCAGGGGTAGAGAGACTTGTGGATCACCTATCACTACACAATCACTTACAACTTTTTGATTCTTAAAAAATGACAGTTCTGTTCTAACCTCTTCCAGCTCTTTAAGAACAGGATTTAAGGCAGTTTTCACAGCGTCTTGAATCAATTTTTGAAACATTTCACTAAAATCACTGTCACAAAATAGATCACGAAGTAATTCGCAATTATTTGACATATTTTCTTTATTTTTAGCTTTTTCACTGGAGCGAGTATTTATAGTGGCGTTACTAGTTGGCGCCATCTTGCCGTCATCTATATATATATATATATATATATATATATATATATATATATATATATATATATATATATATATATATACCGTATGTACCGTATGCGTACTTATATACAATTGTAATTGTCAGTTGCTAATTATAATTATTATTGGCAAATAGCAAATAGAGATGTCATGTTAAACAATATAGCTAACAACAATTATATTACCACTTTAGTATCTAATTCGTAGAAACAACAATTAATTATTATGTTTATTATTATGAAAAGTACGATTTTATCATGTTTGTATTTGTCTCAGACATCAAATCATATTTACTTCAAATTTTTTAATTTAAATAAACATACTTTTAATGCGTAATTCTATGTATGTTACTTTCGGATATGTTACTTATGGATACGATAAGTTTGTTTGCATCTCGATAAGCGATCCACCTACTATAACGATGATGTTCAGAAATACGCCATGAAATATTTTTATTTTACGACCCAAAATTTCTATTTCATGGCTCAAAATCGATGTTCTAGTTATTTTGGCTATAGTTATATTGCGGCATCGAATATTGCAGCCACATATGTAAGGGTTATAAAAAAAGATTATATATTCTTCTCTCGTGTTACCTAACTTAACTTACCTAAATTTTTTGGGGGCGAATGGGGACTCAATAATGAATATATTTTTCCATAATACTTGAGTTGCGATTTGATCACCCTTTCCTCGTTCGATTTGTTTTCTTTCGCATTGATCATATAACTTGCAAGCGTTGAAGCCACCAAAATATAAATATTATTTGCATGACAAACGTTAAAATACGTTTTCGCATATTCGCCCGAACTTTGACGAATAAACACGAGCTACTCTTTCATTTAGCCGAGGGTGAAAAGCGAAAGTGTGTATTTTTCGCGATGTACCCAAAGATCTGTTACAAATCTTGTTCAACTCAACGGGGATCATAGACTTTTTTACGGATATTTTTCTTTGACACAAATTGTATTCTTTTAGCAATTATATCAGATGTATGTATGTGATACATGACAATATATTATAAATAATTTATTAATTACAAACAAGGCAATTATTAACGACATTATATATCAATTACTTGAACATATAATAATAAATGTACCTATGTATCACTATCGATACTAATAACATGCATTTATATTGGATAGAGATTTGTAAATTAACGTTTTCATGCATATTATTAGGCTATAGACACTAATATATTATGTAGGATGTGTCACACATATTATATGATTTTCAAGAAGAATTTATATTGCTTTATTAATAAACTCTCTCATACATTCTCTCTCTCTCTCTCTCTCTCTCTCTATATATATATATATATATATATATATATATATATATATATATATATATATATATAATGTTTGATAAACAATATAAATTACACTTCTAACGCTATATGCACCAATGACGTTCATGATACTTGATATTAGATAAAATCTTAATCTTTGGTATTTGGCAAGTTTTATCACGTAGTTATCTATCGCAAAAATTTCTTTAATCGATCATTTGAAAAGCTTATAAACGAATACTAAACATGCCCGTATGTCAGTTTGTGAGATCGTTCCACGTATTTCAATTTTGTGGTATATCTGTTTACTTAAAAATGGAAAAAAACTAAATATTGAAATGAAGGATCTATGTTTTCAAAACTAAATGCTGGAGTGAAATTAGTAACAATTCAGAAATAACTTACAAAAACCTCAATTAATTCATTCCAATATCAAAAGGACATTTCAAGACACGACTTAATAAATTAGTTACATTTCTCTATAAATTAGTAATAAGTTCAGTTGGAAAATTTAAGGCTAAAATTTATGATTTGTTAAAGCATAAGTAGCTTCAAATTGTCTAGAATTTTTGCGATTTATCAACTGTTTGTGCCCTTTTTAAATTAAAAGAATGTTGCATAAAAACTTAACGAAACTTTATTTGTTTAATACATTTTGCAAGCAGCAAAATAACACACTTTTCAGTATTCCTTCGAATAAGTGGTGTCAAAAGTGAAATGTTATTGTAATAAGAAAAATTCTTCCTAACCTAATTTTGTAGCTACAAAAAATTTTGTGTAACAGTAAAGATAATTTCATAAGATTCGAATTTTACTTTTGTATACTACTTAGATGTTCTTATGTTACTTCATATGAGAATACAAACTGCGTGACGTTAATCGGCTTAAATAAATTTAAATTTAAAATAAATTTGTTTACACTCAAATCTTTGGTAGAATAATAATTGTTCGCAATAATGTACAATCACTAAATGTTTAAGACTTTAATAAATGCATAATTATAATACGTTAAAGTTTTTATGTTTGTATATTAGAAAATCGATAAGTTTTATTTGCAACATTAGCACCAAATAACAATTAGTGAACCGTATATTTTAACTTTAACAACACATTATACAACAAAATCAGTCGTATTTTGAAATAACAGAACAGTCAATATATACAGACTGTGTTGGAGTGCTTTTCCAATAGGGAATCAAAGTTAAATATTATTTATTACTGGCAGGCCGTCTGGTTACTGTTACCGTTCTGGTTACTGACTCTTAAATGAGTCAGTACACACAATACACACAGTCAATGAGTCAGTACACACTCTTAAATTACAAACAATCTACCATACGCATATGAGAAGATTCTCATTACATGTGTACTGACTGACTCCGCACAGTAACCACACGGCCTGCCAGTAATAAATAATATTTAACGGCCTGCCAGTAATAAATAATATTTAACATTGATTCTCTATTGGAAAAGCATTCCAACACAGTCTGTATATAGACGGTATATGTTTCGAAAACCAATTATAGAATCTGGCAAATCAGACTATGCCAACGTTATACTAAGATACTATTTTTAAATTAAAAAGTTAATGTATTAACTTTTTTCGCAACTAATATTTTACTTAGCAGTATTTTGAATATCATTAAGTACAGTTCATACCATTGAAAGTTTTAAAACTGGAGAGTTGGTAACCCTACCCTCCAAAAAAAATATAACTATATGCATTTGAGAGGGTGCCTAAAGGTATGGTTGGGTATATTTGAAAAAAAATTATTTTTTAAACTTGAGCCCGGAGACAACTCAATTTTTCCGGAGTCTCCGGTCTAAAACTTGAGAGTTGGTAACCCTACCCTCCAAACATAATATAATCATATGCATTTGAGAGCGTACCTAGAGGTATGGTTGGGCATATTTGAAATAGCACTGTTTCATGTAATGTCTAAGCGTATTATGGTATGTGAGATTGCACAGTTCCGTTGCAACATAAGCATGTTATGAGGATATATCAGGAGACACAGGCAGGTATATCTATGTTACTATTCACATAGCACCCACGTAACAAGATATTTAATTATTGATTAAAAATTTTTTTAAATTAATAAATAAATTATTATTATTAACTTTTTTCCAATTTTAGAACACATATGTTAAAAGTGCTTATATCATGAAATACAATTTACAAAATTGACCCACACACTCAACAAACGATTTCGAGTCCACTTATAAATTCCTTGTCCTTTAGGGGTGGGTAAAAAAGGCCTATTTGTTTCGACCTCATCTCCGCTACTGATGCCAGTACTACTAACACACTCAACAACTTTATCTAGAGCTCTGAAATTTAAGATTCGCATTATTCGAATCACAGCTTTTACGCATAGTGCCTTTCTTTTTAAAACCTAACCTCTTCTATTTCGAGGCGTTTTTTAGGTTTGTTTGTGAAACGATTTATTTTAACTTAACGTGATATGGAAATTTTGAGTGTGATGAAAATTCTAGTACTTGATTTTCGATTATCAAATTTCGATTATGTTCTATTGAAATGGAAATAATCAAAATCCAGAAATTATGGATCCCCTGGTATTATATAAACACACACACACACACACACACAAATCTTCAAAAATAATAATAATAATAATAATAGCATAAATATCCCTTAAGGGGTAGTGGCCTCTCCGCATCAGGAAGAATAACTAACACCATATAAATGGTGTGTAATAAACAAATTAATGTAAACTAAAGTTCATAATGATATTAAATTGACTAAAAAACTGTTATTATTGTTAGAATAACGGTAGAACATCCGTTGTTTTTTTAAGCTTGACAATTCTTGTGCAATTCTAGTTCACTAAAAACGATACGTAAAACCCAATTCAATGTCATCAGCTCCACTATTGTGACCTTTTTGAAATCGACGATATTTTTATGACGCTTCCTGTATTTCATCAACAACATATGTTTGTATATAAAGGCAAAAATTCTGGAAAAAATTCTAAACAATTTTAAAACAATCATCGTTGTTGTTGCGTGCTCAATTAATGTTTTGGGGTACTATTTGGTTTGGGATATTAACATTGAAATATAGATGCTGATGGAAGTTTGCCTGTTATAATTAATTTATTCTAATAACTATCTATGTTAGGATGTGGATAGGAACATGAACTGGCGCAGTCGGATAACAACGATATCCATATTTTTGCAGTTATACACTTATAACAGTCAAACACTACTAATCATTCCTTTTATTCTGATATATTCATATACCATGTTATAATAAATATATATATATATATATATATATATATATATTTGTTCTGTATATGAAATGTTCATAATGCTTATACCTAACCGACACACCTTTCAAAATATGTTCTGATATATTTTATATAACCGTAGGTCATTTTAAACATATATATTATTATATTACATGTTACCCTCCTTTGTGTGTACATACATAATGTACCAGAATAATTTTTATTACCAATCTTCAAAGGTGACGCCAACTATTTCCAGAAATTTATAAGACTTATAATCAGAGTCAGATAAAAGCATAGTCACTATCACGCTTTGATCAGTATGCGGGATCATATCATAAAAACAAAATATTGTTGTGTCAAGGGCATCGTAACAGAAAAAAAAAAACAAAATATAACGATGTAATAGATTTATAATCGAGATAATTTTCTGTTACAAACTCAAAACCGCAATACGAACTCTTCTCGGGCTTATTCGATTATTGTAAAGGTGTATCAAATTTTTTGCAAGCCTTACTTAATTCCGACCGTGACCTAGATCATAGCTTCAAGCTGGCTACAAATTTTGAGCTTATTTTATTCAATAGTTTGGAAACATCCAGTGCGTTGTACTGCAAGTAGGAAGTTGTATAGCCCGATTGACGGAAGTTGTTTTATTCGTTTTCCAGATTCAACGTTGAGATTTGTGGTTTTGAAAGGAGAAACTTCAAATATTGAGTTATGGTTGAAATTTATGTTTTTTTCTGACACGATTATATAAGTGTATTTCATATTTATTTATTTCATATATATCGAGTTAAGTGTAAGACTCAAAGTTTTTTTCTTCGAAAGACGTGGGATCCGAAAAACGAATAAAACATATGTCTTTGGAGCTAGAAACATTCCATTATTAATTCGAAGGCATTTGTGGAGATCTGCCTACCAACAAGTTGGTCCTACCAACAATAGCGGACCAGGGAGGACTTTGCAAATAGAAGAAATCTATTTTGAGACACCATGTATACCACAAACACACTGGGCGTCTCATTGAAATGTTTAACTAACGTACATATTTATTTAGTCCCGAAAAATAAAATTCTAATTTTTGTTTTGAAACCTTGAGACGGTATATAATTGATTTACTGTTTATACAGGATTTTATTTTTTTAAATTTACTATACCAAATTCTATGGCCAATTTAATTTTCACATACCAAAAAAAAAAAATTAATAATTAAATAACATTAAAGGCAAGTGGGAATATTAAGTGGTTTTTTGCACAAATTATTGTGTATTCAACAATTGTGTATGCATGTTTGGAAAACATCATTTATGTCAAATAAAAAAATCTTTCCTCTAGTGACTGTAAAATATTCGATTACTACTGTACAAAACTTAAATGTGATGTATTACTTGAACAATGATAGTCGTTCACCTTCCACAGTAACTTAATTAGTTTCCTTTCTGTCTCACGATAGGTAAACATATCCGGAAAATTTCAAGTAAACTTGTGAGTAAATATACCTAAAAATAAAATTTTATTGTTCGTTTAAGCCTGCCTTGTCCAGTTTACTATAATTAATTTATTATACAGACAAAGAAATGTAGTTCATTAATGATTTTCTTCCGTTATCGAACCACCTTTTCTTTTTCAAATGAATGTCTCAAAATATATAAAAAAATACGCTGGTTGTATATTCACACTTTTTTTTTAAATCTTGTTTGGGATAACGAAACAAGATATTTAATGCATTTACAAGGAATTATAGAGAAATATGTGCACTGTCATGATATATAATGGTTCCCCTACTTTGTTCGATGCAAAAAGCGTTTTGTCTGCGCAGTATTGGTTAATACAAAATGTAAAATATCTCTTCGAATATTAAATAAATGGATAAAATTCGGATTTATTATTTTTAGGTCTATTATTTTGTCTTCATTTTCTGTTACTCCAATATTAACAACTTTAAAGTTTTTATATTATACTAAATTAATATAGAGTTGAATTTTTTTGTTTTGACTATTATATGCGCGTAAGGGGAACTTATTTAAAAGTAGAAGGGCAACTTATTTAAACCATATTTTAATCATATGTTTAATACTTAGTATTAAATATATGTTTCCTCCCATTCATTTTGAAAATAGACTGATCCACTCAAACTGTGACGATATTCGAGGCTTCTTTACAAATTAATATACTTCTAAGAAATATCACCATGGTGACTTTTTTTTGATTTTGTCTACATAGTTTTGAATTCATAGAACACAAAAACTAATTCAAATAAATAAAACAAAAAAAAACCATTTTTATGACTTGAATCAAATTTTCAATTTATTAAAAATATATTTTATTGAATAATTTTTTTTTTTTTTAAGGAAGAAAATAATTTATATGAATCAATGATGTGATTATTATTATTTTTATTAATTTGATCAAATGAATCAAATCATGAATCAACCGAATACTAATAAACAATAGCTGACCAGAGATATTTTAATAGAACCTGTCAAAAGTACGCAGAATTTGGAGTAATATGATTTTATGGTATGATTTCTGTGTGATCTATCTCTAATAGTTCGTTTCATAATGAAGTTAGAACATGAATAACAGTCAGCTGTTTATGAACATAATAGGCGGCAGGGGACCATGAATTAGACCACAATGTATTGTATAACCTAAATTAAATAAAATATGTATTATATAATACAATATAATATGAGGTTGTCAAAATAGGTATACAGGACGTGCAATAAAGTACGCAAAAAACGAGTTTTCTAAGAGGAAGGAATAAACATCAAATAAACTTACCAATATGGCGAGTGTAATTATTAATTAAATGTTCAAATATGCAAAATACAAATATTCCAGTAAATATTATAGTTACAGAAAATATGGTCAGGTAATAAATGGAAGATTTTATGATTAATAATAAGACAAAAATTCAAGATTTTATGTTTTCCCCTACGTTCTTATTCCTCCTTATTCGATTTTGTCCATAAAAAACTTGGCCTTTCAAATACAGAAAGCCTGTAAAATTGTTTCCAGTCTTGTGTGTTGATGGAATATGTTTTCAACCTTGCGCTGGATGGTTAAAAGATTTTCAATAATTTACTGCGCAGAATAGATAGAGTGTATAATATGCACTCATTATGAACCCTACAGTAGTAGCGTTCAATTTTCAGTCACCAGTGGTCACGTGTGCGGATTGACGGACCGCATATTTTGGTTACTAAATAATAATGTATAGTTGAAAAATTTGTAAATAAAACATAAATAACAAAAATTTAGAATTATATGATGATACTTAGAATAAATTTCTAATGAAATAAAATATGAACAAGGCTCTTAAATTATATAATAGTAAATTTATACTTTTTTTTTTAAATAGACTGACAATATTTATATCAATATCTATATATAACATTACGATTACCCGTTGTGGCTTCGCTCGCAAAAATTTTGTAACGACCTTATAACCAAGTAACATAATATTTTCTCCCGTCAAGGAATGATTAATGCGTTTTTTGAAATACATTTCTTGTATACACTGCCACCTATTGGCAAAATTTTTGAAGTACTCATAATGTGTATACTGCCAACTATAGGCAAATTTTAAAATGTATTTGTTGTATGCATCGCTATCTATGCATAGCATATTTAACATATTTGTTTTATAATATGTTTTCTGACACCTACGGGATAATAATAGATATAAATATTGTCAGTCTATTGCATGAAGACTGTATGAAGGTACTAATAGCCTCTAGTTGATAGGGTAAGGAAATTTTGAATAGTAGAGGGACAAATATTTTTATGAACTCTGAGTCCGCGTGCAACTACTGTAGGGTTATTACGCCGTAGGTACTATGACATCTTGTAAGTATTTTGGAATAGAGTAATATTCAAATTAACTATTATATATATATATATATATATATATATATATATATATATATATATATATATATATATATATATATATATATTTATATATATATATATATGTGTATATATATGTATATATATATATATATATATTATATATAATGTTATATATTATATATGCTATATATAATATGCAGCAAAGGTTTAAATATTGTGTGGGTAGTGACGATCATTTTATAAATAATAGTATTGTAGTGTAAAGGACAGGTCACTTCATTTGTAAGTTATTCTCACACTTCCTGAACAAACTATCTCATTTTAATTAATTATAATATATGTACATTTATGAGAGAGTAGATAGATATTAGTGTTGTTATTATTATGAATTTTCGGTACCATGTCGAATTACATTAAGTCTCTCATATTACGATACATTATATTATCGATATTGTTCGATATATTGATCGTCTGATTAGTATATTGTAGGAATATAACGCGAACGCTACCCAACTTTGATATACAATCTATAATTTATGTATTGTAACGGATGATATTCCCTTCCCACTTCTGGCAGAATAGTTCTTACAAATCCAGAATGAGGCACTTAGCCTACATCTCAACCAAATCAAGTAAAACCACTCAAGTAGTCACTCAAGTTTGTCTTGTCATTCTCAAAGATGACGGGTAGGTTCGACATAGGTCTAGAGGACCCAGATGTGGTAGAATGCACAATAGGTTGAGGATGTAAGGATGTGAGGATGTGAATGGAGTGGAAGGAATTTTTTTGTATAGACTAGGAATTGGTAGGACATTCGGCTGCAGCCGACTATGATAGGAAATATGCCGATATTCGTTTGGAGTTCGTAAAGGAAACTGCAGAAAACCTTCTCAAGCATAACCGGTTACTTCGTTCTTGTCCATACGCCGACAGTTTAGTCAGTTAACCGCCTTTTTTTCTTAATAATTGACAAACTACCGATGTCGAGATTCGAACCCATAACCTCCCAATTTCCAAGTAGGCTTACTGCGCAGACATAACGCCTTAGACCGCTCGGCTACTTGGACTGATAAAAATTTCCCAAATCAATATTGGTTAAAATGTTCATTATACCTTAAATTTGTAGTTAAACTTTTGTTATGTTTAACTCTAACGTTTTAAGTGGATATACGAAAACTACTATACGTTTTAACTGTATTTATGGTAAAAGTTATAAAAGTAAATTTCAACACAAATGTGTTGACTTTCTAAAATATTTACAAATTATGATAGTTTGTAACATTTTATTTTTAAACGATAACCAAAATTACTTATTTACTTAATTACTTAAAATGATAATTACCAAATTATCACATAGTAAATGTCTGTTTAGTAAATGAGAACCAACTTCCAAATAATCAAGCTCGTATAGTTTAATATAAATTAATTAAAACCTACGTATTCTCATGTGACAAAATAATGTATCCTAACTAATACCAGTCTTATAAAAATTAGTGCAGGGCAAGAAAGTATACAGTTTCGCAATCTAATCGAACCAAGGGAGGATAGCGCCATTGTTTCAGGCCTCAGTTTTTATTTGAATCTCATTCGGTCCGAATGATTACTTCTTAAGACGTGATAGGAAAACAATATACGAGAGTCTAATTTTAAAATACCATCAGAAAAAAAAGACAGATTTCGTTGTTAAATAGGGTAAATTTTTGTTTTACATAAATTTATTTATATTTAATGATATTATTTACATTTGTCTGATACCAATCGTAAGTATTGTTGTCTTTGTCATACAGAGACTATTTGACCCATGATTAAGCACAGTGTTTATATGTTGTACACAAACAATTTCTACATAAATGCACACAGGTCACACACTCCTGTTATCAAAAATTTAACCAGTTGAACTGTAACAGAACAGTAACTGTATGTAATATTATACATATATTTAGAATATACGCTTAGAATGTGACTAAACAGTTCAATTTTTATGAATGAGAATGTATTTACAAAGTCGAGTAAATAAATAAAAAATTATATTTTGAAAAATTACATTGTTCTCTAATCAAACCTTTTTCCCTTAACGATTTATAAATTATTTGTTTACGTATAATGAAATGTTATTAATCACGCTCAAGAAGTATAACTTTTTGTACCGCGCGTACATAAGTACACATACCCATTTTCATATATTTAATGGTTTTATATTTAAAGATTTTCTCGATCTCGATATGTTTGGGCCGTAACTATGCACAAATGCAAAGTATGTAAAGTGTATATATTATCTAGTAAAATTCTCCACTATCCGTTTCAAAGTCAAATCAAAGTTATACAACACACATTATTGGCTTATTTGGTGATTATAATAATTTAATTTAGTATTTTTTTGAAAATATTTTCCATGAACAGATTTTAGCCTGTCTACAATTTTCCTATAAGTAATAAAACATAATAATAATAATAACTAGTTTTGTCTGTAACCTCTTAGACACGTACCATGATGTATATAGGTGGATAGAATCAAAAGATGTAAAAGAGTATCATTACCGTGTGTAATAGTCCAGTATGAGACGATTGTAGCATGTGGAGAAATAAATAAATAATTAAAGTCATTCATTTGAATTTATTTTTCGGCAATTGTATCATTAAACAAGTGGAAAATATCAACGAAAAATTTTTCAAAAAGAAAAATTTTTCTTCTCTTTTTTTCACATTTTTTCCAAGGACACTCACTTTTTCAAGGGTTCTGGATTAGTGGATTAGTGAGACTATATATATATATATATATATATATATATATATATATATATATATATATATATATCTGTTCATAATTGTAAAAAAATATATTTCAAGAAAATTACAATAAACAGCGCCCTTACATGCTGAACTTACTTGCCCCAATGACACAAAGATGGGTAACATTTTGAGAAACAAAAGGAAAACAAGTCTCTTGTTTACACTTATAACAAACACCCAGCTCGGTATATATTATATTTTCAACTTTATACACAAAATGATTATAAAATCGATGCTTTCTGTGTCTGCAACTAAACTTTGCAAAATATTTGTCAACTAACTTTGAATATTACTTGTTTATTTACATTTTGACTTCCTCCATTCAGTGATGTATTTTTGTATTTGGTTTTGCACTTCTGTGTACAGTCTACGATTGGTTAGAGGTATTATATTTAAGGTAATGAAAATCGGTGTTTTGTTTTTACCGGATGTTTATATTTAAGGATTCTTTGCAGTAACATTTTTAATAAAGGTTTGCCTGTATGGGTAAGTTTTTAGATATGTGTAGGCTTTGGTTACTACCGCAATACGAGACGAAAATTATTATAGTCTACGTAAGTCCTACGCGATTTTTGGAAGTTTTATGTTTATAATATTTAATTTCTTGAACCAGTATTATAAATGCATTTTTTTTTCTCCAAAGTAGTAGTCAAAATTGAGATTCTCGTAGAAATATGACCCAAAAAATACCAGTCTACAGAGCCCAAATTCATGTGACCCAAAAGACAGCCGTGTGATCAAAGGCACTCTGCTTGAAACTGAGAAGTTGCGGGTTTGATTTCCAACAGTAGAAGTTTGGAAATTGAATAAATAAAAAATTAATAGGGTCTGCTAATTGAATGAAAAAAGCACAAATCAAATATTAAATTTTGAAAAATGAGCGTTATTTTTGTTGCCCATTGTACGCATGCTAATCTGTATATCAGTGTTATGTTCACCGTTCACATAAAAGTTTTATGTATATTGGAAAGAGTATACTATGTTTTTAATGTTTACAAAATAGTAATTTAAATTCTAAGTCAAGGGGAGGTAGTTATTTGGTTTTCCTAAGTATCTATCAAATTCGAGTCGAAAAATAATCAGTTATTAAATCGTTCGACTTTACATACAATGGCAAAATATTTAGTTTTAAAAACAAACCTAAATTATAGTTGCTCTAAAATCACCGCAGACAATGATTACTTTAAACGTTTATCTTCGATGAAAACTGGACAAGCTAATTTTTGAATTCTAATGATCGGTACGGTAAGAATTAGTGTGAACCAGGGGTGATATTATCTCGGAAACTAATATGTTTGTCGCAAATACTTAACAAAATTATTAAACATGAAATTTTGAAAATCATTATTTCATTATGTTTTGGTTTTTCAAACATTTATGCCAACACTCAAAATTTTATCAGCAAAGTTAAAAGTAATTTTCTGGACCATATATCAAATATGTGGAATTAATATGTTCAGGTGTAGATTAAAGAATATTTTATGAGTTCTTTGTATAATTATATTTTATTGGTTACATAGTCTTTTAACCAATTTTTGTTTTTGTAGAATTATACAATCATAGAATAGCCGAGTAGAATTACAAATCCAACCCCGATACCGTACACTCAATTATCAAGTAAATTATAGGGCTCCCATGAATTATATCAACGAATTCACTGTCACGAACTCTAAAATGAATGCTGTCTTATTTATATTGTTGTAGTTTTACAGCTGTCAATTGCATAATATTCAGGAATCAGACAATTCCTTCTGCCTAATTTAAAGATTATTTTCGTTAAAAAGATTATTTGAGAGATATGGAAAAAGTATATGTTCGTTTATACCAAACTATAAAGGAGTAAATTCAAACTATTTAATTTGGATTATCGTATTCGAACTTAACCAAATACCCATAAATAATGTAAAAAATACCTTGTGCTAATGAACTATAAATTGAGTATTTCGTTTCTATATTTGGCCAGGCTTTAAATGAAGCTTTTAAGAAACAGTGTAATGTATATTGAACGTGAAGTTGTATGTATTTATGTATAAACCGATTCCTATATTGGCTCAACGGATTAAAATAACGTTTGTCATCCAATAGTGTATAGGTAGATATTATTACATTACACTACATTTGACAATTGTTTCATGGCGGTGGTTGTTACGAGTACCTATATATAGTCAAATCGAATAGTACAAAGTCAGTATATTTATGTACTTACGTTCTATATTTGTTAGATTTCATCTAATATTTTGATATCCTGCATACAAAAAACATATACTATAATGACTCCCGACTATGTAACGATTAGTAATATTGATATCCACTTGTCCGCCCGTCCGAGTGTAATCATTATAATTTAGTAAACTGATATTTGGTGTGTGTGTGTGTGTCCTAGTATTAAATAGTAGGTTAAGTTCGTAATTGGTTAAAATCAGTCTGTACATTTTTAGTGGAGTTGCAACGAAAATATACTTTAGTTTATTAGAACCCTTTGCATATTCAGCTACATACACTCTTTGATACCACGGTAATGTTTTTGTTCTTTACCTTGGTAACTAATAACAAATACATTCTGACATTCATTCAATATTTTCAATAAAAGATCATTTATATCTTTCAACATGTTTTGGATTTTTTTAAATGTATTATGATTATTAATGATTCAAATATAATCATCTATCATCTTACATTTTTGGCTCTCCGGTGAGGAATGGAAACCCGGTTTCCGGTCTCAGAAAAATGTAAAATGATAGATGATTTTATTTGAATCATTAATAATCATTATACACATTCTTCTGTGGGGAAGGGGAGTTTGTATCTCTACCCAAAAATACATCTTTTTTTATTAAACATTTGTTTCAAGCTTTTTGCATGAACTGAATAGTTTTGACACAATTTCAGCTCAAAGGCATACATGTATATAAAACCTTGTTGTAATGAAAATTAGTGAAACAATTTTTGAGGCCTCAACGCACAATTCTTATTGTTAAAAACAAAACAATAAGATCTTGGTTGGTTTATTTTTTTAATCTTTAAAAAGGACTGAATATAAAATCATACTTGCAAATCAAAGAATAATTAATCAAATAATTATTGAATATTGATTATAAATTTTTAATAAAACCAGAGATAAAAATTATTGTTTTTGGAAAAAAATATATATATAATTTATTTACACAAATTAAAATAATTTTTATATATAACAGTTAAAATGTTGTAAATAAGTTAATAATTTTTGTATGTAACCCATTTCACACAAGCACGAAATAAGAATTTAAGACGTCAACTTCGAGACTAATTACTCGTTTACAATGAGACCACAACATGTAACATAATTTATTTACATTTATATCGTGCTCTATTTGTTTTGCCTCTGACATCACTGAACTAGTGTAGGCGCACGCGCGCGCAGGCTACGGAGTAGCTTAGTCTAAAGTTATAAATTGGTGTAGTTGAGAAACGAGTTTAGCTAGAACATGGAGTATAATATCATTGTGAAGCTTGCTTACGGAGCACTATTAGGAAGCATAGTGAAACAATAAACATTTTCGTCGAAATAAAAGTGAAAATTGATATTTAATTGAAAATTAATAAAACATTGAGAATGTTGTCTCATATAACTCGCAAAGATGCTCGGAACAATGGAAAATGAATGTAAGAGCTGCGACAGCGTTGAAAGGGTATGCAGGGCTTTTTCTCAAAAATCTACGGCACGGGCTAGAACTGCAAGTTTCTTCTTGATTTCTCAATGACTCTTCATCGTTAGTTAATAAGAAAAGATACTATAGTTAGAAAAACAAAATATAAAAGACAATATACAAGAAGCCTACGTTGTGTTAAAAAAAGTTACAGTTTGTATTTATTCGCAATACTTTTTATAGAAGAAAGAATCATCTCTATACAATTTTCTAAGAAACTCCCACATACATATAAAAATCTCAAAATGGTATAAACAGTAAGAAGACATCTAATAACCATTCAAGTATGAAAAGAACTAACGATGAAGAGGAAAAATTGCCTTGATGTTAGCGTGACTGAAAGGTGTATATATATATATATATATATATTGGTGAAGCGTATATATTATGCATTAGCTACAATCTAAGATATTGAAATGAAAAACATGCTAGTGTGCTTTATTTCATACAAACGTAACGGTATAACGAATGACTTTCTTGTTAGTTTATTGTAATATTTAATAAAATGAGACCTGACAATTATTTTTTATACTGGATGATGTATATCGGTTAGTAATTGTATTTTAAATCATTCAAAATTAGCATGACCTATACTACACTTGTTAGAGCTTTGTGTTATTTAAAAGTCGAACGTAAGGATAATTTGATCAAAGACAGTTAAATTGAACGCAGAGTATTTTAGAAAAACTTCCACCCATCAGAGCTATGTAGAGTAGTATAATAAATATGAAACAAAGATATCATGACGCCACTCTTAATATTAATAAATACCAGTAAATATTTATGTAAATAAGTATGAGTAACAGAAAATAAATGAACGAAATAAAGAATTTCCAACAACTTTACTCAAGTTTTTTCACTGTTCCAATATTAAGAGGAATATTGGATTTCGGGTTTCTTCTTGGATAAGTTTGTTCATTAACGAATTTTGACTTTGCATAGCAAATTTCATTTCGATTTATTCGGTAAAATTTTGATCTGTATTATTTCGGTGGTAAAAATTTTATTTGTTTGACTAAATTAGATTATTTGTTTGATACGAGATATTTAACAGTGCCTTCAATTTCTAATTCAGGCGATTACACGTCGTCCAATTAGCCCTCAAAGCCCAAATGATTTTTTTTTTCAAAATTTATTAAAAAAAACTTTTATGCATTTTGGTCGCTAAACAACTCGAGTGTAAGAGACCTAATTTGAAAGGTACGGGCAAGAGAAAATGTAGTTTGAGTAAATCTTAACAACCACGGTATATTTGTTATTAGACTATATGATGATTTATTTAGACTGACTAAATTTTGGAAATTAGAATTAGCTAGAGAGTGACTTTCGATATCCACAATGTCAACATCTCTGGCAAACTAAAATTCGCATTTACGTCTTGGGTTAAAAATCGAGTGTCTGTACTAGGAACTATACGATACTCGCTGATAATGTAGCTTTCTATAGGTTAATATAGGTAATTTTTAAAATCGGTTAGGTATTTTTTGAGTTTATCCATTACAAACAAACAAACAAATAAGCATGGTGAATCAAACCAGGTGCATAATAGCACACGCCTCCATTTCTTTAAATGATGCTCCCATTTCTCAATAACAACAATAGAAATCGATAAATTGATCATCTCCGAGAAACAAACGAGGACCACTCGTGATTTGTTCAAAGATATGATAAACACCAAAGCACTCAAAACTGTGCTTTGGTGTTTAGGGGAGTGCTAGGGGATCATGCAGCAAGTAATAAAAATCTATTATTATTTTTCCATTAATAAAATAATATGTATGTTAAAAAATAATAATACTCCCATTACCTGCTACATGTTTCCCTACTTTGAGCGCACTAGCGCTCATCACATCCTTGAAGTGGAGTGCTAGGGGAACATGTAGTAGGTGGTGGGAATATTATTATTTTTTTCATCTAAAATTATAATTTAACATAAATATTCATTTATTAATGGAAGAATAATAAAATATTTTTATTACTTGCTGTTCCCCTATCACTCTATTTTGACTGCTAGCATAAAGCATATATAGCATATGAGTGCTTTATATATATATATATATATATATATATATATATATATATATATATATATATATATATATATATATATATATATATATATATATATATATATATATATATATACATTCTAGTCACAATAATATACAGGAAGTGCGGTAAGGAAAAAGACAACTAATAACGTGGGGTTTGATCATACATAAAATTAATAACGGCGATAGAACGACATGGATGGGACGGGAAACACATTTTTTCTGTAAAAATTTGCGTGTTTATTGACGTAGTAAATATATAATTCGTAACAGGAGAACGCACTTCGTAGAACTTGCCATGATTACTTGATTTAAAATGTAGTATCGATAATATTACTTCTCTTTGTAGCTTCTTCGTCGATACTTTCTTACTCAGGCAGTATATTTTCCAATATAATTCATATCAAACAGCATATATAACTCTGTACGCATTGTAGGTTTTTCTGTTTGAAGACATAACACAACCCACTGCACCTTACTCCTCCCCCACTCAACAAACTTTATGTGCCATCACTTGTGCAATACATTTCACCTGTAAAAACATATTATTAAGTCAATCGAGCAATCTGTTTTCAATATGATGTTCACACTAATTGACAAGTTTGTTTGTTTGTTTGTTGTTCATTTCATTTGTTTTCACACAATGTAGTCAATGTATCTCAACGTTCTTCATTGTTGATAGTTCTTCTCTCGTATTCTACTGTATTCTACTATATTTCATAAAATAATAACAACATCAACTAAGGTACTTGATATTCAATTAAGTGTGTACTTAGTGATTTATTGTTCCATACAGGTAGAGGTAGATAGATATATATAGGTAGATGGATAGACGGCTTTGTAATAAATTAAATATTCAAATCGTATAAATATTGCACTATTTTAATTGAATAATATTATAATATTATAATCTGTTAATCTTTTAATGAATAATTACAAATTGAATTACTGTTGGTAATTCTATATCGAAAATATAACCAGAGTGTCAAATTCAAATTAGTTTGATTTTTATACGCGGTAGGAGAAGTTTCTCAGTTATTCCGAGACGGAAATATATTCTGAAGATGAGTAAAGTATAGACATTTTCAAAATTTCATTCAATTCAAACTCGCCCAATTTGAACGGATGAGGCTCATTCCGTGGAAATCGTCTTTTCTTCAAATGCCAAATCGATGACATACGCGCACACGATTATTTCGATATATATATATATATATATATATATATATATATATATATATATATATATATATATATATATATATCGGGTGTGCAGAAAGTACCGCCAGGGATTGATAGGGTAGATAGAGAATAAATTGTTAGACAAGAAATTCTCTACCATTTTTTAATCTGGGGTAATTAGTTATTAACTAAAATAAGTAACCAATCAGAGGCGCGCAATAGCGGTAAGCAGGGAAGTGGGAGAGTCAACAGCGAAGGGTGAACGAGAGACGTGGGAGGGACAGAGGGGGAAGCAATCGACTGACTCGCTCGGGTTTCGACAGACACACGTGCATACATGCATCACAATACTTCTCAGTGAATACCAGTATTGTGAATATCAGCCAGGCATACAAATATTTTTATATGTATTTAATGATTCTAAAATAAATTTAATTTCAGATGAGTTGGTTATTAGTCTTATCCTAGCTCAATCCTAGGATATCCTGGCTCAATAATGTGACTGCCATCTATATATTCCTGAGCAAAGCCTTAATCGAAGTTGGATATAGTGGGAATGTTATGTATTTCGTCTAACTTTTATTGTGAAACTATGCTTATCCCGTCATTCCTTGGTGATACTTGGTGACACCACGTTTGTTAAATTAAGAGGGTACACCTACGGAAGATGAGGAATTGTCGTTTGAAAAAAATAGGCTTTTTGAGTAGCATCATTAAAAATGATGTATCTTTTCGTTTTGTTGCGTTTTTTCTTGATCCGTTACTCATGGTTGGTTGAAGTGCTATTAACGCTTCCATTAGATTTTTCCCTGTTAAATCTTGGGCTGGCACACTTATTAAATTTAATAAATTGAATTATTTCAGTTCTGCAGTTTAAATTTCAATGTCAAAATTTGGTCAAGACACTTTGGAGGGCTTTGTCCAAGTGGGCAAGCGGTTTAAGGCGTTATGTCTGCGCAGTATGCCTACTTGGAAACTGGGAGGTTATGGGTTCGAATCCGGATCTCGGCAGTTTGTCAATTATTAAGAAAAAAAGGGTCGGTTAATTGACTAAACTGTCGGTGTATAATCAAAAACGAAATAACCGGCTATGCTTAGGAAGGTTTTCTGCAGTTTCCTTCAAGACGTCCAGACGTCCAGATGAATATCGCCATAGTTCCTATCATAATCAGCTACAGTCGCACATCCTACCAATTCCTAGTCTATACACGAAATTCGTTCCACTTCACTCACATACTCACATCCTTAGGCATCACAAAGGACCTAATGGTGGAGAATAATTTTTTTTACTACGCCACTGTATAAAATTTAGTATTGATATTTTTTCATATTTTTATTATTAAAAAAAAAAAATAATTTATATAATTATTGGTTTATGCTAGTTGAGAATTTGCATAGTTTCAACAGGCATTTGCTTAGATCAGAAATGACTTGCGTATATACAAGCTTACTTCGATATTTCAGCACATATTTAAAATCAGTTACAATAGTCCTCTCATCGAGGTAGTTACAAAATTAGTTGGCTCAGTAGAGTCACAAAAAAAATAGTTACAAAACTCATCTCATGGAGTGAGTTACAAAAGAAAGTAGTTACAAAGAGTATTTCTCTCTGGAAGTTACAAAAATTAGTTGGCTCAGTAGAGTCACAAAAAAAATAGTTGAAAAAAGTATTTCTCTCAGTAGAGTTACAAAAATTACTTCTCTCTGTGAAGTTACAAAACAAAGCAATTACTAAAAGTTCTTGTCTCAAGACAATTACTAAAATTAGTTGATTCACATCAATTAATCAGATGGTATTTAAAATTTTTATTTCTTCAATTTACAAATTGAATATTTTTTATGGATTGTGCTGAAATATCGAATGGGCGAATTAATGGTTTCTATCTGATTGTATCTAAGTATATTTTTTTTTTTGTATAATTTATTTAATTCACTATTCCGAAACTTGTGGTCTCTCAAGCTGGTAACAATTCAATACACATTCTATACACACTTTTGGTGTACAATTTATATTTTATGTGAATATGCATTGACTTTTTCAATTTATAACTATATTGTTTGTATACGCTTGGTTTTTTTTGGCCGTGTATTTTTTCTTTACAGAAGCGTAATGTCTCTTTATATACAACTATGTATCTGAATTAAATTTGTAATCCATATTTATATTTTTGCAAATCAGACATATTTGAACATATTTTTTTTTTACTGTAGTTTTCTTTTACTACAGTTCTATTTAGCACATATTCACGTAATCTTTGTTTTCATAACTTGTACAACCAATGTTAGTGTTTTAAGGATAGTTGTACTATCAGTGTATTAGATTAGAAATTATTTATTTCAAATATATATTTTATTTTAACATATATTTGTTTTGTTCCCCTTTTTGTACCTTTTATTTTTTTTCAGATTCGAATCACTTGTCGATAACTAAGACACTTACTGGATAGTAAAGATCTTACTACCTCAATATTATCTTTTTTAATGGGCCCAGCTTTTATTGAAAGACTTTCGGTTCAACGTGTTTTTTTTTTATATTTACGTGTATGGCATTAGCACCGATCGTTTTCTAATTTTTATAATTCCACATACAATACTCTGCTTTGGATTTTTTTTCTAAAGTACCGTATATTTAGTTTTCATTATTTTTTTTAAAAATACATCATAATAACTTTTTAATTAAAATTACTAAATTAACTTAATTTCATATTTATGAAAATAATTGATAATTCAATTATTTTCTATAAAGTGTTTAGTCTTTTTTTTTAAAACTAAACACACCGAATTTTTTTTTAAATTAAACCATAATTTAATTTTTTACATACACAATGGTCGAAATGTAGCCCGTCCAAGGCAGCCTCTACAATCTATCTATATATCTATGAAGGGTTTTGGCCAAAACAAACTAACCATCTACAGTTAAATAAAAGCTTATAAAATAGAACAATCACGAAAATACTCCTTCTGTAATTTATATGTCAACAATATACTTTTAATTTTTACAAATTTATTACATTTAATATATTTACGTCACGTATTGGTTAGATTGAACACACACACACACACACACACAAAAACATCCATTCAGGGTAGAATGTATTAAATAAAGCACGTAAAAAGTATATAATAGCAATAGATTAAATATAAAATCGAAACACACTCACTGCTGACTACACACGGTATGGTAGGTATAATATTGTCAAATAAATGTATTGATATTTAAGTTCTCTTCTAATAAGTATTTTGTTCTTAAAAATAATTTATCATTTTTAGTACAAAATGCATCAATATATCATTTAAGGATTCTTAAGAAAAACGATACAAGAATCTCAACTTTAATATCGAATATAAATCATTTTCGTTGACATAGTAAGACCGGCATTCTGTCGTTACCACCGTTATATTCGTTCATCTTAATGTTATTTAACGCTCTGCTTTATAGAAAAATGGATGAACAAAAAAAAAAAAAAAACAAGTAAAGTATGATGCCATAAGCAATAAAACAGTGTACAGCTTTTTAGTTTTTAGTTCGAAACACTAACTATAAATATTGTGAAGCATACAGAATGTAACATTAAAAAAAAGTGTACTTAAAATGCTGATATAATAATAATAATATTGGGGTTTTCCCTCCGTATCTGAGACTCCAAGATCTATAACAGAGGCCACCCACATCATTATTGATTTAGCCTTGATTAATTTTTAACCATACGTTAATGATATGAGTGGAGAGTAGGGGATTTTTATATGAACTAGAAAGCGGTAGGTTGTGCGGCTGCATCCGGCTTTGATAGGAACCATACCATTGTTCATCTGAAATTCGTGAAGGGAAACTGTAAAAAACTTACACAAGCATAGCCGGCTACTTTGTTCTGATCCATATGTCGACAGTTTATTCAAATAACCGTCCTAATAATTTTAATTAACAAACTGGTATCGTTGGGAATCACTCGAGCAACCTAATAGTTCCAAGCAGAGCGCGTTAGATTAGCGCGGCCACTTGGACTGCATGCAAAATACTGATCTATAAATTCTTTGTTGAAACTAGGAAAGTGCGCGTATACTTATCAAATTATGTGTTAACAAATATTATTAATATTCTTTGTTTCGTTGGGCAAAACAAACATATCTAAATAATGAAATTTGTCTCTATTTTAATAACAGTTATTATCCTTACATAGTATAAAATAAAGTCGTCTAACCGCGTCTGTCTGTCTGTTCGCGAAAACTACTGCACCGATTTTCATGCTGTTTTTACCAATAGACAGAGTGATTCTCGAGGAAAGTTTTAGTATATAATTTGTCAAGTTTTTGTATACATTGGTTAAAATATAATGATATATGTTGGAGGTGTCATATTATAAAACAAAGTCCTCCGCCTTTCGAAAGATGGCAGTAAGCAACCAATGTGTTAAATATTCTATTCATAGATAGCGATGCATACAACAAATACGTTTTAAAACAACATGAGTACTTACGCAAAAATTATCAGTCCTTGACGGGAGAAAATATTATGTTACTTGGTTATAGGGAGTTACAAAATTTTTGCGGACGAAGCCGTGACGGGTAATGCTAGTTGTTATATAAACACGTATTTCTAGCTTAAGCTTGCCGTAATTATACTTCAAGGCGATATATAAAATCGTTGCTATTTTGGCGATTGGCACATCGGACTGTTTCATATCAAATATCGATTTCAGCAAGTTACCAATGTTTAGACATGGGTATTAAATGCGAAAATAAGTAAACGGTAGTCACCTCGGTTAGTATACCCCAATACAAACTACAATCATATTAAACAATCATTTTAACAATGATGGATAGACTTTAAGTTTACTTTAATTAAATTAAAATTTTCTATTAATTAATTTAAATATGTAAATAGTCAAAACAATAAAAATTACATACGTACATCGAGTAAGTGAAAAGTCAAACACATTCCACATAGCATCTTTACGGCTTAGTTGGTAAATCACTGGCTTGGAATCACAAGCGGTCGTGAGTTCGATCCCCACCAAGATACGTATCCTTTTTTATGTAAAATTTTGATGTCGAAAGTTCACCGAAAGGAACTTACAAACTCAAAACATTGTTAATATTATTCTTTGAAATTCATGCAACGAAGGGCCTTTAGTTGTTCGGTCGATTCACATTACCCCCAAGTTTGTTTTTAACGATTCTAGATTCTAATGAAAGAGTCGAATATTTGAGTTGAATAGTAACAGCTGAAAACTATATTATTAGAGGACAGTAATACTGAAGTTTAGAGAAGGTTTTTTTTATCTTCGAATGATAAAACATTGTCACGCCGTTAAAAGACTGCATAAGCAACTCACTTATTTCTTAAAATTTTATTCCAATACGAGAAAAGTGAATATACTATTTGATAGTGATGACGACTATTTTCTTTCTGCTGGCTATAAGATAAATCTATTTATAAATGGCGAGTGGCACTCTGTACATTTTATCTTATAAGGTCATCAAATTTATATTTTATATGTAAAGAATCTTAAGTAGTCACTACAATTTACAAATATTATCGCCACTTGCTTTGCTTATCATGATTATTATCTTTCTTGCTCTTTTCAAGTAGGAGGTAATTAAAGCTCTTTTTGCAGTGTGTTCCTACTTCTACCATAAGATTACTATTTTATTTTTCCGTTGTATAAAAATGACATCAATTAACTTTCTCTTTTTTCTTTTAAAGTTAGCTTAATGAATATTTATTTTTTATTAATTTAGCGTATACCTTGTTTTTTGTAAGCTTTTCAAATAATTCTATATTTCTTAATAAAATTTTTTAAGAAATGAAAAAATTCGTGAAATGTTATATTGTGTATTCGCAAGATTATGCACTAGGTAGACATGACGTTCGTCCGACCAAACCTCCTTTATGGGTATTAGGAACATTCTGGGAATCCGATCCATTTTTAAAGATCATACAAGTCACATCGTCAAGGGACTCAACACTGAATAATATTTTACTTATTATATTATATATTAAATCTTATTTTCTAAACACCATATATTATATTTAGTTTATATCATATTTCATATTTCATATTGTTTTGATTTTACTTATATTACTACTGATATCCTGATCTCGTTTCCTTATTAGAAAAAGTAGTAATAAAAAACACAGATTATAAAATTTTGTTTTGGGATAAAACCCGAAACATGTCAGCATTCTTATTAAATAAAACGTGGATTTGCAAAAAATAAATGTTGTAAAAGGAATTAATTATACCTTCAACAAAAACCGATCATTACGAACTTCCCCAAATTGAAGCTCTCAACAATCAATCAAACAAAATTTTGTTCCCTTTATGTGCTGGCCTAAATTAAGTTGACAATACATAAACTGAAAAAATATTAATTAAAATCGTATGTGCAAATTTGAAGAAGAAGCGACCTCAAAAATCTCGATTTTCAGATTTTTTTAATTTATTTGTTTTGAAAATTACATTAATTTACTTTTGGTTAAATGTCATAAAATAGAAATTTCGGATAATATGTAGGTATGATATTATTATAAAGTATAAATACTGGATTCAATAATGAGAGATATCTAAAAAAATAAATAAGATAATTAGTAAATCCATTTCGAATCTTTATCAAAGTACTGAATTACAAGCATCAAATAATTGTAATTTTATTAAAACAGATTCAATACTTGAATTACAGTAACAAATATCCTTTTTGCTTCCACACCATTAACTACTATTGATGATATGGAGTGTACTTGTTCTAGATCATGGATTTTAATATCTTGCCACCTTAGTACAATCTTGTGTATACTTATGCGTTTCAATACACGATCAATGTCAACCTTCATTACGTTAGACATAGTATGAAAGAACTAGCGTATAGTATATATATATTGATACGAAAAAATAACTCATTTATTCATTCGCAAAAATAAACATTGGTTTAAAGTTCAAAAATTGTCTTTTTATTCCATATTTTTTAGTTGACATTATAGTTTGAATATAGCAGGTATCTTCTTCGTATAATTCCTGCAGATCAGTGTTGAAATTGTTTTTCTACGAGCAACTACTAGCAATTTTTACAAGCTTTTATTTAATTTGCAATGTATGTATGTATGTATGTATGTTCGGGTCAAATCTTGCATGCTGAATTAAAACCACTTCTTTTTATCCTACGGAGTAGCATTTTTACATGTTGGTTCAGTTCCGATAATAATGCATTTTTATCATAAGCATGACAAGAATCGACAAGGGGAACGAGGGGTTATGAAGGAGGAGGAAACACAAAATTTGGTATATGTCTTTTAAAATTGAAAAAATCGAAAAACGCACAAGAAGTAAAGTTGTAGAAAATTAGTTTTACTATTAAAAGCTTGTTTTTAAAAATGATCTTTTAATAGAAACTTTATTTAAATTTTATCTTAAATTAACTCCTGCTCTCACTATAATGGATGCTTCAATAAATTTTCATGTAGAGCTACCTAGTTTACATTTTAAAATCACAGACAGATTACTACTATATACATTTATATTTACATGTATATTATAAAGTTATAGATTTATATTTTAAAACAAGCGGAACTTTTAAATATAGAACAAGCAAATATATACAGCAGAACTGTTAACTTTTAAACAAAACTCGTGACTTTTTGATAGAATATTTAATCTATAAAAGTTTTAGTTTTTAGATCAAGCTTTACAACGAAATTATACCTACCTACAAACAACATAGATATACCTAAAGCCTATACCTAATAGTAGACTACTGTATTTGAATTAAAATTGGTTGAATGTATCTCATGCCTACCTCGAAAACTGCCAGTCAGGTAGATAGTATTTATGATTTTATATATACACACGCACACTACTTAGTCAATGTATAATACATCGTGTATCGTTCGATTCGGGTACAATCGTGTATATTCGACTATGTTTTTAATATTGTATACTTCGTTCTTTGAAATTCAACCACCAAGCAGTCACATTCTAAGCGAATATATTACTAAATATGTGTATATTACTTAAATTAACACTTAAAATGTTTCAACTGGTTCACTTTTTGTGACCGGGAGTGTACATTGATTCTCTATTGAAAATGCTTTTGAAAACGACCTGTATATATATATATATATATATATATATATATATATATATAAATGTACAAAAACATTGAGAGATATGTCAGTATGTGCACGCCTTTGTCTATGGACCGTATTCATAGTCCAGACTTAAGCGTAAGTTCACCTTAAACATGATCTTAAGACCGCGTATCGATTCATAGACGCAATCTTAAGGCAATCTTGAAAGTTTGATCTCAGGTAAAATATGTGAGACTGGATAAATATTCATAGTCACAGGTTAAGGCGATATTAAGAATTCAAAACGGTTGATGTTTTCACAGTCAAATAAGACAATATTATTTAAAGACCTTATCCTTACTTTTTATTTAAAAAAGAGGATTATCCTTTAGTCAAAATTTTAGTAAACTTAATAGTATTTTTTGAACTGACATTCTTTTAAAAAATCGAAAAATTTATCAGGACTTAAATTGTAGGAACTTAATTTTACTGTAATTTTGTTTCTTACCATTTTTCTTTACACTAATATTTACAGAAATATTTACAATTTAAGATTGAAAGTTAATATTCTAAATATCTCTGTACACATTAGAGTTTGGAAAAAATGATAAGATAATTAATTATAGCAAACTTGATTTTCTACAACTTTACTCGTTATACATTTTAAGAGATATTTTATATTTTGTGTTTTCTTTTATCTTAATGCTCCCCTTTCCCCTTGACGTATGCCATTTTTAATAAAATTGGCCTTGAAAATACTAAAATGATATCAGATACGACATTCCATTTTGATCAGACTTAAATTGTGACTAGAAAGTGATTTATGTATTCTAAGGAAATTCGCTAAGTTGTCGCAGCTCCTGCGTAACAAATTTTTTTAAATTGCATTTCTCTCTTCATATATAACGGGAAAGGTCCCCCCCTTTCCCGTTGGTCGTAAAAGTATATAACATTTTTGTCCAAAAATTTATTAATATTCATTTCCAAAAGAGAAATGGTGTATTTATTCTGAGGAAATTCGCTAAGTTGACGCAGCTATATAACATTTTTGTCAAAAAATTAATTAATATTAATTTCCAAAAGAGAAATGGTGTATTTATTCTAAGGAAATTCGCTAAGTTGACGCAGCTCTTGTCTAACGAATTTTTTTCTTGGTACGGATTTGCAAAAATAAAATTAACATCCAATTTTTTTTTTTTTTTTTTTGAAACAGACAACTACATTAATACACTTGATAAAATAAAATGTATATAATAATATTTATAATAGAAATCTAAACTAAACACATTGTTGCCAACTTCATGTACATTTATTTAAAATTATTACAGAATTATGATTTTAAACTACCCAATTTTCAGTCGTTTCATGGAGATACTTTTCTCATAGTTGTGTTATGCTGTGATGAAGAGATTGGTTATAGAGATGGTTTAGTTAGATGCTTTTGGTACATTCGTACATAGACTGCTACTTAATATTATTATTATATGTTGTTTGTAATGTCACATCAGTATTATAAATGTTATTGTACCATGTTATATACTCTGTACAACCAAAATAAGTACTTACATAGGAAATATATCGTAAGAATTCCGTTACAAATTTAATGCATACTATTTTTCAAAATGTTTTTATATTTTTAGCGAATTTCCTCTACAAGAAAAAACAGCATTGGTGTTCTACCAATAGCTGCATTTCGTAAAAGTAGTTTCTTCAAATATCCATTGATCCTACATAGTATATGTCAACAGTCCAAGTGGCCGAGCGGTCTAAGGCGTCATGCCGGAGACATAATGCCTACTTGGAACTGGGAGGTTATGGGTTCAAATCCTGACATCGGCAATTTGTCAATTATTAAAAAAAAAAAAAAAAAGGGGCCGTTAATTGACTAAACTGACTAAATTGACTCACATCCTTAGGCATCACAATGGACCTTATGGTCGAAGTGTAGAAATGGACCTTATGGTCCAGAGTAGCCTCTACAATCTATCTATCTATCTATCATACAATAACCTAATGGACCTATTTTTAAGTTACTTGTTTTTTGTTTAAAAGCTTATGATTAGACTTACAAACAAAAAGAAATAGAATTCGAAAATATTTGCTGAAATAGAAATTTGGTGGAAGTATCAATGAATATTTGAAGTAGTGGAAGCGGTGAGAACGATAAATATGTGAAATAGTGGGAAATTATGTCGAGGCGGAGATTCAACAGAAATCAATTAACGTAAACTTTTTCTAACTACAATTATATTATTTTGTATCGTTTGTTAAGACAACAATAAACCTATCGAGAGATTTTGTAATGAATGGGTCGTTACTTGGAAAGAAAATTCATTATAATTATAAAATAAAACAAATATTTGAGATTTTCGTAACAATATTTGTTTTATTTAATAACTATCGGGATATATCAAACTTACGGTATACGGTAATATTAAATGTGAACCTTTAGGTCTGTTACTCCATCTCACACATAACCGTTTATTTTTATACACACATATATATACTTATATGTGTATACATACCTATATATACTTCATACTTACTTACTTTGCAATATTTGAAAATATTGTAATTATGTGAGATTGGCTTTGGTTCAAAACTTTCAACATTTTTAACATAATATTTATAATGATAATTTCCTCTTTTTAACAATTTTTAAGTTGCCCTCTCAGCTATCTTCTTCTTTTTGGTTCTTCTTCTTATTCTTAGTATAGTAAAAAAGTATGTCTATGTATGTATGTGTGTATGTATTATAATACAAAAATATGAATTGAATTTTATTATGAAAATGCTACTTGTTTGGATGATTCTTTTACTAGAGTGTAGTTATGATACATTGAACATAACAATAAAACCACTTTAATGCACTCTATATTATGTCACTCAATGTATATTTATGCCATCATCAAAACTAATAACATAATATGTGTAACTTTTACACTCACTATCCAAACAAATATAAATATTAATATACAGTAAATCATATTCAAATAATATACCCAATCATAGTCCACAGTAGAGCACGGTTTTTTTAATGATTAGCCGTTCAACTTTTCTTTCGCAAAAATTCTCGATGATAGTGACTAGCGAAGCGCGTAAGAAAGTAACTAGTTTGTTTGACGATAGCAAAAATTTTATCAGTAACAGTTAATTTGTTAGTTAAATTGAGAGACAATGTAATAAAGACTTCAAAAAAACTTGTGTCCTACAAAATGGATGGTGTGACATGCAGGTCCCCCACCCCCACATATTCAAATACCGGGGTATACATAGTTATAGTTATACAAGTGGAAAATAACAACTAACTGAGTTAACTAATTTACTACCCGGTAAATACTGAATTTATGAAAAAATAAATTCCTTCCAAAAGTTGTTTTTTTTAAAAAAACGAAAATTTTTTGTCTTTAAATATTTGTTTTATCTCGTACGGTTTCAAAGATAGGCAGTTTTGCCCATTTTGTGCAAACATGGTCCGATTTCGCCCATTCACGAACTAGATTTACTTTTAAGCTTTAAAACAGACATATTTCCAACCGGTACAAAGTCGGACTAATATAATTTACCCTGGTATATATTATATACGGGGTATAAAAATTATAATCACTTGGCCTTCGCGTGACTATCACTAGTTTTTTTACGAAAAATTTTAGAACAAGCTCTTTATGTTATGTATGGGATACATATTTTAATAGAGTTGTACAGCTGTACATAACAAAAATTTATATAACAGCTAATTAATTATTTATATATAATTTAGATACTAATTTATTGACTCATAAAATTAAATTAAATACATCAATTCACATATACAATAAAATGATTGATATCATCTACATTTTGTGTTGATTAACTGACTTCGTAGGTGTATTATTGCATGGGGGTATTTAATAAATATTGATGATAGACAGACAGACTGACACACAAGAGACTCAAATGTGAAATTGTATTAATTGGAAATAAAATGATTTATTCAAATTAAAACAATTCACCTTTACCTAGAAAATGATGAAAATTCATTGCCATTTACTAATTATAATTAATTCATTAAAAAAATTATTATAACAATTCCGTCCGATTTCGCCCATTCACGAACTAGATTTACTTTTAAGCTTTAAAACAGACATATTTCCAACCGGTACAAAGTCGGACTAATATAATTTACCCTGGTATATATTATATACGGGGTATAAAAATTATAATCACTTGGCCTTCGCGTGACTATCACTAGTTTTTTTACGAAAAATTTTAGAACAAGCTCTTTATGTTATGTATGGGATACATATTTTAATAGAGTTGTACAGCTGTACATAACAAAAATTTATATAACAGCTAATTAATTATTTATATATAATTTAGATACTAATTTATTGACTCATAAAATTAAATTAAATACATCAATTCACATATACAATAAAATGATTGATATCATCTACATTTTGTGTTGATCAACTGACTTCGTAGGTGTATTATTGCATGGGGGTATTTAATAAATATTGATGATAGACAGACAGACTGACACACAAGAGACTCAAATGTGAAATTGTATTAATTGGAAATAAAATGATTTATTCAAATTAAAACAATTCACCTTTACCTAGAAAATGATGAAAATTCATTGCCATTTACTAATTATAATTAATTCATTAAAAAAATTATTATAACACCAATTATTTATTTAAAACAATTTATTGTTATTATTTAATATCTATATTATTGTTAAAACAGCTTTTTTTAGTGTATTGTTGAAATAAATTAAACAGATAAAATTGATTTGATTTTGTTTAAACAAATTAAATTAATATTTATTCGAAAAAATTCGTAGAACTATCTCTATAATAGTTACTATGATAATTTTTTGTAAACAATTTTGTGAGAGTGAATTTTAAGGCATTTATGGATTGCTAATATTCATCCTGAACGCTTTCTGAGCAATTACAATCAATAAAGTTAAATTCTTCAAACTTCATAAGTTTCTAGACGTTATAAATATTTATAGCCGGCGAATATATCTCAGATAATGAAAGAATTCTTGATGGTCTTTTTGGAGTCACTTTAAATAAGCTTGTGAATATGTACCCCTTGGAAAAATTGTCAAAAAAGTGAATAAAATTTTTGTCCTCGATTTTAATAATACTCATTTTCTAGGCTAATTTTGACCCAAACAGTACAAAAATCAGGTTCATTTTAACGTCCAACCAACACATTTCAAAATTTTGCCTTCTAAATTCATACAGTTTGGAATTTTAGAACTGTGGGTCTGATACCATGAAAACGGTTAATCGTATCGTATTTTAACCAACGCCATCGTTTTCGCTAGGTCCAAATTACCTTTAAACGAAGTTTTTATCAAAATCGGGGACATAAAATTTTCCTCCAATTTTAGCGATTTTTTTAAGGGGTACCCCTTGGAAAAAATGTCAAAAAAGTGAATAAAATTTTTGTTCTCGATTTTAATAATAATCATTTTCTAGGCTAATTTTGACCCAAACAGTGCGAAAATCAGGTTCATTTTATCGTCCAACCAACACATTTCAAAATTTTGCCTTCTCAATTCATACAGTTTTGAATTTTAGCACTTTGGGTCTGATACCTTGAAAACGGTTAATCGTATCGTATTTTAACCAACGCCATCATTTTCGCTAGGTCCAAATTACCTTTAAATGAAGTTTTTATCAAAATCGGGGACATAAAATTTTCCTCCAATTTTAGCATTTTTTTTAAGGGGTACCCCTTGGAAAAAATGTCAAAAAAATGGGAAAAAATTTTTGTTCTCGATTTTAATAATAATCATTTTCTAGGCTGATTTTGACCCAAACAGTACGAAAATCAGATTCATTTTAACGTAAGAAACGTAACGAAAGATAAAGAGGCATTGCAACGCCTATCGGGTGCAGCTAGCACGGACGACGCTGGGTATTTCAGCTACTAATAAATAAATATTAGTACTAAGCAAAAAGAAAATATTTAAACAACCAAAACATGTAGATGGCCAAATTTTTTTCGAAAAAAGTAGTGGGAGCTAAGCTGATACAAGGTTTCGTTCTTATTTCATAGTTTACTTTGAAAGTTTATAAAATTAAAGCTTTTTAAAAACAATCTTAAAATCGGAAATAATTTGTATAGTTACTAAAGTAGATTGTTAAAACTCATTTCGGTTAATATGTTGAAGAGCATTGAATACTGGTCCCTTGTTACATCTTGTAGTTTAGTGTGTTGCGGTATCTTGGCTCTCTTTTTAACTTAAAAAAAAGGAGCACTGTCGAATCTATATAGATTCGAATACTCGAAACAAAAAACAAAAAATGAACAAAATGTTTAATTTTGTTCAACAATTTTTATTCCTGAAGTCCTGTCACGGTCGCCAATTGTCGCGGTATCCTGGCTCTCTTTATCCTCAAAGGAGCGCTGCCCGAACCTGCAATGATTCCGATACTCGACAAAAACAAAAAAAAATATATTAGTAAAAGATATTACTAAATATTTCGTAATTGAAACAACACGCACGTTTTTGTTTAAAGAAAAAAAAAAAAAAATTAAATTAAATTAAACACAAGTTTTTACGAAACAAAAAAAAAACCTGATTTTATTGCTTAAAAAAAAATGATTATCCAATTTCTTTTTCAACAATTATTTTAATTTTTTTCACACAATGTCAAACTTTGAATTACTTGATCAAATTACTTGTACAAATTCCAACTTTAACTTGATCTGGATTGAACAACAATTATATACTTTGATACTAATCAAACAATACTTGATTTCAACTTTGATACTAATAGTCGATATTAAACTTTGATACTAATCGCACAATGATCGATTTAAAACTGATTTGAATCGACACTGGTCACGGTTTATATACCCGCCATGGGTCGTTCTAGAATATGATTGTTTTTTTGAATAAATATTTTGTTTTTGACAATATATTTTCGCATGGAGGCTTCTAGAATATTTTAGTATATCAACACCCATGGACGTAGTCGGAGTGTTCAGATTATATATAAAATTAATTAAAAATTATACCTCTCCTTGGGTTTGACCCATAGTCATACCCCGCTTGGTTGATATTCGACTAGCGACATAATGCACACGGCCAGTGTCAATTCAAAATCTATACACAAATTTTATGATACATTACTGTAAACTAGCTTACTTCTGTTTACTTCTGTTTTACAAAAACTATCTTGTTTTTACAAAATTATTTATTTGTTATTTTGAAAAACATTCAATTTGTATGACTTTTGATTAAAATTAAATTATATGTAATAATTTTTTTTTTCAATTTTTGATTTTTTTTTTAAAATAGAAAAACTTTAAATCAAAAGCAACAATTAATCTTATTATCATTTTTCGACTTAAAAAAAAAACTTAGTTTAAGAAAAAAAATAAATCGAGCTATATTATTTTCTTTTTGTACTTTCAAAAAAACTCCTTCTTTTTGCAAGGAGAAAAATATTGTTTTGTTAAATATTTTCCGTTAAATATTTTACTTAATATTTTTCTATTTCATAATCAAAATGTGTGTTGGATCAAAAAAATTATACTCAATAATTTTCATTACAACAAGTGGGATGATAATTTAAATGACATATTGTTTGTGGAACAAAAAAAAAAACAAAATGAAAGACAAATTATGAAATTATTTTTATAAAAAAAAAACAACAAAGTTTTATGGTAGGTGTTGGTGGTGGCGTTGAGTGGAAATATTCCATTTCCTATTTTCATTCTTATCATCGCGTTCTCGTACATTTTCACTATTAGATTCGTTAAAATACGTGCTTTGAAAATATTTTATTATTGTTATGTTCAATAAACATAAAACGGAAGAGAAAAATTGACAAATACTGTGGGTAGTATTATAAAGCTATCTTTTATTCAGCCTTTTGAATATAATTAAAAGTTGATATTAAATGAACAGAAAATTGAAGGACAGCTTCAAAAAAAACTTTTAATTTACTCTGCCTTGATATCGAAAATCATATTTTCCGGTATTTTTAGAAGTAATTTAAATAGAATTTTTTTTGCTTACTTCCAAATCACAACAAGCTATGAATAAAATAGGTTTAAAATAAATTGCCGTGGTAGAACTGTGTTCATTCGTATTAAACCCTCGAATACTGTCACAGTTTGAATGGATCAGTCTATTTTCAATATAAAGGGAATAAAATCTCTATACAATACAATTTCTCTCCAAGTAAGCGACATTTTTTTAAATATTATTAAAATAAGTTGAAATGCTTTCTACATTGAAATATTTTTCGCTTACGCCCGCCCATATAAGGTTCACTACATTTGAATTTGATACAAAAACATATACTAACTAATATAATACAATCCTATTCTAGTTGAAGATATGGTTTTTTAGGAACATTCTTAACACTTTCTTTATTAAAAATGGTACCGTAATGGTACCTTAACAATAACGGACTAGGATGGATAATGGACTAGGATGTGTTGACTCCAACTAATCACACCAAATTGAACTTAGGGCTACAATAGTTTTTTTTTTCAAAATTTTATAGTAGATTTGTAACCAATTCATTCGGTTTTTGGAAATATTGGACTTTCGATTACATGTTGGTGGTATATGAAATACATTTAACTGTAGCTTTTAACTGTACTTTCAACTGTTTTTTGGAAAACCGAATGAGTAAGGCGAAAATAAATGATAAAATTTTGAAAACAAAACGCATTTCTTGTGGCTATAAGTACAAAAAATGTACAATATTAAACCACTCACAATTCAAAATTTCAAAGAGTAGCTATGTCAACACATTGTAAACAACTTGTCAAAAGCATGAGAATATGTGTCAGTACTAAGATAATGTAACAACTAAGACTCGAATCGAAGACTTGTGTTGTCTCTTGCCTCTTTGTTTCAGTTTTGTGAGACAGAGACGATGTGTTTACCATTGCATTATGGTTATTTATCACATAGCACGGTAGTGCGTCAGACCAGCATAGATGCCTACGGTACTATGTTTTACACGAAGGATTAGAGTTGGTGTTTAGGTCTTTGTATCTCAGGAACCAAAATAGCTATTAAGCTCCAATTCATTTCAACAATACAGTTCTAACAGTTTCCATAATATTAAACCCTAAAATCGGCATTTTGGTGGCTGACTCACTTACTGGGTCATCATCAACATTATAGGGTACTTTCAGTTGTCCTATATAAAGTTTATCTTTGGTAGGAAAATAGGCCTGGGGCTACAACCACCCAGAAAAGTCTGAATACCGGTAATTTCCCTACATCAGCACATTTTGGGATACTCTGTATAATTATTTGCCAATGTATTTGAGAGTATCTTTTAATAGAAGAAAATCAGTATCATTTAATCGCAAATTCTATTCAATTTATGTCTCGTTTTTATATAACTTATATGACCGCAATATCCACATTTATTCTTATATTTCTTTCTTTGTTCTTATGTACTTAAAGTTTCACATTTTTATTGTTTACAAAACTGATGACAAGAAAATATATATACATCATTTAATTTTATAGAAATGGTGGTGCTATATGTTATACATACAGAATGATCCAGGTGGAACGAAAAGAAGAAGTGCACTTAACCCTTCAAAATTCAATGTTCGCTGTATGCTCTGATTATAAGCAGTTTTCTTCCACAAACTCCAGATGAATATCAGTATAGTTCCTATCAAAGTCGGCTGCAGTTGCACAACCTACCAATTTAAATAGTTTTTAATTTACAATCCGCCTGTAAATTTGTATACTGTTAATTTTTACACCCAGTGCTGTGTTATGTCCTCTTCTATTGCACAAGTTTCGAATGCTCTTTTTTCTTTCTCGCGCATCTTTGCTTGTTCCGATTTTCAAACTTCAAAGCCAGACATTACTATTTCATGACCGGTTTATTGCAGTCAATATTATACGATCGCGTTTATCATTAAATTACCTATCTTCTGATATATATTTCGATTGGTTAACAGATCAGTGTAGTTACCTATATTTAGTTACCTGTTCATACCTGCTTGCGAGGTAGTCATTACCGGAAATGAGTAGGTACTACTATCCAGGCATATTCTTTATATTATAAACTATTAGTTTAAATAAAATTCGCCTAGTTAACAAGTGGGTGAAGGACAAAAAAAAAAAAATTAATTAAAATTAATTTAATTAAAAATAGCCATGACAACATTTTGATAGGCACTGCATTTTAAGCGTATTCGCCTATTAATGAATCTTCATACAAAATATATTTCATCCGGTTAACAGATGAGTGATGGTAGATCTCTGTTCGGCTCCTGTACTATAAGGAGCTCAACAATTTCCAAAACTGTTTTAATTGTATTCACACATTCTACACCCACACAAAATATTTTCTTTTCCTCCCGGGTCATTCTGTATATATTAAATGAAATCTTATATTATAAATTACATGTTTCTTTTCATCTTTCATGGTCTATGTACACATAAAATGTTTGAGTGTACTTACTGCATGGTTTTTTTTCTCTTCTATTTGTTGTAGAAAATTTTTGGTGGTATATATATTTTCTTACTTACTAACAACAAAATAAAATAAAAGAAATGATGTAGAATAAACACAATATTTTAAAAATTTTGTTATGTTACCATGAAAAGATAAATCACATTACATTTCAGAATATTATCTATAAATTTTAAGTCACCCTTATGTACGTGTACTTGTACAGAGTGTTGCAAAATTATGTTTCATTATTCATCAAAATGAATATCAAAGTTCATTTGAATAGTCATATTACGAAGAAATTCCAGCATATCTAGTGATAATTTACCATCTACGTTTAAAATAACTTATAATTTTAAATTTTTTTTTATGAGAAAGTATGTTAAGTTAACACTAAACTAGGATCGTGTGAACGTATAAAATTCTTTCGAGTACCTATTACTAAGAACAAAAAATGAAGAAAGGTGTAGTTCTAACATAACAAGTGTTTCGTATTTCATTCCTTTTTCGATGCTACTGCCATAGCTCTCGCATTCGCTCGATATTTACCAGTCATATGAGACGACATCTTTAATTACTTTATAATTTTCAAGTTTCGCTTATATTCCGGCGAATATTTTTTTGTCTCACTTTAGGGCCTAGTAGTGCCTCGCAAGCGATGCCTGAATCAATGTCCTAGCTAAACGAATGTCCACACTACACCAATTTATAACTTTACTAAAACACGAATATAATGATCCGTTGTGGGTTCAACCATTGTTAAAGTATTAGTATTTTTGTGGTTATTAGCGGTTATAATCTGAAGATATATCACACATAAAAGTTCGACTTCACTGTAACGCGCAAATAGACGTTTTCACATAAAAAGCTTCCCAAATATAACAATTTTTGCCATATGTGTAATTAAACATATTTCAGCCAAAATTATTGTTGCATTATTTCAAAAGTGTATAATTTCATTATTTTGTATTTAATTTTCTTTAACATATTTCTGAAAAAACACTTTCCTCTAAATATCTTCAAAAGTACCACTGAGAAAAACTTGCATAAAATCTCGAATAAAAATAATTATGAATAGATTTATAGATTGAGGGAAAAGTATCCAAATAGCAAAGTTTTTAGTTCAGGGGTATGTTTTGGGGGGTTGAAACGAGAAATCATATTGGAGCCAAATAAAGGTGGGGGAGTTCTGTACTTTTTCAAAACTTTCATCATTACATAGGTGCTTTAGCAACATTTTAGCTTTAGCATGTATTAACATAATCGGATCAAATTGTGGGAGACCGTTTTCTATCGTTCAATACTCTTTCCAAACTTTTGTTATTACAATAATTTTTATTCTAGTTTGCATTTTTTTTGTAATTATACGCATAATTAATATTAAACACAAATTTCCCAAAACAGATAATTAAACTTTTTCTCGTATGTCATATGCTTTTTACAAAAAAATTTTCAAAAAAAAAACTTTTCATATTTGATTGTGTTTCGCAATAATATATCAGAATATCTGTTTTATGTTTTACATTTTATTGTATCTCTAAAAAATACAATGTTTCTAGTGTTATATAGTTTTATATGTATTGTAATTTATAAATTCATAGAAAAAAAGTCATAAATTTTATTTTATCCAAACATAACAAGTGATTCCTCAATCTGACAACAAACTGACAGATCATTTCTCATGTTTATTAAAACACGAAACCAATTTTCCTTTAGACAAAAATTATAAACCTATTGTTGTTTTATATATATGTTATATATTCACAAGCCATTTCCGAGAATAATCTCATTTTAATACATTACTTTGCGTTTTGGAATTAAGAGAAAGATCCACGAGAAGCATTTATTTGGTATCGTTATAGATTTAATATGATAATTAAAATTTATTCAAAAATATTCTTACCATTAAAATTTTCATAAAGTAAAATATTTAATGTTAACCATTTAGAATCGTTTTGTGTTTCTGTTTCTTTGGCAAAATTTATACGTTATGTCGTACTAGCGTGTTATGCAAGTTATTTTATGCCGTGCATTTCGTCAAAAGTATAGTGGACCCAGGCTTATGTTTTTCGCGCGTACGTAATTGGAGTCTTCTATTACTTGGTAATATCGAAACTGTTGCTAATATCGGATAACTGAGAGTGCTATAGAACGGGGGTAGCCAACCAGTCGATGTCGAAAACGAATGATTAAGAAAACGATTATTTCGAAGGATGAAATTTATTTTATTTTAGACACGTGGTCGCCAGTAAACTAACTCTAATGGCGGAATTTGTAAAATAATCTCACAGGCAGAAGTTTTATACGAAATATATTGTATCGAAGATATACTATTAGTTAATTATTTGTAGGTTCCAGATCTATTGTGATTTTCACGGCCATTTTCACGCTCGGCCACCAGGAGAACCTTATAGTTAGCGCCACCTATAGTATTCCTTCGTAACGAAGGTAAAGGTCACTTCTTAATTATGTTGAATTGTGTGCTCAAACAATTTGCCGCCTTTTTTTTACTTTTAGTTTATGTGATAATAAATCTATGTACATTTAAATATTGGCGTTAACACGGGTAATTTGAACACACAACTCAACAAAACTCAGTTTTGTCTATATCTGTAGCTAGTTTGAATTAATTTTGACCCATTAAATAATTATGTTGTTTTTTACGTAGGTGGATTTATACAGGGTGCTTCAGTACGAGGTACACTCCCGCGATATATTGATAGATTAATATAAGCAAAAATAAGTCAAAATATCGTATATCATTCCATTATAAATATTCTTGGCCCGAAAAAAAATCACCAAAGTGAAAACTTAAAGACATATTATCAGCCGTTCTGTGTATTTTTCTAACAACTTTTTCATATTTACGAACAAATAGTACAAGTCGATCGCTACACATTTTTAAGATAAAAAGTAGATCTTATGTAGGCATCAGTTGGTCACTCTTGGTATAGAATATGTATATCTCCGTAAGCCGTCATTAACACGCTATTATTAAACAAGACATTTATATTTCCCGTACTAAGGGCCACAAAAGTCATTCCCTTTTTTCAAAATTGTTTAGTCATTTTGTGTATTATTAGTTTGAAAACAACGGACACCGAGAATTTATATTAATAAACACTTACTTTTTTCGGGTCACTATTATTAGTATATTTTAATTTATTGTATACAAAATAGTTTTAAAACCTAACATCTACTTTTGACACCTATGATACAAGGTGAATGAATTACATGTGAAGCCTCAATGGTATTTGTAGCCAATTAGATGCAGCACTTGTCGCGGATGCAAAAGGGCTTGTGGCTCGATTTCCAAGTAGAGGAGTAACTTCATTATTATTATCCAGTTTGCTTGACATGTAAGCAAATATTAAGTGTAATTGTTGTTTTCATTTGATATTCTCTATAGTTATCATACAGGTAATATATATGAAAATGGAATTCTGACCAAATATATACACAAAGACAAAAATGTTTATAATTTATAAATAATTGATAAATTAAATTAAATTTGTAATAATAATACCAACTGCGGAAAAGTTTTTGACTTTCATGGTATCTTTGATTATTAGAATCAATACAGACATTTGAAATAACCAATAGCAAAAAAAACTACATCAGAATAGTGATATTTTATATCAAGACTACAGCATCCTAAACACAGCTTGTTATCTTTAATTTTGAGATATACATGTCGAAAGAATAAATATGTCAGTTGAAATTTAATTATTCATAAAATACCATACAGATAATTCGAATATAAAAAAAAAGATACCCGTATACTACTTACTATTCGTGTGAAAGAATCTAATATATCACAACGGCAACACTGATGTGTAAATATTCGTAACATATACAGCCCGTATTTTAAAATGCACCCAATCTAGAAACCATGTATAGTGTATCTATCGCTATCTATATGCAGTGACTATAATATGATGTCTTTGTTACATATACATGTAGACACACTCACACAACGGACGACGGACAATAACGACGAAGTATACATGCACGAGTAAGATGTAACTATATATAAATGATTTTAGTTTGAGGGTGATAAGTATAATAGTTATATGTTGTACAATACTGGTTTTAATGCAGTTTAAGTGTAACAAAGACAACTTATAATAGTACACTTCATATAGACAGCCATAAATACACTATACATTATTTCCAGAGTGGGTGTATTTTAAAATACAGGCTGTATATATATATATATATATATATATAACTCACACAACTCTTGGAATGGATAGAATTTATTGTATACGAGATCTTCATATCCACCTACTAAATTTCTTTTTTTAAATAATTCATTTTCTACCAATATAATAGAACTGAAATGAAATGAAAAAAAAATTTGAGTCTTTTTCATACATATACACTTTTGTATGATGATTTGTTGTATACCCGCGTATACAGAAAATTTTTTATAAATATAAAAAAATATCTTACTTTGGAAAAATATTAATTTTTATAAATATTTATTTTATCACGGTCTATAATTAAGTTATTATCTTATCAGAACAGGGAAGTTATAGTAATCAATCCGCAAATCGAAATTAAAATTTTCACTATAGCGCCAGATCGGTTTAAGGTCACCAGAAATCATTAACACCATGTTTAAGAATATATACGTGTGTGTACGTACGTTCGTAAGCCGTAGAATTTTTCTCGAGAAGCAAAATGGATATCAACTTCTTTAAGGTGTTAATCGAAGCGTATTAACGTCAATATAACATCATAAGTTGAAATATCTATAAATCGAATGTAAGTGTGTACCTTCAAGTTCGGCATATCAAGGTTCTACTGTATATTATTTTTTGAAAAACACAAACATTTTCAAAAATATTAAAAAACAGTAAATTATCCCATAAATATTCTAATAAAATTAATATTATTAAATGCTTATACACCGTGTAACTGAGCAACCGTGTTTTTATAAATTTAAAATATTAATTCTAATTTTTGAATATTATAGTTAAAATAGTTTATGTTACATTAAAAAAAAGAAGTATTCCAAATAAAAAATCTATTATTTAATTATAAAAAAGCATTTTATTTAACTTAAAAGAATAAATATAATATAATTTAAAAATACAATAATTAAATAAAAACAGTTTCTCAGTCACACGGTGTATAATTATTGATGCACAAATTCTTTAAAATTGAAACAATAAAGTTAATAAAAACAAAGGTTATGTGTATATGAGTTTGTATATAAAAAAAAGAGAAAACTATTAATAGTTAGTTCTACAGATTTTTGCCCAAAAAGTTTTTTCCCATAGATTAAACATTTGAATTAAACATAGATTAAACTAGATCGACATTTTGTTCTTGGGCATACGGTAATTTTCGGTTCATGTTACACTCTGTACATGTACACATTTTACTCATTTAAAAATATTTTTGTCGTAAAAATACGGCAGTAATTTCAAACGGTTGAACCTTTTATTGTCAAATCAAAGTTTGAAAATTATTTCCAAGATATATACATTTTTTTTACATATTTTTGATATAAAACAAAATGAATACTCTAAACGCGTCGTAAAATTTCACTCATTTTCCATTGCACATATGAATGTTGTATGAAGACTTTTTTATATACACAATTGTAAAATGTGTGGTTTGAAAATGAGATGGTAATAAACCTATAAATTTTAAATTTAATAGGTGAATATATATATATATATATATATATATATATATATATATATATATACCAGTTAGATTGCACAGTGAAGTATAAAATATATAACCAACGAACAGAATAAAGAAAAAAAAAATTATATGAATTGCATATTCGGTATTGTTTAAGGCAATCTAAGATTCTTTTTACTACAAACTTTTAATCCGAATATATATTTTTTAATGTAAATATAACAAAAAAAATTTATTATTACGAGTGGTTATAATTTTTCAAGCTTAGTTGTGTGTACGTCTAAAGAATTACATACGATTGTTCAAGAAGTTGTTGTCCATAAAAATATTACTTTTTTCTCTCATAACCTACCTATAAACTTGCCTTCAAATAACAAACCTTCTAGATAACCTACCTATAAAAATATAATTTTAGAAAGTTAGCTTAATTTTGAAGACTCATTTTTCCATATAAAGCCTAATTCGATAATTTAAAAAAATGTAGCTTTCTCCGTATTTTTATACCCGGTATATATGTTATTATACCAGGTATATATGTTATATATCAGATATATTAAGTTTAGTGCCGAGCTAAAAAGTAAGACCAAGTTCGTTAATGAGCAAAATTAGCAAAACTGTCCATTTTTGAAACCCTAAGAGATAGAACAATAATGTAAAGACAAAAAACGTTCCTTTTTTTAAAGTAAACAAATTTTGTTACAATTTTTTACATAAATTAAGGAAATACCGGGTATTTAAGCAATTAATTCAGTTAGTTGTTATTTTCACTAGACTCCGTTGGACTCTTTTTCCAATTTTGTATTGAATGTCATTCAATACAAAATTTAGTTTGTTTAAAAGTGGCGTTTCAACAAGATTTTATGAAGATTTTATGAAGAATATATTACGATAGATTTTTATGTATCTTAAATTACAGCTGTTTTTTGACAAATACGAGTGATTTAAGAAAAAAGAATCAACTTGGCTTAGAAACTATTTTATAGACAACAAAGGAAACTTTAACGGAATTAATATAATGTGAACCAAATGAAAAGTACAATATGTTTCGTAACTTGCCCGCGGGAAATATTAAAATTTAAAACGTCACTCGTTTTGTACCCTGAAAAAGAATCATCTTTAAAGTTTATAAATGACGCACTTTATACGATAAAAATTATGCCCTTGTTTCTTATAATGATTTTATGACACAATCGTGTTAAATACAGTAATAAACAATGAAAGTAGAACAATGTTTAAATTTACACTTGTTAATTTTTACTTTCCACTCGAAATTTTAATGAAAATAAATTATATTTTACTTATACACTCTAAAAACACATAAATAATAAATTCTGTGTATGTGTATTTCTCAAAATCAAGTATTTCCGAGTATGTTTAAGAATATAAGAATATATATATATATATATATATATATATATATATATATATATATATATATATATATATATATATATATATAACAATCATATTGCCTCTCGATGATATTCGGCATGGTTCTTATCAAAATGGGCTGCAGTCACACAACCTACCAATTCCATATCTGCATACCAATTCTTTGCCCTTTTGGAGTCAAGTAAAAATGCCCTAGAACCGTCTACTTTGTCAGGCTTCCATTTCCCCGCCGTTACTACTACTACTACTACATCTAAGAATCCTCCTTTTTTAATAAATTTGTTAAATAAACTAAAACCAACTTATGTTAATGATATTTAAAGTCAAATAAAGATGGTTTTATGATGTATTTATACTTCTTTATTTTTCATTATATATATATGATTCCCTTAAAATTAATAGGATATCGTTGCTGTAAGAAGTTGCTGATGATGATGAAAAAGATGTTTTATATTCAAATATGAGAATTGTCATTTCTCGTTCCTATTATGTGAATAATATCATGTCTCATTATTGCTATATATTTTTTATTAACTGATGTTTTTTATTCGTGATGGTTGACATAACAAAATATGCTTTTTATCAAGAAATTTTTATTGTTGAAAACTTGATTATATAATATTTGTTTTGTGTATATGTTGACTGACTTTCTGTCATTCATTACATTTTGTAATTATTTTATATTCACTATTGAGATAAACCATTCATTGATATTTGAAATGGTTGTTGGAAAAACAAACAGATTCATCTCATGCACTACAGCATCAAAAAAAGACAGCAGCTATATGCAAAATATACATTAAACAAGATGTTCAATAGAGTGATCTTTTATCAAATTATATATCATCCTGGGGTTTGGATAGATATATATTGCGGTTTATAAAAAATACTGCACGTCGACTTTATGGCCCATTGTGCTCCACCTCACTTCAGTCTGACATGATTCGCTTCTCTCATATTTTACCAATAGCCAGGAGTTTGCTTATCAGGTTTTCCTGTAGATTCATATATTCGGGGTGAGATGCACCGAATATCTTGTATCTGCTGTAACCGTGAGATTTGCTGTAAAAGATGATGTGGTTGGATCTTTTCTCCTCCTCGCCGCAAAGTCTGCACATAATGGACTTTCGTAGGTGATAATGTTCGGTGATGAATCCGGTGAGCTTTCGAAGTTGTATCCTGTGCCATTAATGCACTCGTTTATCATTTGTTTACATGATACCTTTGGAATTCCTAAAATAGACTTGGGGCTTTGAAGTGTATTCCGACTCCATTTCTTGCTAGGGTATCATGGGGGTTGCTGATAAACAAGCAAATATCATGAAACAGTAGCAATGAGTAAAAGCAGGATTTGATCATAAAAGCAAGCAAAACCATGGTTATACCCAGAAGACACAGCTGATTTTTTAATAAATAATGCAATATTGAAGCGGATCTCAAGCGTTATATGTCTAAGTCAAGCTCTTTCATAGGAGCGCACATCAATGACGAGGTGGAAAAAAATCTTAAAGAGTCTACCTTTACCACGTAGGGGGTACAATAGATATTTTTTTTAAATTTAATTTGAAACGCCTCAACGCTCAATAAAAATTACTCAAACACCTCTATGAGATAAGACCTACCTATCTATACTTTTTAACTTCCAACTTAAAAATATTTTTATTTAAAAAAAAGGATAATATGATAAATATAAATGTTAAATATTAAACAGTATACAAACATATCTCTATACGTTTTAGATTCTCGGATTCCTTCGAAGATCCTTTGTATTTTGCTTTGATTTGGATATTTTTAGAATGTGTAGCTACTATGGGCCACAAATTTAGCGCATATTTCTCAAAATTTTCTAGTTGTTTTTTGCGTTATTGTCGTTAGTGTCGGATACAAGTTGTTCGTATATTTATAATGTACAGCTTTCTATTCAAAGCATTTGTTCGAAAACCGAATGAATAAGGGACAATCAATTATAAAATTTTTAAAGTTGATTTTGTGGCACATAGTACAAATATCTGTACATTAAAAGACGGGACCAGCACAATTAACTACCACGGAAGAAGCTTTCGCTCAATCATAGTTGGAAACTTTTTTTTTTTTATAATAGAAATATTGGAAAATATTATTTCATTTTATTGATATATAAGCCCATAATCTGTACGTAGACATTATGTACCCACCACAGCAGATTTTTTCACAGGTAAACAATGAAAAATTCTAAGATGTATCATGGCTCAATTATACGCAAACAATACAAAACATAATCTGAAAACTTTTTATATTGTATTTTGTTTTGGGTGTTTTTAATTTACGACCATTAAATAATAATAATGCATTCTCAATGTAATTTTATATATATATATATATATATATATATATATATATATATATATATATACATATATATATATATATATATATATATATATATATATATATATATATATATATATATATATATATATATATATATATATATATATATTGTAACATGAACAAACAATTGGACAATTGCCAACATTCAATAATAATAAATTTAACATTGTGAAAACTAGTGAACACAATTTATTTTAAAAAATAATTTATTATTATTCATAAGGCATTCTCATTTAGATAAATAAAAAACAAAATCAAATAAGATTTTGTATATATCCTCCTTATTCCTTGTATACAGTTCAACGAATCCTGATTATTGTTGTTGTGTACTATTATGTACAGAAAGATTTATATATGGCGTATATTGTCCTTCGGCAAGAACTGTTTACATGTTGAATGAATTATAAAATCCAAATACTTGCAAAGTACATGGAAATGAAAATAGGCTATTTATTGTATTGTAAATATGTGTTATTGGTGTGAATTATAACAAATATGTTAAAATAGTCTAAATTAAGTTTTATTTTGAAAAAATTCGTTACGCAGGACCTGCGATAACTAGCGAATTGTCTCAGAATAAATACATCACTTCTGAAAATAGATCTTAATTAACTTTTATCTGATTAATGTTCGTGACGTTCCGTGACCGCTAGAGCGTGACTACAGACACATGGTATTTCAAAAGCCAAGTTCGTTAATGATTAGAATCGATCAAGAGTAAGGGGCGTTTAGAAGAAATCACAAATGATGGATTATCCCCCTAACCATGGGGATGTATTTGTAATATTCATAGTAGAGTTACAGAAAAGATTGCCAGATAATGAATTGTAGTAAAACTGCTTAACTACAACTTCATTCATTATAAACTTTTTCAATTTACTAATATTAAGAGAGAAATTGAAGATTTTAGGTACCTAATATGTACACTCCCGTTCAATAAAGTTGAACAGATCTGAACCAAATCAGTCTCTCACAATTTTGATTATTCTTGTAGTAAATGTTGTTGTTTACATAAATTGTTGACATAAATAAAAAATATACAACTTCCATTTCTTTTTTCACATTTAAAAAATATACTACTTATCTTTGTTTATAAATAAATAATATACAGAGAGTTGCAAAAGTGAGGACTTTTATGAAATGTAAGCAAATTAACATTTCAGGTCTCATTTTTTTAAACGGGAGTGTACAAGAAATGAATTGTAGTAAAATTTCTTTACTACAATTTTACTTCTTACAAATATTTTCGTTTTACTAATACTAGGAGAGAAAATCAAGTTTTTATTTTTCCAAAAGGCGTATTAAAACCATACCATTGAGTTTGTTATCTTGTATCTAATATTTACCCACCAATAAAAACTAACACACACACAAAAAAAATATAATGTAGAATAAATTTTCCGAAAAAATTTATAAATAATTAGCAGTATTTCTTTTATAATTGTAATGAAATTTATCAATGTCAAAAACATAAATTATTGTGAATAAAATGTATTTTGGATTCTTTTCTTAAATATGTCATTTACATCTGGTTAGTGTAAATAAATTACTTCTTTATTTTAATCATACTTAGTAGTAAACTGTAGATTATAGTAAGAGAACCTGTTATGAATTATACACATATTTTACTATTGAAGACTCTGGGAGGATATCAAATAATTAATACAAATTTTAAGCCAGTTTGTCAATGCAGTTTTATTCCATAGCAACTGAAATATGTAGTCGGTTTCATTATTGAGCAATGAAAGCACAACAAAAATAATTATTTAATATTTCAAATAAGCCAGCATTTCATGTATAAGATTCCTTCGAATTTTAGTTTATTTAGCATTTTGGTTTATACACCACAAATCTTATTTTTAAACATCTGTGCCTATGTTGATGTAAAATAAATCGTATGCATATTGATAAAGACCTCATACCATATGGTGTATTTAAACAATTATTGTAACATTAGTTGTAACATTTCTAGTTAATTTAGTATTGCGATGTTTGCGAAATACATTAATCATTCCGTGCACTTTGGATTCCGTGCATTGAAAAATTAGCATTTTCTATTGTATTAATGAATACATATATTTCGTAAGTAGGTTCACATTCCACTTATACGTTGAATGCCGTTAAATGGCGTATATCATTTGAAATATGTTTCCGTTTCCCAGCCATATTTTTCTGTATGTGTTTCATAAAGTTCAAAAATCTCGCAAAATATCGGCATAGTAGTAATAACGAATACAATTTGTCACTGATTCTCTGACTATTCTGTATAAATGGTTTGAAGCAAATCAATTTATGGGGATAGATGTAAGTATATATTATGTTGTTATTTGGTTAAATAAATTGAATGATATTTATTTAAAATTGTCTTCGTTTTTTTATGATCATGTAATTTATCTATCGTTCCCCTACCAAACATCTTTTCCTTTTATTTGTTATACGTGTCGAATAATTACACGACCCTGATTGTTCAAATGTTCTATTTTCGATTACAATGATAACGGAACAAACTTTATGACGTTATAAAACGCTATGAAATTATTATAAAAAGAAGATAATTATATCAACTTGCCTTCTTTTATGATACACTGTGTTACTGAATTATCGTGTCTTATCATACGTTTTCTTATCAAACTCAATCATAAAAGTATTCATTTGTTTTACACGAAGGTAAAAAATTAAAAGCCTGTATGATTTAGTTAACGTAATGATTATCAGTATCGTTCCTAAACTATTTTAGGGACAACCTTTTCAAAGACTTTTCGAAACTCCATTATAAATTTTTTTGACACACTTGGATCCTTTATTCTTGGCGGTCGTCTCCGAACTAAAATATTTCGTAGTGAAATCTCCTCTGCTGTTCAAATCTATTCCACTGCGACCTAATGTAACCTAGCCTATAACCAATATTCAGGAGGCGACAATAATCTTTGTATACCTAATGTTTACAAATAAAGAACATTTATTAAAATCTTTCTGGACAAAAAAATTAAATTTATAATGTAATCATATAAACAAACCAAAAAAAGATAGACTGTTTATAAAATATTATTAATGAGATCGTGGATACTTCCCAGATATTACAATAAAAATAGTGTCAAAGTCTGCAACATGCGAAAAAAGAGATAATCGTAAGCATTGGTCCCGATATGCATCCCTCAAAGAATTTCGTATGTCAATTTGTAAAATAATCTTATCAGAAAATGTGGATTCAGGTAATCTAGATCATAAAAACGGTCAAATCAAGACCTAGTTTGAGGATATATTATTTTATGATACACAAATATTATAAAGATCAACAATTTATGAACTGTTTTTTTTAATGAAGATAAAAATCTTATTAATAAGTTAACTCAAACATTTACAAAATTCAATAAATCCTTACATAAAGCCCTTTTGGCGTTGTATCGAAAATTTAAAAAATAGTTTTGTCACAATCCGTCAAATGGTTTTTTAAGTTAAATCGTAACAAACATACAAAGAATTATACATTTTAACATCGAATAATGGGTGAATTCATGACTCACTCATTCCAAATAATTTTGTCTGTATAGCTAACATTTACAACTTTTTGAAATTTCGAAACAAAACCTTTTGTAATTTCGACAAGCCAGTCAGTAATAGATTAAAATATCTTTAAAATTGTAAATCGTTTTATATCGTTTAATCTAAAACGATCTTTAAAATTAAATATTTTTCATTCAGAACGTGCCCATTTGTGAATAGATGACGAACGCTTTTGTAGATACGTACGTAGTACAATATTGTATTTAAACATAAGATAAAATAAATAAAAGGATAATGAAAAAGGATAAGAAAAACATCAATGGTGAATAAAACAATGGGATATATATATATATATATATATATATATATATATATATATATATATATATATATATAGAACATTTTCTTATTTTTAATGGAAAGCTCGTTTATTTTAAAGTAGGTATAATATTTACACAAAGTATCAAAATGACATGAGCATTGAAGTTAAATAACATCATACATGAACGTAAGAAGAAGATGATGATACAACCATTAAATAATTTTTAAAATGTTTGTTTTAAATTGTAAAACTCATTTACAGTTGAAATTTTCATTTTTATTGAACCAAAATACGTTTGTTAATTCATTGAAATAACTATTGGAATTTTTTGTCGCTTTACTGACTAAATTGAAGTGACTCACAGCAAAACATTAATTTTTGTAAGGAATATTTGTAAGGACTTTACACCTCATTTGTGAAAATGTATCGGAGTTATGATAAAAACACAATAGTAAAAAATACAAACAATAACAGATGCTTAATATGTAAAAATTAATTACCTACATATAGCAATATTTTAGATGTCAATGCCAAGCCGAACCCCTGACCCGACCTTTTCCGGTGACGTATTGAACCTTTAAAGAGAGATATTATCGGTTCCAGGCACCGACTTAAAAATATAGTAGATAAGTAGGTAATTAATTTCTACATAATAAAGATCTATTATTGTTTGTTTTCATTAAAATTGTTAATTATTTTCAACTTTTTAGTTCTTTTTTTTTCAGCCTGTTTTATTTTTTTTTAAACTTTTTAATTTTTGTAACTAACTTTCGAATTTACAAAATTAAAAAAATTAGTAAAATTTGTAGAAAATATGTCGAGTTTTTAGTGTCTTTAGGCGTTTCACCCATGCAACCGTTAAAAATAAATGGATATATAGACTTTCTGTAAAAAATTATGTAAAGCCTCCAGCTTTACAAGTTAAAAGTTTGTACATGTATTTAAATGTTCTTGTAAACTTTGTGTCTATCCATTCTTTCTTAATATGGTTGTTTTTCGGTTTTGATAACGGAGGTAACGAACGTTTGCTTAATTTGACGTTCCAGTAAAATCTCTAAACAATAGTAAAATTGATGTCAAATTCAAAGATTTGTCATCGATACAGGAATAAGCGTTTAGATAAGGCTTTGCCATGAATATTTGGGTATTCAAAGAATCTTGTCTCTCCACATTTGCATAATAATCCTTCTTCATTCTATTGAACTATTTACGTATAATACTACTAATAGCGCATGACAGATTTGTTTAAAAGCCTCTTCATATTCTATCATAAAATATGTTCCATTTCCTGTTTTATGTGAAAAAAAAACAAAGGAATAAATTATAAATAATAATTTTATGGTTTATTATATAATTAAATAATATTTTTATTTAAATATATATTATATCTTATGCATACATAAAAATAACTATATATACAGCTAGCGAGAGTTATATGAATATAGAAAAAAAGAGAAAAGAAAAAGTTTTAAAAGAATTGCTTTTACAAAAACTATGTATAAGGCTCATACATGCACAGAACACTAATTGGAAGAAAAAGTGTGCAGATAATGAAAAAAAATCTGGTATATACGCCACACTACTCCTATATAGAGTCTAGAATTGGTGAATTTTCTATATGGAAAACACCAATTAATATGATTATATGCGAAATAAATGCAACACTCTCAATACAAATTCACAGTATATTTACTTTTGAAATTAATTAATTATGGAAGTTGCGACTATATAGATGTTAATGTGTAGAGCATGTTAATAATAACAAACTTTACAAAAACAAAATTTGATATTCATAGCTAATAAAAAACCAAAGATATTGGAAATAAATAACAAATAAATGTCGTTCGATAATAATTAATTTATTTTTTGTTATAGTTGATTTAATTTTACTATAATCATTTTCAGTTGGTACAAATATTTAATTATAAATTGACAAGTGTGTTTGGATTGGTATATTAATATTTAAATATATATTGCTACTTTCTCGCTCATTTAAAGTCATGAATGACATGTGTAGTACTCATTTTAAAACCAATGTTGCATTTTTTTTTATTATAATGGCAACGGCCAACATATGATTGTGTACATTTATTCATTTGAATATTAATTTAAAAAAAAAACTATAAACGTGATTTTGATGGTGTTTGTCACCACTAACGTAACGTCTATATGTAAGTAACATTTTGTAATTTTCTGATCACTGTATCAATAATAAAAAAGAATTATTCATTACTATCTGGTTTATCTCTATTTAAGCCAATGGTTAATTAGCACTTTACTTTTTTTCGTAATATTCGACTCTGCACGTGCATTACTAAAGTGATTATATTCATATACTTTTTTCGAAATTTTCTGATCGTAAACAAATCACGTACCAATTTTCTTACGCTACTGAAGATACACTATATTCATTTTTTATTAAAAACACTTAACGATGAAATCATCCGTGAAAAAAGAATTTAATAATGTATTAAATAATCAGCTACTTAGTATAATCTAAACTACGGAAACACTTTTAGGATGTCAAGATGAGAATATGTCATTAGCTGTCCAATATAGCGTGCGTTAGACATCAATCTCACTTTCATATGCAAAATTTAGCGTATAAAATAATAAGTGGGAATTTTCTATCATAAAAAAAGTTTAAAACCCCAAAATAATTTAAATAGATATATTAAAAACCGCCTTAATACAAAGTTAAGGCTTACTTTCTGACACCAACTCTTTGGAATCATGTATAAAAAATTATTTTTTACTTTTTTACACGATATATATTTTACCAGGATATAACAAATATTTGTCTGTCAACACGATAACTCAAAAACGAAAAGAGATAACGAGATAAGATCATGTTCGTAAATAGGAAAAAGTGTCTATCTTTAGAACCCTCAGAGAAAGAATAAAAATGAGAAATATGTTCCGTTTATTTAAAGAAGAAACTTTTTTTTGAAACTTTTTTTCATACATTCAGAATATACCGGGAATTTAAGCAATTAACTCAGTTAGTTGTTATTTGCACTTGTTTCTATTTTACTAAAACAATTGATATTATTAGATCGAATTTTCAAAACTCAACAACCAAAGTATCTCAATCACAATTACCCAAGCTACTAAATGCTCTCGGCTATAAAACTATGTTTAATACTTAAAGCACACCAAATACGGAGAACAGAAACTGTCAATTTTTTAATACCATAAGAAACATCTTCCAGAATCCGGAAAACCAGAACAAGTTACCATGTTCGTTGGGATGATTTCATGGATAAGTATGTTGCTTAGTAAATCAGTAACGTTTAAATCAAAGTTGAACAAAAAGAACACTTCTGTATCACATACTATATTGTATATAGAGGTAAAAATAAAAAACAGGCCAACACGAGAATGTGAAGAACCACCACATAGTCAGTCGATGTTGTGTTGTGTTCTCTTCGTGCGCGCAATATTAGTGTTTTGTGTTATGAAGTTAGGTGTACTAGAAGTATGTATGGATGTAGAGTTGCTATATATGAAAAACATCGTTGACAGAAAAGATGAAAAAAAAAAACTTTTTAATCTAATTTAAGTTTTTATTCCCCTAATGAGTGAAATACGGTCCATGCTTCGTTGACCTCCTTTACCGATTCATTTTTTTTATTGTCTTACCTTTTTTATATGTTTTAATTCTATCAGATATTGGGTGATACACATTTTCTAAATGGATATAATACGTAATTAGAAAACATCGAACTAACTGCTGTGTAAAACAGTCTTATAATTAAAAATATCTTCGGTTATTGGTCAAGTTATTCATGACGTCATATTCCATGATGGAACAGTGAAGTCGTCATTTTATCTACTTGTCACACCACAATATGACCTAATATTAGTTTTTCTTGTTGAAAACCTCATATTTTTATCATTTTTCATTTTAAAAATGAATTTCATTAATAATAGTTAATAATTTTTTTGTTTATTATAATTACATAACACTATTTACGAAAATGTAACTATCTCAATTGAGCCTAACTACTCTTTTTCTCATTTATGCCACCAGATGTCCAAGCAACAAAGACTAGACGTCTTTCTTGTACATAATCATATGGAAAAAACCTTCATAAGCATAGCCGGTTACATCGTTAATTTAGTCAATTAACCGCTCCCTCTCTTTTTTTTTCTTAATAATTGACAAACTGCCGATGTCGGGATTCGAACCCATAACCTCCCAGTTCCAAGTAGACATAACGCCTCAGACATACGCCTTAGTCCGATCGGCTACTTGGACTGGTATTTGGGAACTGTAAATTATAAATATGCCAAAATTTAATCATTTGCGTGAAAAAGTCTCTGATAAAAATGAGGTGATTTCGTTTTTCGACGTACGGAACACTAAAAAGAATTAAACTTTATTTTTTGATAAATTCAAATATTATTACGGCAATGTGCAATAATATTTTATCCTTAAACCCAATAATTATTATTATTTTTATCATTAAAAATTTCAAACTATATAACATAACCACTCACCGGAAAAAAAAATACCCAAACCATTTATTTTGAACATAATACTTTAAGATCTTGATCAGTTGAATACGCATCCATTTTAACTGTAAAAAAATAAGATTCATATTTATAGAAATAAAAGTTCTTTAGTTAAATATTTAAAATTCAAACGAATTTAATATTTTTTGTCAAACATAAAAAAAGAACTTGTGGAGCCAAACCATATATTACAGACAAACATAGGCGTATGAATGATATTACTGATCTCAGTCAATAAAAACTTTCTTTTTATAAATTATATGGAAATATTATAACGGTCACTGAACACAAAATAATGTAACCACTAAACCCTGATTCAAGAATTCTTCAAAATGTCTACGAGTAGGTAATAGCTTTTGTTACACTCCCCATTCTGTAGGATGTTTTAAAATATTTTATTTTTAGATATTACCTGTGACATATATTCGAATATCTTAAAATGAACGTATTATTGAAGAAAGTGTTTTAGGCCATAAATTTTTTATTTCAAAAGGGGCTGTTTTTTAGCTCTGACACGAATCTCTTGATGATAAAATAGCTGTTGGATTTAAAAAACAAACAAATAGATTAAAAAATATGCAAACAAAATACAATATTCTATTTTAATAGAATATTTTTTTAAGACCCATAACCAAAAAACTAGAAAATAAACTAGAAAACGTACAGCAAATATATGAGTACTCTGTGTAACGCAAATACTCGAGTTCTAGATTGCACATTCGAGTGGAAGATAGATAGATAGATAGATTGTAGAGACTGCCCTAGACGGGCTAAACTTCGACCATAAGTTCCATTGTGATGCCTAAAGATTTGAGGATGTGAGTGGAGTGGAAGGAATTTTTGTATATAGACTATAGGAATTGGTAGGATATACGGCTGCAGCCAACTATGATAGGAACTATTCCGGTATCCATCTAGAGTTCGTGAAGGAAACTGCCGAAAACCTTCTCAAGTATAGTCGGTTACTTCGTTCTTGCCAATACGCCGACAATTTTGTCAATTAACCACCCCTTTTTTTCTTAATAATTGAAAAAATTGCCGATGCCGGGATTCGAACGCATAACTTCCCAGTTTCCAAGTAGGCATACTGCGCAGATATAACGCCTTAGACCGCTCGGCCACTTGGACTGGTCGAGTGGAAACACAGAATAGAAAATATCTAGACTTTCTATACAATTACTAAATGTGTTGATCTGTTGTATAGAAAATAAACGCATGTATGTCCACTGTCCTCTAAGTGTTACGAATCTGTTCTTAGACTACGAAGTCCTAAGAAGTTTTTGATGAAGTTAATGTTTTTCTTCATGCAGCCCAGCAATGTCTTTAAATAGTACGAAACAAAGACGCTATCATTTAAAGACATTGCTGAGCTGCTTTCAGAAAAGCATTAACTGAGGACAGTGTACATCCACGCGAATATTTTGTATAAAATAGATCGGACACACGGAATAATTTTAACCGAAAAATTTGTTTTTCGGTTAAAACTAAGCTCTCCAAAAATAAGCTCGGTTAAAATATTTTGAAGGTGAATGCTCACAAATTTTCAAAAATGTTACAACCTCAATAGCTATATTTTTTTGAAAATTCGCTGAAAACAAAACTCTTTCCGAAGTTACCACCTTGTTCAATTTAAGTAACTCTTTCCAGACTTTCCAGACAAATCTTTCATGCATTTGAGAAATTGGAAAAAATTTTAAATAAACAACAGACAGTTTTAAAAGTCCGAAAAATTTTATTAATGTAAAAGAAATGTGATACTCCATTGATTTATTAACGGGTTTTATCTTTTGATAATATATTTGATAAAAATTATTATATATTATTCGTACTTTTTAACAAGTTTTATATAAAATTTGCAACCACCACCCCCCCCCCACCTTTATATATCAGAAAAAATAAAATTTTTTTTCTGGAAAGTATGTAGACTTTTCTTTTGTTTTAATTAAAAAATGTTGTTAACGTTTGAAATATATCTTATTTCTTTGAAAGAAAACTGTGAACGAAACTTGAAACCATATTGAATGTTTTATTTGGGTTCGATCAATATTATAATTTTTAAATTATGTGAAATCAACTTATAACAAAAACAAAACAAACTTTTTATCAAATATATTACAAGACATTAGAAATATATACAGGGTGAGTCATGGAGTTTGTTGAAAGGGTGGATAGAGATAAATTCTCCAAAAATTCTCCAAAAAACAGAGTGTCTTGTAGTCCACAGTACAGCTCTCCTTTTCATTAATGATTACTAACACGGTGAATCTTCGTGAGTAGCTTCGTTTTGGCGAGACGCCCAAGTTCAATTCTACTAAAATTCTCGATACTGAGAACTAATAAAGTGCGCAAGCGTAAAGCATGTCGGCTGGGTGTTTGTCCAAATTTTATTTATAACAGTTAGTTCAGTAGTAGAATCTTGGGGATAATTTGATAATGATTGACAATTACACTGTCACACTTTTTTCATTGATGAAAAGAGACGCTGTATTGTGGACTAATATTGATACATCACATTTGACTCAAAGGATTGTTGCATTTTTGTCTATTGATGTTCTACTCATACGTTGGATATTTCGAAATAATTGAATAATTAAATTAATGACTTATCATAACTGGGCTTTATTAAGAGCCTTGATAGGCGAAAGTACCTTATGTTTAAATAAATTCAGCTTGGAACACCTTTAATAAATAAATTCACTATTTTATACGCCGCATACGTGAATTTTATGATTGAATATGTTTATAATATGATAACTCTGTACGCATCTGGTGTAATTCTATTTGCGTGTTTTATTCAAGTATTATTTTATTACAATAAAGAATCGTTCATTAATTAAAAGATATATAAAATATTATTAATATATTATTTAAGAATGACTATTATTGTCTGTTATATCAAAATTCAGTATAAAAACGAGAGTATATCCATAACATAAATAATATGAAGGAAAAAAAAATAAATGAATGAATGAAAAATAAATTATACATTAAGATGATTTATAATATCATTTTTCTTATATAAATACCAATCTGTTATAATAATAGTAACGATACTATTTAGTTAGATAAGGTGATTTGCCATTTAAAAGTTCAATTACACAGGAGCCATGTCGTCTTAGCAAATTTTCTGGATAGAAAGTAGGCATAGATAAAACTGTTATCATAGCGACAGTTTATAGTTATTATAATTATTAGAATACTACAACTACAAATATTTGAACTGGTAATAAATGGTAGTAAAATCTAGGTTATAGGGATTTATTATTGGTAAAGGTTTTCATTTTACTATTTATATAGAGTAACCCGGGTCGCATCAGGGTACCGGGACAGAATGACGACTTTCGGTGTCAAGGGGATGCTACAAGCGAGCAGTGGTCTAGTTCTACCATACGTTACCATTTTTCCCTCTTAACTTTATTATAATTTATTTTTAAAAACTTAAATTTCCCATTTCAACCAAAAAGATTTTCATATTTTGAAAATTATACCGTTGCGTTAATCATTAAATATGTCAGGGTTCTGAACTATGAATTGGCCACCACAAACCCTGAGTTTTCTTATAAAAAGACAAATTAACACAATTTTTTTATGTTACCGAGTTTTACCCAAGTAATATAAATAAGATTATCGATCGCGAGACTTTTGCATGCAGCTGTGTCACGAGTTTTTCATCGTACGATATATCTGGTCATAACCATTTTCTTTTATTTTGAGCCGGTACTTTGGCTAATGACTGTAAACTATTTTAAATCATCTTGTACATACGATACACGTAGTATCATCTTCACCGATGAAAATTCAATATTAAAAAAATATCAGATATAAAATAATAAAACAAGACAGAAGATATTTCGCTATACATTGTATGTTATATTATATTTCTCTATATTGTCCTTTTTTGTACCTTTATCGCTTGTTCTCCACTAAAACACAGGCATACAGCTAAAACTGTACAAACGTATCGTACGTTTATCTCTTATGTATGTACATGTAATTTATTGTATTCAACTAATTAATGGTACTTCAGAGACTAAAACAGTCTATCAGGAATCATTTGCTAAGTTGCTGTTCACTATTTTGCACAATGTTTCTCGAGTAGGTACAATTGTCTCACATTCATTTCGATATATTATTAGCTAGTATCTTATAGACAATTTATCAGTTTGTAATTTAAGAGATATCGTTTTTATTTATTTATATTGAAAACATTAAATTGTTTGACAATATTGTATGAATTATTTGATTCATGACAATATAATTTTACCATTTATATTAGAAGAATCGAATAGTATTGTAAGGGCTGTTCACAAATAATATCACATATTTTTATACCCAGTATATGTGAATATACAAGATATATTAAGTTTAGTCCCGAGTTTGTAACGTTTGAAACAATTGATCGTAGGTTATGAATGTTTGTCATGTGTTCATAAAATGGCCTAATTCGGCCATTTCCGCATGTTGGTCCGTCTGTCCGTCCGTCTGTCTGTGAACACGATAACTCAAAAACAAAAAGATATAACGGGTTGAAATGTGTGTTCTGCAGCAAAAAGGTTCGTCAATTGGCAAAATCGGACCGTGTCCCCCCGTCAGAGGGGAAAATATACATGAAACCGTAAGAAATAGAAAAAAAATTTAATAACAAATAATGAAATATTCTTCTTTTTAAAATAAACTTTTCTAATAATTTTTTCTCAAACACCAAATGGCATACTACGCATAATCGAACGAACGTGGACATATGTAGATACATAACATCTCATATACTATTGGTATACCCAATAAAGGTATTCGAACATTGATATACAACTCAGTATATACTGGTTATTCAAAAAATTAACTCAGTTAGTTGTTACTTTACCTGTTTGAAGTGAAACTTAATTAGGGACGTATCTGTCGAACATTGATATACAACTCAGTATATACTGGTTATTCAAACAACTAACTCAGTTAATTGTTACTTTACCTGTTTGAAGTGAAACTTCGTTAGCGACGTATCTGTTTGATAATTCGTTACAAGAAAGGGGAAATGGCTCAATAGAGGGGAAATAATAGACAAGCCTTGAGTAAGAGAAAGGGAGAAATTACATTTAACATTTGTATTAGGGGAACATAATAACATGCATATTATTGTTGTCTAAATCATTTCAAATTATTTTCAAAAATTGTAAATGATCTAAATAGATCATTTTATGAACACCTATACGAAATTTTTGTTTCTACAATCAAAATTTTCAACTGTTACAAAAACGAAACTAAACTTAATATACCCTGGTATAAATTACCGGGTATAAAAATGCAAAAATCATTAAATGTCGGCTCACCTTATCTTTGTAAAACTGTGGTAAAAATCATTGATTATCATTGGCTATGCATTTTTTATTATAACTGATAGAATATTCACTCAATGGTTGTTGCACTGCATATTTTATCTTAGATAAAAATTATTTTTCCATACACAATATTTATTTTATTCATATGTCGATACTGAATAATTGGTTTTGGTTCAAGATGATAACATGTATGTGTATATTTAGACTGCGACTATTAATTATTACTATTTCAATCGTATTTTTTTAATCAATATGTTTGTTCTCTAGATAAAAAAAAAAAACAACATATAGTTTATATTTCATATATTCTCGATTTTAATATAAAAACATTTTTTTCTCTCTATAATAAGTATATCTTTTAAATAATCTCTCATATCTATACGTGAATTGTTAATTGAAAATGTACAGTCAATAGATGCATCGTGAACGATCACTGCGATACACTTAATAAAATAGTATTTCTAGTTTTCTACATGAAATGGAAAAATCGTTGAAAAATCAACTGTGCACTTTCTTCGTTCAAATTGTCTATAAATAGATAGATAGATTGTAGCGTCTGCCCTGGACGGGCTAAACTTCGACTATAAGGTCTATTGTGATGCCTAACGATGAGAGGATGTGAGTGGAGTGGAAGGAATTTTTGTGTAAAGACTAGGAATTGAATAGATAGGAACTACGCCGATATTCATCTGACGTTCGTGAAGGAAATTGCAGGAAACCTTCTCAAGCATAGCCGGTTACTTCGTTCTTGTCCATACGCCGACAGTTTAGTCAATTAACCGTCCCCTTTTTTTTTCTTAATTATTGACAAACTGCCGATGTCGGGATTCGAACCCATAACCTCCCAGTGTCAAATTATCCAAACATTGATTTAATTTTCATACAAAATTTCCACCAGGACTTATATTTTCCACCATATTTTTGGTTGCACATCAGACAGGCGACATAGGATATTAAGGACAATTATATATGATGCCTATATTTTATATACCCAACATAACATAAATTCGAGCTGGAATGTTTATAACGTCTAATTTATGTTTAACAAAACATGTAGTTTGGGATCTCCTGATGTCAAAACAGAAATTTTGGACGGTCAGCTATGTATGTGACCGTATATGTGTTTGTTTGTGAACACGATTTCTCGAGATCGAAAAGAGTTTTTACATTTTGTATAAATAAGAAGTTGCAAAATTAATTATATAGATTTCAGTCAAATGACTCGGAAGCGATTCGTATTTTGCAAGTTTTGTTTTGTTTCAGAGATACAGGATCACGAAATTGTCAACAAAAATTAAAAAAATAAACATAAAAATTGAATCGTATAAATACATGCGATTAATATACCATCCGATTGGTCGAGCTGCTAAAGGCACCCTCGGAACTGGGAATAATTTTTCAAATAGGGAATAATTTTTTTCAAAATAATACTTTTTTGATGAATTTTTCCAATACTAATAAAGATAACGGGGAAACATGAGAACCAAAATAAAATGTGTTTTCCCAACCATCTGTAAAGCACTAGCTAGCATTTTGTTAAGGCTTTATAGATCCGTCATTTGTTACTTATGTTTTTTTTTTATTGCTTGCTTTTTATATCTACCAACATTTTACATTGTATAGAGAGAGTAACGTTCACATTTTTTTATTGTAAAAGTGAAAAGTATATGTGTTTACTTTCAAAAGGCTAGCCGTGCATTTGAAATGGATAATAGCTGTACGTACATACTCACATTGATAGGCTATCCCATGCATACAAAGTAGTATCTCTATGTATCTCATGATACGATGCTAGATTATTATATATTAAAAGGTGAAGAGCAATGAGGTAAAACCATACTTGTTTTTGCCAGTGAATTCAGTATGTAGTTATTGTAAGCTGTAGCTCAAATCTTACAACGTAACAATACTATCTGTTCGTTTATTTACGAATTAAAAACTGTTTTCTTTGACTAATGACGTTCAGTTCAGGAATTTGTGAAAATCTTTCCTTTTTTCCCTTTCTTATTTTAAGGTGTATTATTATAATTACCATCGCCTACGTTTGCGTTATATATTTTCACACTGATTTGACAACTGAGGCATATTTCTTACCAGCTCGACAATCGTGTAAACCGGGTACACGACACAAGAGTTTTAAAAGTAATGAGATATTTCACTTTTGGCCGGACAGCATTCGGACAGACTGAGACCGACTATCGTTTTGTTCGAATCAAGCCGGGTCAATGTAGTGGGGTATAAACAAATAGAAAGCTTCACATCTACCCGACACCGGTACATATTCGTATACTAGTCTTAACTTCTTCCAGTTAAGGACGATTCAGCACAGTGCTATATAATCAGGACAAAAAACCGGTTTGATTTTGTATATGTTATCTTAGGTATACAGACTGGTCTCAGACAAACTCGGAATAATGTCTTGATATTATATCACTTGTCTCTTGTCTGATTGTTCTAGACATACAACCCATACAGCTTCGAGCGTATACTAAATCATACACATAAATAAATTTTGTACACAATTTTTTAAAGGATATGTCGGAAAGACAGCAATTTATGAAATCCACATTCAGGTCGATTCAAAGTGTGTTCAATCGAGTGTACATATTTGATATTATAAAATAGCATCATTGAGATATGTGCCATATAAACCACCTACCCACGAATTAAGTAATAAAGAAAAACTTGATACAGGCTTCTTTTTCTATAAAAAAAAAACTACCATATATCTATCTAGGTATACAGTTCTTATTGTGTCGTAAATTTAAATATTTATAAGGTTCTTACGTTAAGAAGTTAACTTTTTTTTTTGGTGTACCAGAATGCGCGTAGGTTTCTTTTTTTTTTAAACCTGTGTATATAAAAGTATAATATCATCATGTACATTGTTGTATACAAATTTTTGCAATAAATTGCACATCATATATTATGAAATTTTTCTGATGCAATGAACATATCTATTACCGAAAAATTAAGAGTAATCTGAATTGAACATAAGCTTCACATGGATAAATATATTTAACATATATATTGAACAACATATTTAACTATCTTCCATTAGTAGTCTATTAAATATAAATTGAATTAGTTGCTTAAATATTTCAAAGAAAAGTTGTTTATTTTTAAAACATGAACATTTTTTGTCATCAATTTTTTTCTATTTTCTGTCGTTTTAAAGAAAAGTATTTTTCCCACAAATTATGAGAAATCTATTGAGTTAATGAAAAAAATTTTTGTATCAAACATTTTTTGATACACAATTTACGGTTTTAGAGATATAAAATTTTTCCCATTAACGAACTCGACTTTACTTTTTAGCTCTAAAATAGACATACAAAAATTCAGCTCGTTATCTCTTTTCATTTATGAAAGTTCTAAATATCTCTGTACACATTAGAGTTTGAGATAAAATGATAAGGTATTGAATTGTGAGCAAACATGAGTCGATTGTTCAAATATTAAAAGATATTTCTGTGCTATTTATTAATAAAATTGACATTGCAAATACAAAAACATATCAGATTCGACATTTCATTTTGAACAGACTAAAATTGTGACCGCCAGAGAAAGATTTATGTACGCTAAGGAAATTCACTTAGTTGACGCAGCTCCTATGTAATGAACTTTCTTTAAAATATAATACTCAAAATTCAAAAGTATTTGAAATGAACTATATAGTTACATACAGCAATATAGTATACTACCATTTTTAAAAGTTTAACTTTTTTCTTCTTTGAATATTATAATGAATTTTTACGCAAATTATTATACAAGTAACATATTTATGATAAACTTATCATTAAGGCTAAATGAAAAACAATAAATTGTGTGGATCTTTTTACAGAATATAACACATTTTGTAATTCAGTTATTGAATATTTTTGCGAGACTGGCCTATCAACTTTATGATGTCATTATATTGGTTACATGCGTTTTGGTCTCCGGAAAAAATACCCCCAACAAAATATCTCCAGAACAAAATATCCCCAGACAAAATATCCCCGACGAAAGAGGTAGATTGTAAAGGCTGCCCTGGACGGATGCCCTGGACGTGATGCCTTAAGATGTGAGGTTGTGAGTGGAGTGGAAAGAATTTGTGAGTAGACTAGGAATTGGTAGGATATGCGGCTGCAGCCGACTATGATAGGAACTATGCCGATATTCATCTGGAGTTCTGAAGGAAACTGCAGAAAACCTTCTCAAGCATAGCCGGTTACTTCGTTCTTGTCCATACACCGACAGTTTAGTCAATCAACCGCCCTTTTTTTTTAAATTTTTATAATTGACAAACTGCCGATCGGGATTCGAACCCATAACCTCCCAGTTTCTAAGTACTGCGCAGACATGACGCCTTAGACCGCTCGGCTACTTAGCTGGTAAAAAATATATCCCCAGACTAAATATCCCCGACAAAATATCCCAAGAACAAAATATCCCTGAAAAAATATCTCGAAAACTTTGAAATCACGGAATAATATCAATAATAATAATAATAGTTACCTTATTTAATTTCAATAATTTTTGACACTATGCCTCAAATATATTCAAGACCTGACCAACTCGGGTCGGGTTTTCTCTGAAATTTTGTGAATTACTTCGTGAATTGTGAGTGACTCGCTGGACTAAAAATACCATACATTTCAGGAAATTTTTTCCATCTGCTGAGCTCTTTAATAGTAATAGATTTTATGAACAAACATGTAGACTAAGAGCTGCTACATAAAAGTTAACTGATCGAATATAGTCGTCATTGTTTGTCATAAGTTTGCAATGATATCGTCAAAGTAAGTGCCGCATTTTGCAGAAGAGGTAGAGGGTGTGGGTTAATCGTGTAAAGTTTTGAACAAAAACAAACGATCAAATATAGTTCTGAAAATTGGTGTAGTATTACATTTTGAAAACAGCAATTGAAAGAAAATGTTGCCAGAAATGTAGGTTGAGGCCTAATCGCACTCAAAAGCGGTAAAACAGTTAACTATGAGTTGAAATTAACGCATAAGATATATTTTTCTGCAAATTTGTTTACTAAACACTTAGACTTTTCAAAAATTTGTAGAAATTAAAAGTGAGGCCAAATGACCAAAAAATTAACATAAAAAAGAAACTAGATATTTGATAATGTAGATAGATCTCACTTAAAAAGGTAACACTAAGAGACAAATCCACCTTACAGCTTTTAGCGAATTTCCTTTTGTTTGTCCTACTACCTGTAATACCCTAGAAATTTCTAAATAGTTTCAAATATACTACTTCCCTTAATAAACAAATATCCGAAATGGTATCAATTTCGTGATTTGACAGTTATAAAACGAACTATTAATTGATTTTACTCACTGAAAATTTGATAATCTGATTAACATTCAAATAAAAACATATTTTTACAGTTGAAATATCAATCGAAACCATTGTAAATGGATAATCCAAAAACTGTATTATAAACGTTATATATATATATATATATATATATATATATATATGTAATTATAAAAAGTAATAATTGTCTATAATATTTCATTATTTCATCAATAACAATAAATTTAAATGCATATAACAATTGAGTTTTATTTATTTATTAAATAAAATACCTATATGTAATAAATTGGAATGGAAAATAATATTGTAATCCGACATGTAAAACTATATAGATTATTTGGTATTACAATTGGCAATTTTTGTACATATCAAGTGATACAAAAATATAATTGAAATATACTTTTTATGTTTTATAGTTATTCATTTTAATTACCTATATATGAATAAAATTATTTAATAAATTTTATTGAAACAATTATTTCATATTTCACAATATTAGAGCAATATGTTACTACAGTGTTATACGAAATGGTATGTAATGAAAGTATTATAAAGTGGTTGACTCGTAAACTCATTTTTGGTGAATGATTTAATGAAAATAAAATATGACATAAAGCTCGATGTCCTTTGATTAGTTTTTAGTGAATTTTTTAAGAATATTCTTCAAGAACATTAAAGTTTTAACACCAAAGCACGCAAAACAATGTGCGTACAAATATAAATCCAATCCGGGAACCAAAGCACCCACAGACAACAAATATACGGTGTAGTATATTAGCACTCTGTCAATATATAATATATATTGAGAAGGCAAAATTTTGAAATGTGCTGGTTGGACGTTAAAATGAACCTGATTTTCGTACTGTTTGGGTCAAAATTAGCCTAGAACATGATAATTATTAAAATCGGGAACAAAAATTTTATTCAGTTTTTTCATATTTTTTCCAAAGGGTACCCCTTAAAAAAATCGCTAAAATTAGAGGAAAATTTTATATCCCCGATTTTAATAAAAACTTCGTTTTAAGCTAATTTGGACATAGAGAAAACGATGGCATTGGTTAAAATACGATATGATTAACGGTTTACAAGGTATCAGACCCATAGTGCTGAAATTCCAAACTGTATGAATTAAGAAGGCAAAATTTTGAAATACGTTGGTTGGACGTTAAAATGAACTTGATTTTCGTACTGTTTGGGTCAAAATTAGCCTAGAAAATGATTATTATGAAAATCGAGAACAAAAATTTTATTCAGTTTTTTCACATTTTTTCCAAGGGGTACCCCTTAAAAAAATTGCTAAAATTGGAGGAACATTTTATGTCCCCGATTTTAATAAAAACATCGTTTTAGGCTAATTTGGACCTAGCGAAAATGATGGCGTTGGTTAAAATACGATACGATTAACGATTTTCAAGGTATCAGACCCATAGTGCTAAAATTCCCAACTATATGAATTGAGAAGGCAAAATTTTGAAATGTGTTGGTTGGACGTTAAAATGAACCTGATTTTCGTACTGTTTGGGTCAAAATTAGCCTAGAAAATGATTATTATTAAAATCGAGAACAAAAATTTTATTCACTTTTTCACATTTTTTCCAATATGAAATCGGGAACATAAAATTTTCCTCCAATTTTTGCGATTTTTTTAAGGGGTATCCCTTGGAAAAAATGTGAGAAAAGTTAATAAAATTTTTCCTCTCCATTTTAATAATAATCATTTTCTAGGCTAATTTTGACCCAAACCAACACATTTCAAAATTTTGCCTTCTCAATTCATACAGTTTAGAATTTTAGCACTATGGGTCTGATACCTTAAAAAATCGTAATCGTATCGTATTTTCGCTAGGTCCAAATTAGCTTAAAACAAAGTTTTTATAAAAATCTGGGACATAAAATTTTCCTCCAATTTTTGCGATTTTTTTAAGGGAAAAAAAATATATGAAAGATAAAAAAATATAAGATTCATAATATAAAAATGTTTTTAGACTGTTCTTTTATTTTATCTGAGGATCAAGACGCCTATTACCACTATATATATAATATAACTATATATATATATATATATATATATATATATATATATATATATACATATATATATATATATATATACATATACATATATATACATACATACATATATATATATATATATATATATATATATATATATATATATATATATAAATATATATATATATATATATATATATATAGTTATTATATACATATAGTGGTAATAGGCGTCTTGATCCTCAGATAAAATAAAAGAACAGTCTAAAAAAATTTTTTTATTATGAATCATAAACCCAAAATTTTTGCAGTAAAAAGACATGGATGTGTAACACTCTGCTGACAATGAAGTTTTTAAGGTGATGGATGCATTGCGTATACAGACTGGATCACGACAGCGACTTCACGGGTATCAGTTAGTAGAGGCATTATGTTTCTGTGATTATTGTTGGAAAATAAAGTATTTAATTAAAACTATTCCCCTTACAAAATTTCTCTGAATTTTAATTATGAGCATAGAGCAAACATATACTTTATACAATGTTATACTTTAGTTACCAACTGCATATACAACATACGTGTAGAAATTGCATTAAAATATTTTAAAACATTCACAATTATAATTATATGAAAATATAATATGCAACATAAATAATAAGTTTCTAAGAGAAAATAATAACGAAATACAACTTACTTTAACTAATGTTGTTGATTCACTACTTAAATATAATTTAAAATTATTAAATAATAAGATAAATTATATGCAGTTTGTTTCCATTCCTTACAATGACTATAAGTACTTCTATTTATAAATGTATATCTACAATTAAATTGAGGATAATTGAACTAGTGAGTCATTTAGTAAATTAAGAGTTTAAAAAAACTCATGGAATGACATGTACTTGGAATTTTCTGAAAAATCTACTTTTCATTATTTAATACGCATCCTTTATTACATAAATAATATAAGTGAGTAATTATGTCAAGATAGGAGTTGGATACTATTCTTAAAAAAGGGTCATAAAATACAAGAAGCAGTTTATAATGACATAGCAAAGAAGAATTCAAAGGATAAGTTTTCAACGTAACATTCATTTTTATAATTTTATTTTTTCTAAAGTGTCTTCTGAAAAGTGAAAATCTGTTAAGATTTAAAACTGGACAAAGAATAAGAAGTGAACATTTCTTACTTGTTTTTTGGAGTCAAGTAAAAGTTTAAAAATTGATCATGTTTGAAAATTAAATGGTTTTTTATTCAAAGTTGGTAAATACATAAACATTCTAGAAACCTTATTAATTTGAACATAAAACTTAGAGCAGTAAAAAAACAGTTCGATTACTGCATTGGAAGACGGCCAGAGTCATTCTAAACACATTCCTATGAATAATTGCTTCAAAGCTGCAAGTAGTCCTAGAAGATTTTGACTTTTATTATTTGGTTCATTCTTTAGTACTCAACGTACGGAAGTTAATGGATCCGAAAATATAAATCCAAATATTCACTATTTAAGGATTGTATGTGTGTTTGTGTGTATGTATGTGAATACACTCTATGTTCGTTGTCATTGAATCGTATTTACATCAACTTTATCTGAAATTCTAATTAACTAAAGGGCTATAATTCAGTGAAGGGTAAAGAGGGTCCTAAAATAATAAATTCTTAACTTTATATAGTGGATATTTTTCTGTAACTTTAATATTTACTGAAATATTGCGAATTTAAATATTCTTACACTTTTTTTTTCTTTCAAAAAGGAGCACTGTCGAATCTATACAGATTCTAATACTCGAAACAAAAATTTTTATCAACAATTTTTATCTTTAATTTTTATCAACAATTTCTTTATTATCTTTTTCTTTACTTATATTCGAACAATACTAATTTTTAACAATGATTAATTCAACAATGGTAACTTCAAACCGCATTACTGTTCTTTCGGACTGAATGTTATACGTCTTTGAAACCTTATAGAGATAGAAAAAAAAAATGGTAAACAAAAAATCTTCTTCATTGATATACAACTCAGTATATACTGAGTATTGAAACAATTAACTCAGTTAGTTGTTACATAACTTGTGTTTTTTAATTTCTTTGTTATAGTAGACGAATATCTTATCGTATACAAATAAGTCGAAATAATCATTAATTATTATTAAGATCAAAATTTTTTAATTATTCAGAAAGTTTGCTGTATGTATCTCGTGAGTCGTAGTCGGGAATACAACACTCTTACGGGTTATTGAAATTTCATTTTATAAAAGGTTTTTTTTTTTTAGAATATAATTTAGATAACTTACAATTCAGAGAATAACTTACAATGGCTATTAAAATAAATTTTCATTTTTTACAATTTCCTTTTTAAATTTAGCATTTGTATATAGCCAACCACAAACCTTATATGCTTAGACGCATATAAAAAAAGAAATTACTTAAGTGGGAAATACTTTCTTTATCATATCACTATATGTGAAATTATATTTATCTTATTTTTTTATTTTTGTATTGCTTACGTGTATATTCTTTGCGCGACTGTTCTGGTATTATTTATTTTAATTTACGTTATATATACCTACATTTTTTTTGGAAAAGAAATTACTTGTACATTTCTTTTGAAACAAAAAAAAATTCAAAAGAAAAACCTTGAATAAATTAAATATTTTAAGTGTTTCCACATGCGGATTTCATAACATAAACGAAAAAGTGCTGAATTTTTCTATATCTTGTTACGATCATTATTCATATTGTTATTGCCCTTCGTTTTACTTTTACTAATACAGTAAAGGTCAAATATAATGTTTTTAAACGCATTGGTAAATATATTAAATGTATCCAGTCTGAAATGTTGTTATGTGAGTTTAATGTGCGGTCGCGGTTTTCTATACCATATAAAACAATGAATATATCCTTCTGATTATGGTATATATGTACAGTAAAAGTGAATAAAAGGCTTATAGAAGTTCAAAAATATGTTGTTTTTTTTTTTAATTCTCCGAAGTTTGACCCCCAATATCATTAGGTTGGGTTAATGAAAAACGTGTAAGGTTTTTTTATGTACAGCATTTAATTTCCTACATAAATATGTGATTTTTGAATTATAATAATTAAGTGAGCTATAAAATTTAAGATAAAAAATTGTTTTTTAAATTTATTCTTCAAATTTTGAGCTCCAGTATCACTTAAATGATTGGGTCAATGAAAAAAACGTAAGATATCTTTATGTAGAGCTTAGATTAACCTTATAAAATATATATTTGGATGTGCTGTATGTTTATTATTAGCGAGATATAAAATTTTTGGGAGTGAAAATTTTTAAATTAGTGTCTATTTATATCCATTGTTAGTATGGTTTGCCTTTCGGTTATATTATACCAACGGAAAAGACTAGTTTTTACTTAATTTGACATTTAAGTAATGTGTCAGAACATGAATACCATTATTTAATATTAAATGCTTGATATGAATAAAACTCATTCACATCTAGGATAGGAATCGTACACATAGGAATTGAGTGTTCGTGGATTGAGTGTTCGCAGGTTCGATTCCCATTCTAGGTGGTTTTTCATATCAAGCAAGCATTTGATGTCAAAGAATGGTCAAAATTTAATGCTATAATATAGGGAATACTAAAACTTCTTTGTGAATTATAATATTTTTTATTAATATTCATTTCCTGACTATCTTATATTGTTTTGAATTTCTCTTTTCCAACAGAAATATTATTACTTTTTGTTAAAAACGATTCATTTATTAAGCTGATAAGATAGGTTCAAAATAAAAATTAAAATTAGAATTTAAATTTTTAAACTATACTATCGCAGCAATTATCGGAATTGATAATTGGTGCGCTAACAACACCAATAAATCATAATAGAATTTAGTTATGATAATATAAACTTATAACAATTTTTACACAATTACTAAATCCCATAAAATTAATATTCTTATTATTTAATAAAGTTTCTAAATGTTATTCACTATTTCCAGCATTATTACAAAAATATACCCATTGATTCTGAAGTTCGGACGTTATGTCACACATTACATAAATTTTCTATTTACATTCATTGTTAGTTTTGTCCATAAATTTTTTGTACTCCAGGAATTCTTCTTTACTAATAATTTGAGGATTAAATTTTGATATTTCTAAATGTTGAATTAATGGTTTCAATTTAGCTTGCATCTCTTCCAATTCTGCGTAATATGACAATGTTATTTTTACAATTTTATTTTCTTCATCAAATGTTTCTATTTTTTCTTCAGAAATACCAAATGATAATTTAATTTGTGTTTTTAAAATAGCAACCGGTAATGTGGATGATTTTATAATTATCAACCAACTAAGAGTTTTAGAATTGAATGCCATTGTGTTAAAACTATTTAAACTGAATGATTAAATATATGTTTTTATATTTTCAGTCTCTTTTTATATTAATTTTACCTCCATCAATTTACTTAATTCCTATTAATAAACCGGCCAAGAGCGAGTCGGGCTAGCACAACTAGGGTTCCGTAACCATAATACAGTGACCAGTCATTCAATAGACCAACTTTCTTATGCATATTTAAATATCATCTCAATTTCTCAATAATTATAGAAAAAGTATATATAAGATCCCTAGACAAAGCTCTTTCAAATGATCTCACACGATATATATTAATACTTGTTTTTGCCTCGGATCAAACTGTCCTATCTTATTGAATTGTTTCGAACTATTGTCGAAAAAGCATGCAGTTGTTGATAATATATGACTGGATAGGAGATCAAGACAACTGGTCCAGAAATTATTTTAAAAAAGATTTTAAAATCTTTAGAAGTAGTTCTTTCGAAGGATAATTCACACGATAAATTATTGAAAGCACTTTTTTCTTTGGACCAAACTAATCCTCCATTTCGATATAAAGGTTTTTTTTTTTAGTTTTTGTCTGGCGTGTCATCCGGACCTAATGAGAAAGTTCAAATTCCCTCATTACATAGTTTTCGAGAAAAATCTGAGGGACAGGCGGACTTGTGGACACGAGAGTGGTCGTATATGGTTTCTGTTTTTCCTTTTAACGTACAAAACCCTAAAAATAATCGTTTAACACATCATTTTTGCGACTACAAAAACTATTATCTTATCAAATTTGGAGTGTTGTATAACAACACTCCAAATATGATAAGAATATGATAAAGATATCAGAAAATAGTGTGGGATCACACTATTTTCTGATGGATTTTATAAGTAATTGTTAACATCGCGGCTTCGCCCGCAAAAATTTTGTAACGCCCTTATAACCAAGTAACATAATATTTTCTCCCGTCAAGGACTGATAAATTGCATTTAATTTTTTTAATACATTTGTTGTATGCACTGTCACCTATTGGCAAAATTTTTGAATTACTCATGTTGTGTATACTGTCATCTATAGGCAAATTTTTAAAACGTATTAAATGCATTTTTTTTTTTAGTTTTTTTAAACTCTAAATTTTTTAACCATATAAGATGACATCAAAAACCTCTTTCACTATTTTTCGCTTTTCAGATGTACCTTCTTCCGCACTTGCTTCATAATTTATGATTTTTATTTGTGTATTTTTTTATGTCGGTATACGTACTTTGGTTAGTATATGATGTATGTTATAAATTTTTAGTAAATTTTTATATAGGTATTTGAATTACCCGCCTCTGTTATTATTATAGTTGTAAGTACATTTTCTTTTATATTAAACATTTTGTTGTAGGTTATTATATTTTTAAAATTCACTATTTTATAATAGTGAAAGAAGAATTTGCTATAATTAAATTTATATTATTAAGTTAGATAAATAAAAATATGTAGTTTAATATTATTAAAAAACACGCTTTTATCACGCACTAAAAATTAAAAAATTTCGATTCGACAATTAGGTTAAAATTGACTTCAAAGATTTTATTACGTAGTTAGTTATGTACAAGTGAAGCTAATAAAAGCTTGTTAAAAAGAATCTAAGTTTTTATCTTATATGCATCAAACGTGCGGTTGTTAGTGGATAATAAATAGGTCATTCAGGTATATAACTTTGTGGAGTAGGTCATTCAGGTTTATAAATTTGTTATCCGCCCCAGAGCAGGAATTACATAGAAGCGAAGTGGCGATTGAGAAAGTGTGAGGTGTGATAGAAATATTCCACACAAATGTAGTTAAAGGTTCATAATGATGTATCGTAAGTTTTTTACGCACTTAATGTGGAATTTGTTATCTGAAATGTTTAAAGCATGGACATCCAGTATCAAGAGGTTTGTAAATTTTATTCAAATGTATTGAAAATAATTTTTTAAATTCAATATCATGTTCAATACAATGTGAAAAGGTGTGGAAAATAATTGTTTCCAGTTGGCTTTTTTCTTTCGCAATGAATATTATTTCATGATAAAACTTTTTTTTAAGCTTTCTTTAAACACAGATAAACACACACATACAGAAACATACACAAACATACACACACTTATAAAATTAATTGATAACGAGCAAAAGTTTTTTAATTAAAAGATTTCCCCGTATGTTATGTTTCAGAGTAGAAAAAAAAATTATAAATTTAAAACTACAAAGACTTTTTTTTTCTCACTTTTTGTATTTCGTATTTTTTCAAACGAAGTACAATTCGAAAATATAATTATTATAAATTTGTTACTTTTGAATTAATTCGTCACACTCTTAATTGTATTAATTGAATTGTGCATATTAATTTTTTTGTGATGTTATAAAACTTTTTTATTCTATTAAATTAATGGTTTGTTTGTTATGTTGAAATATTGCGTTTGTTCACAGTGACTATTTGTTATTTATTAAAAGAAGAACAAAAAATTTAAAAAAAAACTTCTACAATGTATAAAAAATTGATCCAATTACAAAACTTTACAACCGTATTTTATAAAATAAATATAATGCAATTGAATTGGCAGTCAATATGTAATTTGTCTTTGTATTAAAATATCAAGAATGGGTTGAAGCTATATGTTTTGTGTACAGTGTCTTCAATAGAAACGGTTAATAATATAAATTATAGATTGTATTTAGATTAAACTAAAAATTTAATCACTTTTCATTGTTGGTTAACAATTAAAATAATGTATGCCTCATTCGTTGGTTTCGGCATATTTATTTGCCTTTTCTTCTTTATACCAATACATTAAGTTTTTAGTACAAATGTGATAAGGAAAGTTTTTTGAAGCATTGACTCTTAGATCATTTTATGAATATATGCTCCTTTATTTTTTTTCAAATTTCACTTTCTGTAAGTGTTTTCAAAATGCAATACTCATTATTAACTTCAATAGTTAGTTGTAGATTTCGATATTGTCTCAATATTTGTTCTCAGTTCTAATTATGTATGTTATAAAGTGAGTAGTTGAGTGATCCTCCAATTTCCTTTGAAAGAAATAGAGTCGAATGTCCATTGGAAACTTTTCAGTTTTTTAAAATTTTATGAAAATTAACAGTAGAGTCTTATTGATCCACACTAGATGAGATCGGACCCTGCCCGATTAACCGCATTAAGGAAGTATAAAAATCAATGTTTGATTTTTTCATTAATACAATTTTTCCTACCATTTCGTTTCAGTTTTAATACTCCCAAATACGTAGAACTGGGAAAATTTTAACAACAAAATTGATGGGGTTTTTTTTTATATTTTTTTCATCCCATTTGGATTAACCGATTATCCGTACGAGTGGAGCTCAGATTAGCGGTACTACTCAGTATCGCATGTTATTTAATTTAGTTTTAGTTTTTATTATTTTATATATTTTTTAGTTTAGCAGAATATACAGAAAGGTTATGTGGTGTTAATATAAGAGTTTTAAATAATTTTACTAATGGAAAGTCCTGAAAATGTTATTAATGTTAAATTTCCAAAAACTTTTTGCCGACGATCATCTATCATATACTTGTCATGATTCTGTCTATACATGGTGGAGTATTTATATACATTATTTTAAGGAATTTTTCATAAATATTATATTTAGCTATTGAATTAATCATGGACATACGATTTTAATTTGTATGCGCCAGTGTAGGTTCATAAATTCGACACAAAGTACAAGATAATACTAAATTAGGAAAAATACACAAGGGAAATATCAAAACTTCATATACATACACATATTTTCATAATATTTTCATTTTACATGACTTCTATATCACAGCACTTAGCATTGCTGAAGTTATGATAGGGAGAAAAAAAGGCGTACAATTATTCAAAATGCCTGTAGCATTACTCATAACGTGAATATTTTATTCTCATATAGTAAGTATGGTATTATATAAAAAGTTTGGACGGATGAGTATGAAATAATTTTTAGTATTTTTTACTTTAATACTACTAGTAATATTTTTCGTCGTAATACTAGATAACATGTACGTGATATTATAATAGAACTATTTTTTATATTATTTTTTGGTTTTGAGAAAAATTGAATGGGTTATTTACATGTAACATGTAAATCCACTAGCAATTGCTAGTAATTTTGTAATAACAAGAGTTGTAATAACAAGAAATTTCTGTACCTAATAAAATAATTTGGGTGATAGTACAATTTAGAAAGACAAAAAAATCGACTGAACCTCAGAATGAAAAATATGCCGAAAATTGGTAAAGATCTTTCTTTTGACATTCTTAATACTGGGTCAAAAGTCTCACATAATATTGCGTCCATGTCTTAAGATATTCAAGGGGAAAGGTCGCGAAAATCTGTTTTTTGAAAATATCACGTTTGCTGTACGTCAATTCATGGTGTTATGGATCTTGTTGATCATAAAATTCTCTATAATTTATGTGGTGGTAAAGTTTTTAATCACTAACCGTTTGAGGTATCGTGTCGACAAGGGAATTTTCTTGATATGCCTATGGAGGTCACGCCATCAATGGATGTGACACAACATGTGGGCTGCTTGAGAGGCTTGAAAAACATTCCTGACTACTACAATAGATAGCACAAGCGTTCTTTTATCAAAATTTTACAGCTAATTTGTGCCTGATCCATTCGGTTTTCGAAAAATTATTTAGACTATTATCTGTTAATATTTTTATAAAGAAAAAATTTTATTCTCACCATTTTTGAAAGCAGAAGAAGGAATCATAATGAATATCAAATCAAATTACCATGGCGGCACACATAGTATCAATTTAGTACTTGAACAAATATTAGAATAACAAAAAATATGGTGAGGTAATAAATTGTAGTAAAATTTAAATCTTTACTGGTGGATTTTTTCATTTGAAAAGTATTAAGAGTGATAATCTAAATTTTGTATTTCACCTATGCCATTAATTAATAAAATTGACCTTGCGAATACCAAAATACCATATCAAATACGACATTTCATTTGGATCACACTAAAATTGTGACCGCTTCTGAGTGATATTCTAAAAAAATTAGCAAAAGTTGACGCAGGTCTTGTGTAACGACTTTTTTTTTTCATAATTGATGTTTTGTGCATTTCTATATTTAGTATATCCCATTTAAAACAAAAATGTAAAAAGTTTTTTCAACTAATGAAACTAAGGGAAAAATGAAACCAAATATAGATATATATATACTTTCGATTGGAATTTTTCTGGGATATTAAAAAAATGATATATAGTTATGAGTAAACATCATATATACAATATTAAAATAATTGGCAAAATATACCTATTTCAGATGCCTTAAAGTTTACTAGACATAATATAATTTCAAATATTTATTATTATAAATTTCAATATTTTTTACATAATAAACAAACATAAAAATGTATTTTCACTGACAAGAAAATATAAAAAAACATTTCCATATAAATTTCATTATTGGTAAACATTTGTATAAGCACAATATTGAGAATAAAATATACCGTTTCATTGATCGTAAATCAAAAGACATATAAAACAAAACAAAAACAACAAACAAAATAACAATACAAAAACACACAAATGAATTGTTATCATGTGTATAAGTCGTATGCCCTTGAAGACCTTGTAATATTTCTATAAAAAGTTTTCTCATTCAATCGAATGGCAATGTAAGTAAAACGACATATATATACATATATATATATATATATATATATATATATAAATATATATATATATATATATATATATATATATATATATATATATATATATATATATATATATATATAGATATATATGTATACAGTGTGTGTTGGCAACCTTTTCCAATAGAGAATCAATGTTAAATATTATTTATTACTGACTGCCCGTGTGGTTACTGTATGTAGTCAGTCAGTACACATTTAATGGTTACATTCAATAAAAACTCCACACGGCTTTGCCCGCACTGCCACTTGAACTGGTATTCTCGAAAAAAACATAACATATTGTTCTGAATTCTAGTCTATTTTACTTTATTCTTTTATGTTTTTTATAGTAAATTCGAAAGCTCCATTACGACTAGATTTATTAAGTTGCACAGGTCACCAATGGGCGAGATAAAAAATTTTCCAACTTTCCAGATTTAATTTTCAGACAAAGTTCTCAATTCATTGGGAAATACACATTTCAATTGTCGTTCCGTTTTATATGAAGTGCATTGTGTACCATTTTCAAGAAATCATTTTATATAAATTCATTCAAAATATATCTTTATAATAAAGTTTACATGTGTATAGTATATGTGTGTATGGTATGGTTTTTATGTATGTAAACAGTTCACATACATAAAAAATTCTCTCTGCTAATATAATCTAGTGTAATATTCAACATATCTCATGGGATTGGTACATATACGATCATACATATACCCGTTATATACACTTAAGTTTAAAAAAAAGGAACCGATTTCAATTAAGCTAATACATTGGCACTAGGCTATATTGTAATAAAATATTATTTTCCACTTTCGGACCATAAAGATTTGCAGTAATATAATTTCTAAATAATTACAAACTATGTGTTTTGTTTTTACAGTCGCATTGTGCTGAATCCAGGAGTCCAGAATCGATATTCGTAAACAAATTTCTACAAAAAGTTGTTCCTTACAATAGTACCAACAACATTTAATCTAAATATTTTTTTTAAACTGGTGGTTGGTTTAACTTGGATAATCATGGTTATATGTGAGTGTTTAACATTTTGATGATGCTGTGTTAAACCATAATGGTAGATGATACTATGTATAGTGCATCTCTCATAGAAGATTGAATTCGAAGAGTAAATATTAAAAGTATCATAACTGTTCATTGGTGTGATGCTTAGTTTCTGGAAAAACAAAAATATACAATGTATGTGTTCGAAACTCTGAAATCATTTAGAACTTGGTTTCATGCTTCAAAGAAGTGTAAAAAAAATCTAGCAATAGCTAATAAACAATTTTTATTCATGCATCCAATATTTATGGCGTAAATACAAAATGGACCTTATGGTCGAAATGTAGCCCGTCCAGGGTAGCCTCTACAATCTATCTATATCAGGGTATCACGTATGTATGGAACAAAAATATAATTATGGTTCCCCTTTTAAACCGTGCAACGTTTGTTTGAAATATTTTTTTCTGAAATGCATATTTTTTTAAATATTTCAGTGGCAATTTTTCAAATAAACATACGGTATATTTGTATAGCCTAAGGGAGACCTAAAGACTACCACGTGGTATGCTAATAATATTTTATAGGAGAGATCTAATTTGCTCAGGGGTATCTTGTTGCTCAGAAATAAGCCACAAATAAGCAGCATGTATTTGTTATTTTTCCATTTCAATAGATTCAACTATTTTGATCTTTGTCTACATACTTTCATTACATATACCATAGTAATAATATATTTTTGATACTGCAATGCAATGTGTGTAGTATATGTATACCATGTGTTCCAGTCTAATATCCCCAGGCAAATGTCTCGAAAACAAAATAAGATTGTGATAAATGCTCAGGTAAAAGTTTTAAGGTTTCTAGGGGGTCAAATAACTGTGACCCCACTTTGACCTTAAAACCAATTTTCAAGGTCACATCGAGTTAACTTTGATTTTTTTTTAAATAGAAACCTATATTTTTCACTGCAAATTTGTATTTTACGGGAACAAAATGTTTTGTATGAAAATTAGTTTTCTAGGGCTTAAATTTATAAGGGATATTAAGATTTTAAACTATTAATGATTTTTAAAGATAATTTTATCATATTAAACTCAACAATAAGTCAACAGTTTTTTTTTCAAACAGCTCTTTTCAGGGCTATGATGGGCAAAACCGATCGCCAACCTCTCCTGGTGCACAATGGTATTCAAATCAGTCAAAAACCTTTGTTCATCAATGACATGAGCGTTACTTAATGAGCGTCACGAGGAGGTTTGCAATCTGTTTGGCACATCAAATCATTACAAATCGATTGTTCTAAACTTAATAAATTTCTTTTTCCCGTAAAATACAAACCCGCAATTAAAAATGGTCAATTTGCTTGAAACATGTATCACAATCTTAGCTAGTTCTCTAGCTTATTTGCCTGGGGAAATTAAAATTGAACACTCGGTATATATATATATATATATATATATATATGTATGTATACCTTTTTATTACAATTTGAAATAGTACGTATACACAATAATAGCATATCTATGTTGTGTAATGTATTTGAAGTTGTAACAGAATGTGATTTTTCTAATTTTAACAATGTTTTTCCATTTTTCATGCACATAATGATATCTAAATATACCATTTATTTTCGTAAATTATTTTTTATTTTTTATTTTTACATTATATGTTGTCTTCATCTATAATAATTTGATTATATATTTGTTTATATACAGTCTAAAGTGTACAAAATTCAGTAGAAGACAAACTTAAGATGCTTACTATAATAAAGTTCATAGTGAGTTGAGTTTTTCTTTTAGCGTTCATTTACATGAAATGGAAATTATGAATTTCGGTCGGATGTATTACTTTTTATTTAAAGTCAGTAACTATATACTATACAGAAAAATCAACTTTATCAAATATGCAATTAAAATTGAAATACAATTTTGGCAATAAAATTTTTTCAATAAGGCAAAAATATGAGACCTATTTCGTGAACTTCAATACAAGGGTACGAATAGTTTATTATTATATTCAAACATATTATTTTTAACTTATCAAATTGAGAAAAAAACGTGCATATGACCATGAGCTGGAATAGTCTTTCTTTTTCCCCCATATAATCCCCATTATATATATACAGATGTAATTTCTGGATTTGAAAGGGCAAGTTTGTGGATCCATACCGGTTGAGGAAAAGGGGGGCCTAAAATGGAAGGGAAACCTACAAAATGTGTAACATGTTTCCTAATATAAGGTAAATCAAAAAACTCATCAGTTGTACAGTTTACATTTTACCACTATACATTTGTCGCGGTATCTTGGCTCTCTTTAGCCTTCAAACGGAGTGCTGCAGAACAGATTCCGATACTCGACACACACACAAAAAAAACACAAATATTAGTAAAAGTTTACTAAATCTATGTCAATTGGACAACACGCACTTAGAAAAAAATTATATAAAACAAAAACTTTATGATATTCAAACCTGAATTTATTTGATTTGAAAGAAAGAATTTGAATTAAATTTTTTTATTTCCACAATTTAAATGAGTCTCTTTCTTTTTTTGATACAACAATGTACTACTGACTTTACTTGAACAAATTTAACTTTAACTGATATTACTCGAACAATGGCTAGTTTTTAACAGCTGACTGTTAATTCAACAATGTTTATTTTAAACTCTGATCTTACTTGATCCAATATTAATTTATACCTTTTTTGATTCATTTGATTTTTGTTTAAAAACTTAAAGAAAAGTTTAAAGAAAAAAATCAAATGATTTCTTTCAATAATGTGTTGAGGTACTAAAAATTATTTTAATTACACAACATATTTTACTACAATCTGATCATATTTTCTGAAACTCTGATAATTAGCGAAATATTCCTGTCTATTCTCAAAGAAAATTCACTTAGGCAAATTAGCTCCAACGTGACGAAGTTGTTAAAGATTCTTCTATTGATTTAACATGTATAACCTTAACTAAAAACATCATAAAAAAAATGTCATTTCTTTTTTCGTTTAAATAAAATACTCAGATATCTTCTCCAAAAGCCAGTAGAAAAGATTGATATAATTATGTTATAGAAAGTTTTCCGAACCTTGAATAGAATATACTTTTTGCATAATTGTATATGCTTTGAATTAAATTTATTCCTTCACTAACCTGACTTTCTTATATATTATCAAGTTGAAAATATTATTCATTGTAAACATTCGTTCAAAATCCGAATAGCTCTATCTTTCAATAAGAAAATTACATTGTTTGCAAATCATTATTCTTAATTCATAATTATACTAAATTATCTGTGAGGTATGCAAATAAACCTAATTAATTAGGGATAAATACTAAGAATCCAATGAATAATTGAATTTAAATATTGTTTGTTATGATTAAATTTTATAATGATTTTCATGTTAATGGGTTAAAACCCGTTGAGAAAAGGAAGAGCACGTTTGCGGGAATATGTAATATAGAGTTCAAGTAATTGAGCATTTTGACATCCAGTTATACGGATGTCAAAATTGAATCGAAACCGACACAAAAAAACAATTTTTCGTTGTAAAAATCCAAAATATTATCGATTCATGATTTCGAATGTATAAACTCTAATGATGTAATAGTTCCTTTTGTCATGGCAAATTTATCATGCAAAAAGTTTTGACTGTATTAATTTGCACAAAATAAAATTTACTATGGAAAATTATTTTCATCCCTAAAAATGATGTAAATTTCTATGAAAAATTAGATAATGATGTGTTTTGTACTTTTTTCTGGATAAAGTCGGGTTTCTAGTTCAAGAATAAATTTAATATGATCAGTGTGAATAAGTTTTCAGAAAAAAAAAATCATTTCAAACAACAATTTATCTACGTGTTACGATCACTATTTTTTATCGGTATGCACAGAATACTAAAACAAATTTAGATTTAAAAATACATAGAGCTTATTGTAAATTCGAATGTATTCAAATAGTTTCTTTCGAGATATCATTATTCAAATTAATAATTCTTAATTTTTTTTTGAGAAAATCAATCCTTATAGAAAAATGGATTCAAACTCATTTCTGAACCTTAATAAAATTAAATCACAAACAACGACTGAAAAATTATTGTGGAAAAATAAACTCCCTGAAATACAATTAGACTTAGGGTAAAATAGGAAAAGACCCAATATTGTCATTCCGCATATTAGTGTTCGCCCCTTTAATGAATGATAATGATATTCTTTCTTTCAATGTATTGTTATGATTTTTGTCAAAATAAGCTTTTTTTGTCAAAACGTATATTAGAGTATTATCCGTTTTTCGACCCAAAATTATTTTACTATCGGAGTGAGATTTACAAAAAAATTTTTAAAACAAAACCTATATACCTGAAAATTATCCATAAAAAATTTTTTACGTTTTTTAACCTAAAATTAAGCATAGCGACGTCTTGTGAAAATATATCTAGAAAAATGCCTCTGACGAAATTATTTGAAATTTATACTTTAAAAACCAAATTTTACTATCGACTCCAAAAGTGATTTTTCTTTTATCAAAATTTTACAATATATCTGTGCCCAATCCATCGGGAAAAAACGTTGTTCCAAAAACGCAATGGATTCGGCGTGAGGTTTATTTAAAAATGTATTTTGACGAATGGCAGAACAAAGCCATCAATTTTAAGTTCCGCACAAAAATATTGGTAATATTCGCGAGAAAAACTAAAAGAAGTGACATCATTTGTGACCGCAGAAAGTAAATCTCTTCTATCGGTATCTAATATACTATACCCACAAACAAACCGTACACTCATAATAAAATCTTAGAAGTCATTCTAACCTACTCTTAATTATCGTATCGAAATGAATCCTTGTATGTATATGTAGTTTGGATGACAAAACTGATAATTTGGTATCTTGGAGCTGATTTGATGATGGAGCCAGAAGGTGGATAGTGGAACTCTTCAGTGGCTACTAGTAAACCCCTCGAGTTTGGGCTCATATGATTTATTTTGACGAGTCCAATAGACTGGACTTGGTAACGACGGTCTTTTATAATTTTTATTATGTGATAAAAGCGTCTTTTTTAGTTTTTTTAAACTACATATTTTATTTACATTATACAACCTATATAAACGCAAATAATATTCCAAATGAATGGCGATAAAATCATGGTACGTATTGCATGTAATAAATAAAGTGCTGCTGTACAGTTGTTTGGGTTCTATATTAAAATGAATGCTTAACTTGCCCCAGCTAGCTCCGGTATAGCCTTTCTTCTCTTATTTCTTCATTCATCACCATACCATACCACTTCTATTAAGTTTTGAAGTTTTATTACTATTTTATTTTCATAAAAGATTTGAAAACTTAATTTAATTGACAGTTAAGTTCTTCTTTGAACTTAAGTTTCCTATTACTAGATTATATACATATTATTATATACACAGATAGAATGCACTAGTATATATAATCAAGAACTTGTACATACTTGTGTACGAGAGTTAGTCGTATCGAGAGTAGCTATGTAACATGGATATTAATATTATTCATTCATCTAATGAAGAATTGAACGCATAGATATGTATAGAAGAAGTCTTCTGGGCGATGTACAAGAAACGAGCTTCATACAAAGTCGTCTTTCATAATAGTAATACCTACCTCATACAGTATGTATTTGAAATATCGTTGAAGTTTTAATTATCTCGTTAAATAATCAAATATTAGGGCAAATCAATATGTCTTTTAAGGTTTTTTAAAAACTTTTCCCATGGTAGCTACGTATACTAACGTTATTTCTCAGAGGCATGAATCATCAGTGAGTTTTGGAAAAAATAGTCCGTAGATAAATTGTAATAAAATATATTTGCTACAGCTTTTTGGTAATAGTAATTGAAATTATCAGGGTTGTTTTTGCATGACTGTCTTTTCACCATTGGAAAAAGAACGACGCTGTAAATATGGCCAACCTTTCTAAACTAGATTTTCTACAGCGTGGTGGCAATACCGCCAAAGTACCTCTCACTGACGCAGACAAAACTATCAAAAGGCAATAAATAGATGAACCTTCCTGAGGCTCATCAGCGCGTATTATATAACATTCTATCAGGAGCGGCTTATTAACCGGTTTGGTCCTGTTTGAAACGTGCAGTTATCATGTTCGGTTATCATTAACAAGTCTGGGTAAACACCAGAGCGTATAATTGTACCGGGGTTCCATAATCCTTCGAGCTTTATGTTTGAGTATAACAGCATGCTAGTAGACTTCTTTGAAAACCAGAACAGGTGAAGATTTACTCATATAATCACTTGAAGAAAGCGTTCAGGTGATTCTCTTTAAAATAGAATAAAAATCAATACGTTCGAAAATTTACGCCCTAGCGTGTTTACTGCTAATGTTGATAAAATTTAAAATTGGTACACACACCAAAATAAGGTGCCACCGAATAAAAAACGAGTATGAAAAAAAAAAGAATCAATGCTTTTTTCAACATATTTTTTCCTAATACAATTATCAGCGACCATTATTTCTCGATTTGAAACACATACACCACAAGATCTAAATTACTCAGACATGTAATTAGCGCATTTCATATAATATTAACCTCAATATAAAATAAACATTCGGTACATTATGGTAAGAACATCTTTCCTTGCTTATCCAACAATATATAACTTTCCCGTACAAAATAATAATGATATTATCTTAGTTTACTATGCAAATATAATTAAAAGATAAAAACGTTGTAATTTAAGGATTTCATTTTAACATTATTTAATATTAATTAAAATTAAATTTATTATAAATTTATCATAAAATATTACTAATGTTTTCATAATTAATATCTAATAACTGTTCGTCACTTATATAAATGTTTTATTTTTTTTGATTATGTAATAAAAGTTAGTTTTGTTTATTCTAAATATTTGGAACCTGAACAATAATAATCTGTCACCATCATATAACCATGATTGGATTCTTAAATAATAAATCGCTGTAAAATTGATAAATAAAGTTTGCTTTATTGGCAAACATCGTTCAAGTTAATGTTGATCCGAGGTCATTAATCTATTTTCAATATTTTATATTTTTTATACATGTCGATGGTTAAATTAATTATTGATTTTGTAATGCATGGAAATATTATAAATATTCCAAACATATTGATTATAATGCCTAGAACCATTTTAAGATATATCAGTACTGCATATCATTAAGTTCAAATAATGATTTTGTTTTTTTGTTTGTTCTTGTATTGATAAGGTTGATGGGGCAGTACAAAATAAATTGAACCCTATCTTGGAGGTAGGATTTCGCAGAAATTTCAGCGAATTATACGTAAAAGAATATAATAATATGGGTTTAAACAATAATAATTATTATGTATGTTTAGCACATTGTTGAGTTGTGTTTAGCGAAAACTAATCTGTGAGTAACTCACAATGGGGATTTACTAGTATTTGTGGAGCATTTTGCTTCGAGAACATGTAATTTAAATCATTTTATTGTTGCGTGGATAATTTTCATGCCTGGACGTGGTCGACCCATGCCTTGGGTTAGGAGGGGTAGTTCATTCGAAAAATATACGTAAACAAACATTTAACTGCACCAAACTAAACACAATTAACGTACTTCAAGCATGTACTACATGTAGTTTTATTGTAAATAAGTATGGATACTTAATCTTGGTTAGAAGATCATCAAAAGTTACAATACAGGAGCAAAAAATCACAAAACTAAAACTTCACGCACCAACGGCCAAGAAACCTAGACGATCAACGACATCGAAAACTTCATTCCACTCCGATACCCCGCTGTGCCCCGAGTTCCCCTATATACTAGGATTATAATTATAGATATTTATATTTATTAAATTAGTAGATTTTCTTAGAAAAGTCTTTTCCCATGGTATCATTTATAATTGAGTATATACTTAAGTCTGAGCTTCGATTTGAAACATCTACCTATTACGTTACCACAATGTCTTTAGTAATTGACATGTCAGTAGTGTATGACAAGTGGTCAGAAATGTATTAACAATACTGTTTCTAGGACATCATTCTAACTATAAATAATAATCATTTGATATACTCCTGTTATGCATATATAGTACAAGTCAAATACACCGTTCTGCTGATTATAATATCATTTCAAATAAGAACGCATAAAAAGTTGATAAAAAGAAAAGTATCCTTACAAGAAGTACTTTAAGAGGCAAATACAGGTTTTTTTGTGTGTATTGTGAAATATTAAAAATTATAGATTAAAATAGTATTGGCATTGAACTGATGTGTACGGTCACATATAACTTAATGGCCTGATCGTCGGTCATAGATACTTTGATGATGACCTTATTAAAGAAGACCTTAAGTCATTTATAATGGATTGTTGGCACTTAGATTGCCCCAAATTATTTTGTTTAGTTACTGAACAAATCAGACACTCAAAAAATTTCCTGATGGTTAAAAATGCTTATAATTTTTATATTGCATGCATTTTTCTATTGCATTCTTCTGCATTTCTCTATTGTATACTACTTGTATATAGCATGGTGTGTCTGACGATTTTTGCTGACTGGAATATAGTTGAAGGTTCCGCAATCTTTCAATTTTAATCAACTTCTTGTCAACGAAAGCTCGATGCATGCCCCACCCTTAACAATACTGACACAAACTACGTTAATATAACAAATAGTAGTATTAGATTAAAAAGGAGACCCAAGGAAAAGAGTGGGAATGATACAAGATAGGATAGATTCTAGCAAAATTAATGAAACATCATGCACCTGCATTGGATAAACATTATTTTTTTCATGTAATAAAACATGATGACCATTTGGTTCTGTATTCTATTGAATATTTCTCAGTCTTATCATAGACGTTAAATGTAACCTAAACTGTAACCATACTCTCCTAGCATGTAAAGTAGCACCACAAGTCGGTAGGTAGACATTTATCCATACAGCCTAGTTTTAACCGGATATCCTATATACGTGACATATTGTTATACACAGTTTATATTTTATAAAATATTGAAATGTGAGTGAGAAAAGGTGGTCGTCGGTCGAATCTATTGTCAGCAAATGAATATTTAAATAAGCGGACTATAAAATATAATTTTACTTTAAATATTATTATTGTTATATTACACACACAAACCGATATATATATATATATATATATATATATATATATATCGTATAATTTATAATAATATTATTCGTTTCTGTTTTGTATGCATACATAATATTAAATTTGTCCCAGAATGAATAATTAGTGCACATTTTGTTCCAAAAAATACGACAACTTTATTATATTCATTAATTATTTCAATTCAATCATTTTTCATTTTATTTATACATTCTAATTTTAGAATATGATGTCAACTAATATCTATTGAAATGAATTGTACGGTAGCTCTGTGATAAATTAGTAGGTTTTTCATATCCTTTAAAAACAATTTGTTAAACATTAAATTTAACACTGTACTTTATGTCAGTAGAGGATCAAAACAGCCAACTTTTCGCAGCCTCGGGACAACTTTTAGCAGCCAAAAAAACTCGAAATTTGTGAATTAATTTGGTTTTTGTCTAGAACTCCTAGATGGTGCATCCTATCGAAAAAATTATGATATAACCGCCAGATATAATATATCTTTTGAACGTAAATATAAAATTTACGCCATATTTACTAGTAAAATTTCCTACAAAAATTGTTTGTTTTTATGATTATAAAAAAAATCTTTTATGTAAAATTTTCTCCATCTCACACCGTTTAAAAGTTAGGTTTTAACAGATGTGCATGGAAAATAAAATTTATGCATGCGAGTATTTGAAAAATTACCATATCAATATTTCTCTTAAAATATTCAATTCCAGTCTCAGTATTTAACAAAGTTGACAAAAACCGTATTTTTTTTACCGTGATTTTCGACAATGTAACTTAGACCACTTTACCTAGTTGTGGGACTTCTATGCACCATCTAGTTGTTATGGGGAAAAAACTAAAAAAAGGTTTTTTACTTCAAAAAGTTATCTCGAGGTCGCCCCAATCCAAAGACATTTTAATTACATGCAAAAAACTAGCATTTTAATAAATTTATTACGCTACCGTGATTGTTTGAAAATTATCGAGAGAGCTTAAGTGTCCAAAGAAGCTATTGTACTCCAGTAGTTAAAATCGTCCCTACTTCATTCAGATCGATGTATAAGTACAGCTTATATTAAGTCCAGATTTATATCTTTTATTAAGCTCTTATGTCCCAACAACCTTAATAATGGATGAAGCAATTTATTATAACATAATAATAATAATATAGATCAATTTCCCTTCATTTATATTTATTACATATAAATGAATATTCATGAAAATTTTTAATTTAAGAATAAAATTGGAATAATGTAAAACGTATTAATCAAATAAACGAATTAAAAATGTGAATATGCGAGGCCTATTAAAAGGCTCTATAAAATGAATTTCTGTTTAATTGTAAACAAAAATTTCAATATCATTTAAACCCGTTGAAACATTACTCTAATTAAAAAACGTATATATAATATATATATATATATATATATATATATATATATAAATATATGTATATATATATATATATGTATATACATATATATATATATATATATATATATATATATATAGGGTCAATCGAACTAGGTGCATAACAGCAAACGCCTCCATTTCTTTCTAAATATAAATAATTTATAAATATAGATAATTTCTGCTTCGGGCATGGGGCAAATGCCATAATATGAAATGTGTATGACAAGTATGTGTACCTTATATGGGTAACAAGATCATCATATGTTACAATACTGGAGCAAAAAATCACAAAACTAAAACTTCAGGCACCAACGACCAAGAAATCAAGACTAACGTGAATGCCGTAGTTGAATAGCCACAGATTGTTATAGTTCTATGTATTGTCGTTCGCTAATAGCACCTCTTGACACCGAAAATCATCAAACTTCATTCCGTCCCGGTATCCCGTTGTGTCCCGAGTTCCCCTATTATCAAAATTTGATCAATTGACTATTGGTTTTTCAGTATCGATTCAAATCCAATTGCTATGTATCATATAGGATAAATACTTTAAAAAAGACATATACACCACATGAATAAACCACTCACAAAAATGAAAAACGTAACTCAATCAAATACCACCATCGACATGTTTTCATGTTTAAAAGCATGAAAAACTATTTTATTGTTTATTTTTTATGTGATTGGATTTTAAAATAATTATTTAGAACCAGCATACTACTAACATTAGAGATTCATTTATTTCGATAATTTTTGTTTGTGATTGTTTCACATAAACATGACGTATATTTTTGTTCTCTAAATGGGAAAAATAACATACTGTGTGTAGTGTGTACCCAACAAACAAATTCATTTCCGCAGTTTCGAACTTCGCACTCACAACCAAATAAAAAAATTTCCCTCTGATCGGGTTTTGAAAACGTTTACGACTCTAGGAATCTACTGGATACAAAATATACTTGTTTATAGTGCTATACACAAGTTAAAAATAAATTTGTTACGCAGAAACTGCGTCAGCTTAGCGAATTTTCTCAGAATAATCACCCATGGAAATAGATCTTAAATATACAGACACATATATAAATAAATAGATTTTCGTATCTGATATGCTTTGGGTATTTCAAAGGCCAGGCTCGTTAATGAATAGAATCCGTCAAGGGTCAGGGGCGCACAAAGTATGGATTATCCCTCTTAACAATAGAAAAATTCATTTAAAAAAATATTAGTAACCATGGTGATGCAAAACCACTGAAAAAAGCCTTTATTTTCACAAAGCGGTCCGGATAATTGACAATCCGATAGTGATAGTGCGTATAATTGGAGCTTTATTTAAGTTTGAACACTTCTATTATTCGCTTCATCTTGAACCATTCCTATTTCAAATACTTGGTTATAAATGTAAATAGGCAAAACGTATTGTATATAGTTAAATAAACAGACTTCACCTCACACATATACATAGAATATTAAATAATTAGAGACAATATCATATACATATATATATATATATATATATATATATATACCAAGTTATTTCGTCTAATATCGACATAGCTCTAGGCATTAGGCTTATTGTTCATAATAAATATATATTAGTTTTCATATCTATTTTCTTTCATATATATTTTGAGGACATTAATTATTTTGGCACATTTCGGGAATTAAAACACATATAATACAATTTCAAAATAGGTCTTGAGTAATACGACTGAAAAAAGTTGTATTTTCTCGTTTTTAAAATTCAGTTGAACAGTTTATGGCATCGTTACGCACAACTTTTCTCAGTCGTATATCTCGTCAGTTGTTGTTCCCACGTAAATTTTATAAGAAGACCTGTATTGTGTAGAATTAGCTAAGAAATACATTTTAATAATGACGTAAAATCAATAGTTTGCGTTATATATGAAAACATCAGATTTTCGCGACCTTTGTTTGACCTTCAATAAATTTTTTTCCAAGCTCGATTAAGTTATGAACAATTTATGTTACATCAATATTGTTTGATTATATTACTGTAAAAACTAATATACCTGTACTAAAAAAAAAACAATTAAATTGTTTATAATAATTAATAACGCTATAAATTTTCTATCCTGATAATTTTGGTTACATCTTCACCAATTTCTTAATATTTTCCAGATTTTTCAGAACGATCAACGTTTGGGTAATAGCTAGTTTTGAACGTTTTTTCCAATAAATGTTTTAAAAAAAGCATATATATTGCAGAATTTGTGCTGAAATAAATTTTCGTTCGAAACACAGCTTGATAGTTTTAAAGGCTATATGTTTGCAGTTCCATTGTAGTGGCCACGTTGCTTCAACAAGTGTTGCGACGATATCACAGCCCTTTCCATAGTAGGGTCTCTGGTAGTCTGTTTTATATATAAATCTTGGTATAAAGTATGATTTAATGGTCATATAAAAACCCACCATTCATCTAATTAATTAATCGCCTTCTTCTATTCTAATTGACTGGATTTATGTTGACTTCCAGCAAAATGACCAATTATGCTTGATACCTAAAACATGTTTAGTAATTCAAATGTAGTCAATGTATTTAATACATAGATACTATATGTAAGATAGGTTGGTATTGTTATAACATGATAATTACAGAACATTGTCTAACAAGGGATCATAATATATATAATTCATTGATTTTGACGTTGATTAATGAACTTGGATAATATTACTACATAATTACGTGATTAAAAAGTCTTGTTTTATGCCAAATAGTTGACAGTTTTTTTTTTAAATAATATGACAAGCAACGCCATAGTTCAATTGAATCGGATATAGAAAAACCATTTTTTAGAATTATTTTGTGGGGTGTCAGTTATTATGAATAATTTAATTTGAATAAGCTATAAAATCATATATTTAATAATTTTATTATATTCAATTTAAATTAGTTTAATTTTTAAAGGTAATGTAAATACAATAAATTACCAGTCCAAGTGGCCGAGCGATCTAAGGAGTTATGTCTGCGCAGTGTGCCTACTTGAAAACTGGGAGGTTATGGGTTCGAATCCCGACATCTGCAAATTTTGTCAATTAATAAGAAAAAAAGGGGGGCGGTTAGTTGACTAAACTGTCGGCGTATTGACAAGAACGAAGTAACCGGCTATGCTTGTGAAGGTTTTCTGCAGTTTCCTTCACGAACTCCAGATGAATATCGGCATAGTGCTTATCATAGTCGGCTGCAGCCGCATATCATGCCAATTCCTAGTCTATACACAAAGATTCCTCCCACTCTACTCACATCCTTAGGCATCAAATTGGACCTTATGGTAGAAGTGTAGCCCGTCAGGGCAGCCTCTACAATTTATCTATCTATCTAAATACAATAAATTAATGCAGCCATCTATTATACATTTTACTGACTTTTTTTATGTAGAAAGTAATTTCACTAACGCATCTTTTTTTTTTTACAGGTAACAGAGGACTTGAAGCACCATACGCAGTAATGGTTTATGTTCATGGTGAATCTTTTGAATGGGGTTCAGGAAATCCATATGATGGAAGTGTATTAGCATCATATGGTCATGTCATTATGGTGACTTTAAATTACCGGCTTGGTATTCTAGGTAAATATATTTTCCGATGTCATAATTTTAAGTACCAACTTGGATAATTTTTGAATAATATAAAAACTGATAAAAATTAAAACTACGAATAGTGTTCAATAATTTTTTCATCGCTTATTTTTTAAGTTAGCCAATGCGAAAACTTTTCACTGAGAGAGTGTTAAATTATGAATTTTTTTTAAATTGTGCAACATAAACTTTTTCTAAATATTTTTTTTTTGTAAATAAGCTGTACCTGAATACTCAAAAATTCATACCTTCGCAGTTTTATGGCGGTTTAAGGACAGATATAAAAAACGACAATACAAGGCATTTTTAACATTTTCATTGATAAACTTGTTTGTAACTACGGATCATAAAAACACTTTAAGGCATATAAAGTATGGGGGGCATTTTATTATTTTTCTTGAATTGTGGTATTCGAATTAAAGCTTTTTTATTTTCATTGTTTCCAAATGTAAATGTAAAAGATGTTTTTTTTCTGATTTTAAATCTCAACATCAAAACCGCCATAAGTACGATTTTTTTTCCGCAAAGAGAAAAAATTACCTCGTTTATTTGTTATTTACCTTGATTTATATGAATTTATTTCTACAAAATTAGGACAGGCACCATAACATTTCAACACTTGAACTCTTGTAATGACTATTCTATTCTGTTTGATATGAAAGTTTATGATAATGGACAAAACTTGAATAAATTAATAGTGTAGTTAGATACACGATATATTGGAAATAATCAAGTCATCGACCATCAAAAAAATCAGAATCGAAAAAAGTGATATACTCATCGAAATCCTATGCGAAAATGAGTATCGAAATTATATTTTCTCATTCTTTATATCAGACACCCAAGATATACGTATCCTCCCTCGGTTCTTTATCCACTGTCGTCCAAACTATGGAATATCTATTTTATGAACTGCATTAAATAAGGACACCTGCTCCTCAATGAGAGTTATCCATATTCTTAACATTTAACGATAATCCTATAGTTCTAAAACATATATTCTTCATTATTTAGCTGATGTTCCTTGTTAAAGCCACCACTTACTTACGGCTGTTCGTGTCTGTTATTAATCACCGGCTCCCGGACCGTTTAGTTGACATTTTAACCAAAAATAATGCAATTATGTATAAATAGCATGAATACCGTTAAAAGTTTTTGGTTATCAATATTAAAACATTATCACATAGAAATTTGTTATTTGGTAGAACATAATATATTCAATTTACATGCGTTAAATATTACGTTATTCAAATATATTTAATTTGATATCGCATGTGATGTAATATTATACTTTAATCAGATTAGAGCTTTGAAAGATTAAGCGATCAACGATACTCCTACAACAAACTAACACACCACCAACCAACTGAATGTTGTGTTTGGGTATAAATGGCAGCTCTATATACTATGTCTTCTCGTATATTCATTTATTCGATATAAAGCTCACACATATACATAAGGGTAGGGCGTTTGTGAAACGTGGACGGTTTGCATATATTTAATAATTCAAGTAGACAATGGAAGACCAATAGACCAGCAATTGGTATGCAAAAACCATATGCGGATTTTTCATGAAGTATACGTATATAAAATAATAGTGCAACAATAGATCTGATTATCGTGCAACGTAGAGCGCTGTCATTCAGTGTAATCGTATTATTGATTTTATTACCCTGATAATTTTGCGTTTATTTTTTGTGAACAATATTGATAAAAGTGTTAAATATAGACTGTTTTTAGCAAAATGATAATAACTAGTGCTTTTTTTAGCCTTAAGCAGGTATACATGGAACCAGAGTGTTCCATGTTTACCTGAAAATTCAATAGCCCAAAAAATCAATTCGTTGAAATACGTACGGCACAAATTTGAAGATAGTTTTTGATTAGTTTAATATATTTTTCTCGATATATTGTCTACTCTAATAGTTTTCAGATCCTCAATACCAACCGAACGACTTCAAATGCCAACTTAAGGTTGGTAACATTTGTTGTTCATTAGGATAAGATCGATTGGGTGATCTCGAGTTGATATATATTCAATTGTGGTCTGATCTCCAAAATGTGATCTTGATGAACAATGCCAGCAATAAAAATAATGTGATTGAAGCTGCGGATAATGATAATTGCTAATTTGGTGACAGTTTCATCATGATGACTACTTTGTAGTTGAAATACGTATTTATAATACAAAAACTGCTCTAGGTATTAGATTCTAGGTATGAAAGATTTACCGCAGGCAGAAAGAAAGTTATTGAGTTTACTCTAAAAGTACCTTCAATATTTTAATGCCTTTCTGTACGTATCGTTTCTATACTAGCGTACGTATAGTTTACATTTTGTTGTCATGTTATTTGTAGCGTGGTGTTGCTTATCTTTCTACCTAACATGTCGCCTTTCATCAGATATCTGGGACGTTGTTGTGTTGGCTTCATCATCCATCATAACAATCTTACTGATTTAAATAAAGATAGATTTTGTGTTATATACGTACACTTATACACACATACATACATAGATTTGAATATGATTTACTAATTATTTTATAAATTTACTTTAGTACATACAGAGTGGACTGGTTCCAAAACGAATCGAAAATTTATCATATTCAAAGATGTCTCGAAATTCAAAAGTTTCGAACATCCTTTTTTACTACCACATATACAGATTACCAAGATGTTTGTATATTTCGATTATACAATGACTTCAGCGTAATGCGCGCGTAACCAGTCCAAGTAGCCGAGCGGTCTAAGGCGTTATGTCTGCGCAGTACGCAGTACTTGGAAACTAGGAGGTTATGGGTTCAAATCCCGACATCGTCAGTTTGTCAATTATAAAAATAAAAAAAAGGGCGGTTAATTGACTAAACAGTCGGCGTATGGACAAGAACGAAGTAACCGGCTATGCTTTAGAAGGTTTTCTGCAGTTTCCTTCACGTACTCCAGATGAATATCGGCATAGTTCCTATTATAGTCGGCTGGAGCCGCATATCCTACCAATTCCTAGTCTACTCACAAATTCCTTCCACTCTCCTCATATCCTCACATCCTAAGGCATCACAATGGACCTTATGGTCGAAGTGTATCCCATCCAGGGCAGCATTTACAATCTACCTGTACCTCTAATGTGCGCGTATATTCCTAGAACAATTATTTGTATTTTAAAAATACGTATTTCGACTACACAATAGTCATCCTCAGTATTAATTAGCTAATCGTAACTATCTCCGGGATTTTGCGTGTTACTCACAGACATTTGTAAAATGCAGAATGTAGGATATGCATTCATTGATATGTATACAGACAGTGATATTTACATCACTGTCTGTGCATAGTGAGCGATGATGTGGACAGCCTTGTTCCACCAAAACTGCACTCTACAAATGTTTGTAAATCTGGGTGTAAAAGACTGCACCGTATCATGATGCGCTGCATATGGACAGTGATAGGTAGCACTACACAATGTTCCTATTGGGTCTATGTTAATAGATTTATTGTATATTGGGTTTAAAAAGTGGATGAAGTTGGTAAACATTTTTCCAATCTGTTAGGTAGGTATACTCTGTATATCTATTTCTCTATATTTTAGGTATGTTATATCGTATAGTCATCTTTATTATGCATTTAATGGATTCTGTGCTTGAATATAATATCACCCAATAAACATTTTTAACCTCTATATGTGGGTTAAACTAATTTTGAAATTAAAACGATTTGGGTTTCATGATTTTAATTTCATTTTTATTTTGAGATTCTTAACTGTCAAAATCACTTCCGGATGTAACAAAAAATTTCAAAATTTAGATTGAACTGTTGGAATCAAGACTGATTTCGAAAATTGAAACGATTTGGCTTCGTAAATTAGTCTTGTTTGTGTAATTCAATATTATTTTTGAGATCCTGAACTGTCAAAATCACGTGGTACAATACTTCAATATCATTGGCCAAACACTGGCTAAATCACGTAACACGTGATCGATGCTGATTGGTTGTCATAGCAATTTGATAGATACTCGGAAAGTATAAATTGCGCACATACCAAAAATCTGTGTGCAGACAATTAGCTAATTTATACGGATGATGACTATTTTGTAGTCGAAATACGTATTTATAAAATACAAAAAAAAAAAAAATTTTAATCTAGGAATTAATATATTTCCCATATCTTTCTCTTCAATCAGTCAGTATTAGTTAATGTTCCGTTAATAAATTGTACTATAAAATCTGGGAATAAACTACCCTCCTGCCCCTCATTCGACTTATATATTATTGAATTCGTTTAGTTTTAAAATCCAATGATGTAAAGACAAAATGGGATAAATGTTCATCATGCGTCTTTATTTCAATAGTGTCAATGTGTAGTAACATAGATATAAGTATATATAAATTGTCAGAGAATTGACGTCAGAGTTATTTTTAATATAAGTTGAAATACAATTCCGTTAAGAGAAATGATAGTTTAGATCATCGTATATATATGTATAGGGTGGAAGCGAAATAGTATGTCTCACTTTGTAGGTTGATTATTGAAGGGAATTTGGAACAAGGAATAACAAATAATTGAATTTAAAAAAAATTTACCAAAATATATTTAGTAATCTAATGGGCTAATGCCACTGGTTATACACTCTCACAACATCATGCGAAGAACTTCAATATTTACTTAAAAGATGTCAGGGCAAGCTATCAGAAATGTTAGAGATGTCAGAAAGTTCGTATGCTACGTGCTTTTGACAAACTACGTGAATAGACAAAATTGGTCAATTAGAAAGCGGAGCTTATCAATAAGGGAAATACAAAATGTCGAAAACCTCTTCGAATAATTACAGTGTTTTCTAATAATAGAGTAATTTTTTTTAAATACTTTTTTATTGAACTGGATATTGTGGGCCCTAACATTACCACACCCACAATACTTATTAAAGCATTTGTTCCCTATGACCTCCTTCTGTGTGAATATAGCTAACAATTTTTTAAACTAAATTTGATTATTTTTCATGTTTCACAGATCTAAACAAAATTAAAACTACATTTGTAAAGAAAAAACTTAAAAGTCACTCAACTATTCGAAGTAACTAACTCAGGTTTTGTTAGATTTCAGTCTGTAATATAACGGTGATTTCTTAGTAAAAATTATATATATATTATAAAATTTATTAATATATCTGGAACTATTCGACTTTTGCATAGACTTTTCACGATAATATTCCCATGAATATTATATTGGCATATTGCTTTCCTACCACCCTATATATATATATATACATATATATATATATTTATACACACACACACACACATATATATATATATATATATATATATATATATATATATATATATATATATATATATATATTTATATACACACACACATATATATATATATGTATATATATATAGACTGTGTTGGAATGCTTTTCAATAGAGAATCAATGTTCAATATTATTTATTACTGGCAGGCCGTGTGGTTACTGTACGGAGTCAGTTAGTACAATGTAATGAGAGTCATCGCATATGCGTTTGGTAGTTCGGTTGTCATTTAAGAGTGTGTACCGACTCATTGACTGTGTGTACTGTGTGTACTGACTCATTTAAGAGTGTGTACTCATTACATCCGTACAGTAACCACACGGCCTGCCAGTAATAAATAAAATTTAACATTGATTCTCTATTGGAAAAGCATTCCAACATAGTCTGTATATGTGTGTTTAATAAGTCGATGATAGGACTAGGATTCCCTTGTGTAATGAATCCAATGAATACTACTATGTTGTGAGTGGTAAAGAACGTGTTCAAATACTTCAATACTTGTAAAGAAATGAGATCGATTTATACTTTATGTAGACCAGAGATGAAACCAGATGACTTCGAGAAGTAGACTAGTATTATGATAGATATGTTTCCTTCATTCACATTGTCAGAGTATGATATCTCGGCAAACGACGCTTCCCGTGCGGGCTGTATACTCCCGTTCAAATAAATAGAACCGATTTTTAATTTTTTGTGGCAGAACTCTTACCATTTTGTGCCATCCAAGAAATCTAATATTGTATTTTTTATACTTCAGTGGATCTCTTCTGGATCTTAACGGATGATGTCAATAAATGTATCAATTATTTTAATTATTTTTGATTGCTATCGAATTGACACAAATTTTCATTTGGATAAAATATTTTTACATAAAAATTTTCCTCGTATCACGATACATTACGCGTTTATTCGCAATTTTTTTACGTTTAATTACGCAAAAATACATTTCGAACTAATAATATCAAATTTAAAACTCTTAAACCTAAATTATTACGCTACTTCACGTCGTAAAATAAAAAAGAATATTATGATTGTGAAAAAAAAATGAACAATGTACTACAACTAATGTTATTCCTCCTCGCCAGACATTGGATTAAATTCATGTTGGATATATTTTGAATTCGGATGAAACTTTGGTAAAATTGTTTTTCACGCAACATTTGAGCTACAATTAACTGAGCTCTAATTTATAAAGACTCATTTACATTTCTTACTTGAATTATAACTAAACTAGAATCTTATAAAAATTTTAAGGGGAAATAGTTATTGCTAATAGTTTTGGGTACAGACATCGAACGAAACTATAATAAAGTTTACCAAGATAGTTTGGATAGTTATGGGAGAAGCGAATCTCGTCGGACGGAAGTAGAAGGGGAAGCACAATGGACCATAAGATCGAAGTTCAATACTTTTTAGTCCCCAAAATGTATCTATCTATCTAAGATAGTTTCAAGTATTTTGAACAAGCATGTAAAATTGTATTAGTTATATTGCAAATTTAAAATACATTAGTTTTCAAATATCGATCACATCACAAAGTAAATAACTGTAATTTGAATTACTTAATTTAATTTGATTTTTGAAGTTGCTTGTTAAGTCAGTTATTGAGGAGAGATTATTATCACGAAAATCATTCATGCTAAAAATTTTATCAATTTTATCATAATAATCCAATACGTCTACCTTATGTTTTCCCTCTCGATCACGGTCAGTGTCGAGAAATTCTAACTTGAAATGTAACAAGACGTTTGGAAGACATTCTTGAGATTTAAAATATTAAAAAATTTATTAGAAAAAGTCTAATTGTTTTTTTTTGACTAATTGAAAAACTAAGTATCGGACCTCAGTATGTCACTTAGCATTTCAATATCTTTTCTAAAAATCCTCTATTTGTTAAAAATAGAGAAATTCACTATCTAATCTAATTTATGCTGATCAAAACTGTTTTCCAGTTGAAATTAGAAGTTTTCTGTAACAGTATGTGCGCCTTTAGAAGTATATATGGAGGATTCTGGTAGCACGGGATGTTCACGTCAAGATCATAAATCTGGCAAAAGACATATACATGTAAAGGTGTACTATGGGAAGAATTCAAGGTAAAATCTAGAGTAAGGCAATAATATATATTGTCTCCAATTTTATTCGCGGCGATACGAGGCTACATCATGGAAAAAATTAATAAATAAATAATTACTCTGGGATAATCCCGTGGAGTTATAGAAGACTGATTGAAAAAAGCTGGGTTACTGATAAACAAACAAAAAACTATCACCATGTGGATATGCACAAACTCAACCACCGATTTCCATATCGACAACGTTCTCATTGGCATAGTGCATGAGTTCTACTAAACGCCTCTATGTGTCAAATGAACCTGACGAAGAGTAATAAAGACATTGCAAGAGTGTGGACATGGCAACTAAGCCATAGTAGCTCTTCCCTTATCTACTAGGTTGATACGCTTCAGTACGCTGTCTTCAGTTCATATATTTCAGGTCAATCATACGTACTATGACTATGTTGACGTCAGTTTTTTTTAATTTTATAAATTATTTGTGCCTTACCGATTCGGTTTTAAAAAAAATGCTTCGGTTAAAAGCTAAAAGTTTAATCGAATAATTTTTTCGAAAACCGAATGAATAAGACGCAAATAGATTATATAATTTTACAAACTAACATCATCTTTTGACGTCATTTGTACGTACGTTTATTTTAATTATTTCCAATAAACTGTTAATTATTGTCTGTATTTAGAATTTAATTTTGAATTTAATAATCTTCTGTATCGGAAACTAAGCACTGAACCGAAAATCACTTTGATGAATTGAATGTATTATTTCTGTATGGTTTATATTCAATGTTAAACAATAATAAGTTGTAATTGTCGTATTGTTTACCATGTGTTTTACATTTTGAACAAATTTGCCTCAGTCCATATTTGATAATTAATTGTTACAATTTGTTAGTTTGTAATGTAATTTTATTCTAATAATTTATATAATGCTGGTCATTAAAAAAATCGATCTTCCAATTTATACAAAAACGATACGAAGGAACTACCACTAACGATTTGTGTAAAATCATGGCCCGCAGAGCGAATATAGTATATGCGACTTCTACTAGGTATACATGGATATTTGAAAAAAAATTTTCTTCAATAAATAAATGTATATGTGTATAAATAATTATATACATACAGAGTGAATTGAACCAGGCGCATAATAAAATACGCCTCAATTTTTATGTATGATCCTTCCATTTTTTAATAACTTCCAATAGAATGTTATACGTATCAGCAAAACTAAGATGCTAGGCCAATACTATTCCTCTCACAAATATATTTATACATATATTTACATATATTGTCTAATACATGCTGTATTACATCCTCTCCATTAAAAATAGTCCACTAAATATGTAATTCGATTTATAGAAAGAAATATAGGCGTATACCTATTATGCGCCTGGTTCGATTCACCCTATATATATATATATATATATATATATATATTATATATATACATATATATATACATATATATATACATATATATACATAATTTATAGCAAAATTTTTTTTCAAAAATCCATCGTACCTACTTAATAGATGGTTAGTGGTAGCTCCTACGTGTCGTTTTTGTATATTATAGCATATTAAATTTAGTTTTTGCAATTACAATTCAAAAAATTTCCACCTAAGCTTAATCTAGACTTGCACATTCTGTACAATTATAGACAAAAGGTAGGTAAGTCCCAAGATACACAAAATAATTATGATACTGGTGAATAGCCCCCTGACATTACACCATAAGGCTCATTGTGGTCCATTGTGGTCCGTTGAGGGTCGAAGATAAGAAATTGCAGACTAGAAATTGATAGATTGTGCGTCTGCAGTTGACTTTCCTAAGAACTACACCTTTATTCATCAAAAATTTGTGAAACGAAAACTGTAGAAACCCTTCACAAGAATAGTCGGTTTCTCTCGTTCTTGTCCATACCTGCAGTTTAGTCAATTCACCGACCCATTAATTTTTTTTTTAAATTAATTTAACTGAAAATCTGCCACAGTTGAAAATCGAACCAGTAACTTGCCAGTTCTTGTCCATACCTACAGTTTAGTCAATTCACCGACCCATTAATTTTTTTTTAAATTAATTTAACTGACAAACTGCCACACTTGAAAATCGAACCAGCAACTTTCCAGTTTCGAGCAGAACGCCCACTGGGACTGGTCTTCAACATTCTAATTTAAAGATACATTCGACCAGTCAGAGGATATTCAAGGAAGTTTAATAATATGATTATTGTAGTACTTTATTAAACTATCAAACTGAGTGAGTGTTGATGCTTGTTTTATCTGCGTTTATCATCTATATCTCTATATATTGAACGAAGAACCTAATTCTATACTAACATAAAGCTTTTAGAGCTGTTGTTTAGCAAAGCTTTCAGCAGGTAAATGTATACCCATTATTGTTGAAACTTCAAATTCACATATACTACTCACATAACCATACAACAATAAGGATGATGTTATTTACTAATTGATGTGAAAGATTCATCATTAGAAGTAGTGGTGATATGTTCATCATAATCATTATCACTATCATCGTCATCATCATCTTATCTTATGTGTTTAGAAACATTAATAATAATGAGTAATTTGAGATCGTATAGCTTATATAATATAACTAATACTCTTATACTAGTGTAGAAGTTGTTAGGTTGGCATCAATGATGTCGGTGAAATTATTAGTTATTCCTATTTCGAATTAGATCAAGCTATATGTTAAACTAGCTCAACATTTATGTGCATTTGAGTAGTAGGTACGAAGACACACATTCGAGTCGATCTTTACATTTTGGATTTAAGCAATGGAAATTGGTATATGCATTCACAGAGCCTTACTTTGTTAAAATGGATGCAAAGACGAAAGTTATGCCAATCTTTTGAAACTAGATAGAAAGTATCCATTTCAGGCATTCTTGAATTTACATTATTTAATAACGTGAAAAACGGTTAAATTTAAAACAAAGACTCGATACCATCTCTGTGCAATTAATGGAACATCTTTGAAAAACAATTCTAATTTAACATTCGTTGCCATGGTCTAACCTGTGTGAAAAAGGCCATATATAATAAATAAACATGAAAAATAAAATAAATAAACATCATAGAAAATTTAAAAAAATAAAACTTGTGATTTTTTAGACAAAAATTTTTACTTGTAAATCATTTAAAAACCGTACCATTATATTTTTTTCTTCAGTCATAAACTTTTTTTTTTGTTTTTTAAACATAAATATTATTTTTTAGGTATTTTTTTTACATTACTTTATATGTAAAAAATGATACTGTTTTATTTCAAAAAATCTTTTATCAGCATAAAATTATATTACCGATTTCGTCTCTTTTTTTTTGTCTTTATACAGCGAAAATATATGTATATGTGTCTAAGTTTTTCTTACACACGTTACACATTGAAGGTATCTTAAAAACGTGTATGTAATAAAGGTGGAATTTAAGGTACAAAACACATACAATATACAGAACGTTTAAAAGATTTTTGAAGGTGATACTAACTTTAATAAAACAGTGAAAATTAAGTGGACGTTCGTCAAGGAGATTTCTTCAAAATTACTCCGGCCAACATTTCAGTATAGTCAATTCAGCAATGAGATAATACTTTATAAAATAAACATTTTTATAATTTAAAATACTTTTAATTTAAAGAAAACTTTGATAATATTTGCAGAATAAATTTTAAAAAAGCGTTATGTCTGCGCAGTAAGCCTACTAGGAAACTGGGAGGTTATGGGTTCGAATCTCGATATCGGTTAGTCAATTATTAGGAAAAAAAGGGGCGGTTAATTGATCAAACTGTCGGCGTATGGACAAGAACGGAGTAACCGGCTATGCTTGAGAAGGTTTTCTGCAGTTTCCTTCACGAACTCCAGATGAATATCGGCATAGTTCCTATCATAGTTGCCTGCAGCCGCATATCCTGCCAACTCCTAGTCTATACACAAAAAGTCCTTCCACTCCACTCACATCCACACATCCTTTGGCCTCGCAATGGACCTTATGGTCGAAGTGTAGCCCGTCAAGGGCATCCTCTAAAATCTATCTACTTGTGCAAAGCAACAAAAAACACAATGAAATTTATAAACCCCCACAAAATTTGCCAAGACAAAATGTTGATATTGGTAAGTTGGCCGTAAAATTTTCTTATTATCAACGATGAAATATATATTTTCATAACGACTTAAATGTTTTAAAAACATAATATAAGTTAAATTGTATTGACTACCATAAAATCTATTATCACTTTACCGTAAATTTATGCATGGCCGGTTTAATTTAGTGAAAAACCTCGAAATCGTATTTATCTTCCCTTTTTATAGGATATCGTCATCAAACGTAAGCAGAAATCCATATGGTTTTGCTATGCCCGTCTGACTGTGGGTTATTTATAGGTTTGAACTCTTAACAAAATTTGTGAGGTGGATTTATTAACCTAATTGGTATCCAAAAATATGCTTTGATTAGTATATTAGTAAATTTTCTTATTTTCTTCAAATAAATGCCAAAATCCTAGTTTTCGAAACGACATACAAATTAGTTTCTGATTAATTGTTTAATTTTAAATAAAGTATGATTAGATAATGTACGTCTAATCTCCTTCTCAACATCGAATATGAAAGCTTTAAAATATTTAAAACACTTTTATCCCCAAAATAGAATTATCCTCAATATCATTCTCCGGATCATATCTACAAAATACTGGACGGAAATGTATATCATTTAAAAAACGAAAACAAACGCACTATTAATATTTACAAAATAAATAATTTACATCACCTGTAACAGGAAAATACCCTGTTTTTTAAAACGCAGTATAGAACCTACTTAATTCTCGTCAAAATTCAAGGCTGGCATGCTCGTCGAAGATGACGAACACACCCATGGAGTAGATCTGAATTTTTATGATTACCACATACACAATAATTCAGTAACTCTCTGTACTACTATACCAAACATAAATTATAATATTATACGAACATTTAGAGTAAACGGGACTAGAAGATGTTAGGTACGTAGATGTGTTACCTCACTATATATATATATATATATATATATATATATATATATATATATATACACTTGCTTTGAATTACAATTCATGAATATAAATTTTTTAACATTTTTTTTTATAAAATCCATTTTATTCCTGAATTTTATTGCTTTCACTATTTTATAGTAATTTTATTACAATTCGATAAAAGCTCATATATATATATATATATATATATAAACCATTCCATCTTTTAAATGCTAATTTTATTATAATACTTATAGGTTATGTAATTCTTTAAAAACAAGACAATCACATTTAAATCGTGTATATATAGGTATGTAGTTGTATATTTGGAATTTTTATCATATACTACTATAAAAATAATATAATATTTATCATATATTACGTATACCGATTATTAATTATTATTAATTTATTTTGGAATATTAATTATTATTAAATATTTTGTTGGATGATGCGGTTCAATCATTAATTATAGTTATCAGATGATTCATTAATTTCAAGCATTGATTGATATTGATTTGAAGAAATGATGATATCGCATCCACAAGGTATCAAACCAGGACCTCGGCCCTCTCGATATCTAGTCCAGCGTGCTTACCGCTACATCAAAACCGATTCTGACGTAAGAGCCTCCTTTCTTATCATTGACAGTATTACTTTTGTTGTCAAATACCAACGGAATTGGATATTTTAGATTCTAATTTGTTATAGAGCTTACTAATTAATTATGATCTAAATTTTAGCAAAAGAATATAAAAAAAAGACTGGGTCGCGGGACCCAAGACATAAGTGACATTTCACTCGCTTTATATTGAAACAAAATTTATATAAATTATAAATATTTATAATTGATTATGTAGAATGGCAATAAATTGTAATAAATGTTAGTGCCATAGTTCTAAAGAAACGAAAATTTTTGAACGTACAGAGGAAACAGCTAGATTTATATAATTCTAGCTGTTTCCCGCGACTTCGTCCGCATTTATATGACAGCTTAATATATATGTATTTAAAATAATAAAAATAATAATAATCACGCTATATGATGTATGTATACAATATAATTTATAGTAAATATGGAAAGGACAATCAAAGTTGACATTTCAAAATTGAAACAAAATTTTAATAATATAATTTTATAGTTATTTTTTAGAAGTAAAGTTTATGTGGAAATGACAAAATCAACAACGGATGGGAGAGAGTGCTTTCACAGCAAAATATGCTGAGGTAGATAGTGAGAAGAAACGACACGCTATTTCGTTGTATTCCAAACTGATGACGTCAAGTTTTTTTTACCAATTCACTGTCTGTATTTAAAATATATTTATTCTGTATGATTTTAAGAGGTGCACGTAAAGAAGTTTCACTTCAAAAATGCAATTAAATACTACAATAAAAATGGAATTTATTCTGTCAACCCTAGTCTTGTATAGTACAACATTTAGTACATTGTATCATAGTTGTTAAAACACTATATATGTTAAACTAGATATGTTCAATTGGCATAGCCATATTAAATATGTTTACCGTATTGTGTTTTATATTTTTTGCTTTGACTGGTGTTGTGTCAAGTACCTTAAAGACTGTTTTAGAACATTGAAACAATATGCTATTAAATAATTTTGGATAGAGAGACTATAAATCAGATTTTTTAAGACGGTTAAATAGTGACACTTTATTATTTTATCGAACCTTAATGGTTATATTCACATATATATATAGCGAATTTAGTTGAATGTTTTTGGGCATTTAATGGTGTGAAAGGTTACAATAAATTTTAATATCAATTATAAGCAATAGTTTTTTATACTCTCCATAAATGTAAAAAGCATTTTTTTAAGTCTCAAACATTAACTATTATAGGGCTCCTACATTATAAGAGTACTTAAAGTAATATTTATTAACCTTTTAAATCTATCGAAATTGATTCGAATACATTTAATGATTAACACATCATGTATACTCCCGTTCAATAAAATTGAACAGATCTGAACCCAATCAGTCTCTCACAATTTTGATTATTCTTGTAGTGAATGTTGTTGTTTACATAAATTGTTGATATAAATAAAAAATATAAAACTTCTATTTCTTTTTTCACATTTAAAAAATATACTACTTATCTTTGTTTATAAATAAATACTATACTGAAAGTTGCAAAGGTGGGAAGTTTTATGAAATGGAAGCAAACTAACATATCAGGTCTGTTCATTTTTTTTTGAACAGGAGTGTACCTACTTTGATTCATTTTATCGTTGCAATAACCATCGTGTATGTGTTAATCGTTAAAGTGTATAATTAAGCTATAGAATGTATAAAGAAGTTAATATAATAAGAAACTTTTTTTGTTTGCATGGAATATAAAAACCTTACTTTAATTTAACTGACCTTTTATTTTTAAATCATGCATTTAAAGCAAAAATTTTAAGAAGTATTTTATAATCAAGTGGGCCTTATTACGGGCAGATTTTTAAAGAAAAATATTTCTAAAGAATTGAGGAAAGTGTCTAAAGAAATATGTGTCGAATTTCAGAAGAACCGTGACTATATTGAGAGAGTTCGAAGTAAAAATCGTGTCGTGTCGGAATCGTGTCTTTTATTTTACCATGTTTATGAAGATGCATGTTAAATTTCTCCAACTTACATAACGATTTTCTTAAAAACGCCATGGTGATAAATTCTCAAACAAATTCAGCTGATTTCTGAGGATTCATTTTACTAATATTGTGAATTTCGTGAAGTTTTTGACAACCTAATAACAGTTTGGAAATACCTTAATTAATATTATAAATAGTGTCTTATTGATACACCACTGATAAACACAGGTATGCTGTCTAACCGAAATCACAGTACCTCAAGATTAAGTGTGAATGAGAAAAAGTATAAAATTCAACGATACCCCTTTTAAAATACGTCAATGTTACCCTATAAGTAATTTATACCGTGGAACAAAAATAGCCAATGTCAATACATTATATCATAATATATATTTGCATTGTTTGAAACTTTTTATTTTGAATTTTTGAACATTATAAGATATAAAAAAATTTATACATTTTGTAAATTTGTGAAAATTAACATAACCACAAAAGTCATGTTTTCTTCAAAATTTTTTTTTCAAAATTTTATAACTGCTGTGTGCCTTATAACGGTCTTGTTAAATGTCTCAATTAATTTTCCTTGTCGTCAATCTCAAAGATTTTCAGATTTTGAAAAATAATTTGAATAATAAATTTTAAATTGGTTATTTTCTTCAGTAGAAGAAAATTGCTTTTCCTATCATTATTATTATGTTTCCTTTTTTTTCCCTGAATAAAGTTTATAAATTTATAGTTAACCTATATATACGTACATTTCATTATGTTTTGTTACATAATAACATATTATATATATATATATATATTATATAAGACGACAAATCATATATATCTTTTTTATCCTACTAGTGTGGATCGTAAAATTCCCTCTCAAACATTTTTACTACGCTTTTTACCGAAATTTTATATGATTGTAGAAATAATATGACAAGAATTTATTACAATAGAATCACCGTTTGATAACTTTAAGAGTATTGACAAATCTTAGCTATAAATATGTTTTTTTAATATCAAATATTTGAAATATACGTTGAATAGTGTAGGATAAGAGAGCATAAGAGAAGTATACTCTCAATGGTTAAGGTAGTTACACTCGTTACAGTCAAAGTAAAAAATATAACATACAGTATGATAAACTTACTCATTATATAGGTTACGACTAGTTGATGCAATGTAATGTATGTTGAATTATGCAAGACATGGGTTGGCTGTGAATATTCATTATTTTTGGCACTGCAGTTGCAAATTATTATCTTTAATTATGAATATATTTTTAGAAAACCCGTAGTAGAACCTTTTTTATACCCGGTATACAAGGAAAATGTTAGTTTATTATTTCCGGCATATATAATATATGCATGGGTATTATAAGTATAGTTCCGACTTTGTAACGGTTGAGAATATTGATCGCAGTGTAAAAATGCATTCCGCATGTCCATCTGTCCGTCTGTCCATGAACACAATAACTGAAAGAGTTAACGAGCGGAAATTTTGTATGTCTGTTTTAGAGCTAAAAACTAAGGCGAAATTCGTGAATAGTTGAATCCCTATATACCTAAAATTTAAATCATGTTTGTAAGTCCTGTGTCAGAGTAAATGTAAAGTCGTATATATCAGGGATCGAGGCATTGGAGAATAATTTTTTTACTACGCCACTGTATAAAATTTAGTATTGATATTTTTTCATATTTTTATTATTCAAAAAAGAATAATTTATATAATTATTGGTTTATGCTAGTTGAGAATTTGCATAGTTTCAACAGGCATTTGCTTAGATCAGAAATGACTTGCGTATATACAAGCTTACTTCGATATTTCAGCACATATTTAAAATCAGTTACAAAACTCATCTCATGGAGTCAGTTACAAAAAGAAAGTAGTTACAAAGAGTATTTCTCTCTGGAAGTTACAAAAATTACTTCTCTCTGTGAGCTACAAAAAGAAGACAATTACTAAAATTAGTTGATTCACATCAATTAATCAGATGGTATTTAAAATTTTTATTTCTTCAATTTACAAGTTGAATATTTTTTATGGATTGTGCTGAAGTATCGAATGGGCGAATTAATGGTTTCTATCTGATTGTATCTAAGTATATTTTTTTTTTGTATAATTTATTTAATTCACTATTCCGAAACTTGTGGTCTCTCAAGCTTGTAACAATTCAATACACATTCTATACACACTTTTGGTGTACAATTTATATTTTATGTGAATATGCATTGACTTTTTCAATTTATAACTATATTGTTTGTATACGCTTGGTTTTTTTTGGCCGTGTATTTTTTCTTTACAGAAGCGTAATGTCTCTTTATATACAACTATGTATCTGAATTAAATTTGTAATCCATATTTATATTTTTGCAAATCAGACATATTTGAACATATTTTTTTTTTACTGTAGTTTTCCTTTACTACAGTTCTATTTAGCACATATTCACGTAATCTTTGTTTTCATAACTTGTACAACCAATGTTAGTGTTTTAAGGATAGTTGTACTATCAGTGTATTAGATTAGAAATTATTTATTTCAAATATATATTTTATTTTAACATATATTTGTTTTGTTCCCCTTTTGTACCTTTTATTTTTTTTTCAGATTCGAATCACTTGTCGATAACTAAGACACTTACTGGATAGTAAAGATCTTACTACCTCAATATTATCTTTTTTAATGGGCCCAGCTTTTATTGAAAGACTTTCGGTTCAACGTGTTTTTTTTTTATATTTACGTGTATGGCATTAGCACCGATCGTTTTCTAATTTTTATAATTCCACATACAATACTCTGCTTTGGATTTTTTTTCTAAAGTACCGTATATTTAGTTTTCATTATTTTTTTAAAAAATACATCATAATAACTTTTTAATTAAAATTACTAAATTAACTTAATTTCATATTTATGAAAATAATTGATAATTCAATTATTTTCTATAAAGTGTTTAGTTTCTTTTTAAAAACTAAACACCGAATTTTTTTAAAAATTAAACCCTAATTCAATTTTTTTACATACACAGCATGGTTGAAAAAATTAATCACACAAAAGTTTTTTGGTGTAGGTGTGTCAAGTACATAAATATTCAAAATCAAACCGTGCATTACCTGTTCTACTTTAAATATCTTACATTGAAACTGCAAGAGATAAAAAAAATGTTTTTTGACTTTAAACCTTTTTTATAAATAAACAACTTTTGTTTGAAACATATTAGTTTTTGCCATAATTTTAGCTCAAACCTATTCATTATTCTTACCACATAAGCAGTTAAGTCAGTTGTTAGATAGATAGATAGATTGTAGAGGCTGCCCTGGACGGACTACACGTCGATCATAAGGTCCATTGTGATGCCTAAGAATGTGAGGTTTGGGTGGAGTGGAAGGAGTTTGCAGGAATGCAGCCTATGATAGAAACTATGATAGAAACTATGCCGATATTCATCTAGAGTTCGTGAAGATAACCTTCTCAAGCATAGCCGGTTACTTCGTTCTTGTCCGTACGCCGATAGTTTAGTCAATTAATCGCCCCTTTTTTTTTCTTAATAATTAACAAACTGCCGATGTCGGGATTCGAACCTCCCAGTTTCTCAGTAGCCAAACTGCGCAAACATTGATTGTTTTGATTTATAGTGGGAGCGGCCACTCATTTTTTAACTTTTTACTAACATTTTTTCTATAACAATTACGAGAAAAACTTATCGACTTTTTTTTACATAAAATTTTATTTTCAACAACTTTTGTATGCAACTTTTTTTCATATCTATAATAATTTCTGAGAAAAGAAGATAATATATATAAAGATATTAAGAATTAGGTTATTTCGTCGCAGTTCTTGGTTTGCCGTGAGAATTCTTATATTATAGAACTGAAATGAGATTGTTATGCTAATTAACAAGAGTGAATATAATAGTTCCCAACTAATTGTCTATATCCATACGTTTATATACACGTGAATACATAAATTTCCAATATTTATAAATTAAAATTTTTAATTAATATAGTAATATCCTTTTTGCATGTATATTTAAAATATTATACAAATATTGCATAATAATTCCTGTTTTTAGATAGTATAGATGCATTATAAAATCCCTTTTCAATTAATTATAACCTATAGTATACTATGATGGTATACTCACTTTAATGTAACTGAATGATGTAATTAACTTCTCAATTCTATATCAATATCATATGCTTCTGATAGCATTTAATGTAATATACATAGATATATGTACACCGGAAATATACTTCTCAATATCACTGTAGGCTATTTGAAATTAGTATTTAGTACATGAGGGAGTGGCATCCATCGATCGATATTTAAAAAGAAAACTACTCAATTTATTTCACAAAACAGTACGCGTGATATAATATAATATAAAATGGAATGTCTCTTAGTGCGTTAACTTGTAAATAATGTTTTATGCATGTACACGAGAAGGACGTCAACATATTAAAAAGCAAAAATATATATAAAGTTAGCTAAAAGTCATAAAGGGGTTCAATGTAATAATAATCATTTTAGTATTACTGTAGGACGCCTTGGAAATTAATTATACACAAAAGTATTGCAGGAAACCAATCAACCTCACCAGAATGCGTCTACTTGAAGGCATTCTGATCAAGGTTCGAATATCTTGGTCATCACTGCAATGTATCCTTAACACATTGAATCGGGTTCCATAAAAGATACATTTGGTGCAGTAGTTGAAAAAATTTTTACGAAATTCATTGGTACAAAAACAATAGCTGCATTTCCCTTGGAGGAAATTCACTAATAGTGTATTATTGGTGTTGGTGTATTTCGAAATATATACAGAAAATGAAGTTTCAACATTTGAAATAATTAATTTCTGACTTTCTTACCATCCATCGAATGTTTTAACCGATTAATAACCAGGAGGAATATGCATTGATGAATTTCGAATGCATATATCGTTTTTCTGTAAATAAATTAAATTAATGTTGTGTTTATTTTCGTCTAGAATATCGAATGTTATGTTAAATTGTAAATACAAAATTTACATTTGAAAATATTAATTATGATATATATTATACTAGTATTACCCGTTGCGGCTTCGCCCGCAAAAAATTTAACGCCCTTATAACCAAGTAACATAATATTTTCTACACCACTTACATACACCACTGATATCTTGCCGCCTATTGTTAGTTTAATGAACTAACGTGTATGAATATAGTTTCACTGCCATCTATCAATGAAAATTAAAAGCTATTATTATATCATTTCCTCATGAATCATTTTTATAATATTTAAGGACCAATTTTTTACAAAAACTTAACAAAAACTTGACAAATTATATACTAAAACCTTCCTAGAGAACCACTCTATCCATTGGTGAAAACAGCATGAAAATCGGTGCAGTAGTTTATGAGTAAATCGCGAACAGACAGACAGACGCGGCTGGGGGACTTTATTTTATACTATATAAGGATAATCATCATATAGTTTTTTTGAAATATTCATTCAGCATATATATTAATATGCTGAAGGTGTATTCTGTTGTTCAAAGTTAGAAATTGTATATTCTATAAATCTATACAATACAATAATTATATTCTATAGTTTAATACTATACAATAACAAAAAAACTTTCGCATATCATATTTATATATGTACAGCTTGTTTTGTTTCCATATATACAGACTACGTGATTTTTCTAAAAATAAATTACGGAAAAAATATTTTATTTACCTTGATTATTGTATATAAAGTGCCATTTGATTCATTATAAAAATGGTACCTAACAACAAGCTAGGTGTAGGGCATACATCATGGAATACATTATTCATATATTATTCCAATGAATTAATATGAAACAGCGATACATAATTATAAAAAGACGTTGGTGAAAATTAAATATGATGAATTATGTCTATGACGGGTATAAAATTGGGGTAGCCAACAATTTTGGTCAATCGGTCACTATGGCTTGACAAAATATATTTAAAGAATTTGAGGAAAGATTTCAAGATTTTGAAAAAATAAAGAAATTGTGGAATTTATGTTTACGTTTTAAAAAAGATTTAAGTGTAAAAAAATTACAAATTAAATTATAATTTTACAAACTGATTTAATCTTACAAGCCAGAAAATTTGAAAACGATTTTTGGAAATACGTCGACCGAGAAAAATATCCCAGCGAATATATTTATTCTTTTTTCGGATCTACATACCTGTGGAATCGGTATTTTCATACCTAAAGGTAACGAATACTAAACAACGTTCTTTCTTGACTAATTCCCATAGTGTAGACTCATTATTATTATCATTGTCAGGAAATACACTTAATTAAGATTACTTGGTTTTTTTTACTTCTATTCATCTAAAAGGGTGCGGTTTTTCTATTTATGTCATGGACGCGGAGCCAAGGCCGAATGCCATCCCGAGGGTCAAGAAGGTAAATAAAAATAAAAATAAAAATGTGAATTAGATAATTTAATCATTAGGACTTCCGTCTAAGCGGAACGATGCACGAATAATTACACCACTGTTACTTAGTAATTATATTACATTTCTTATTCATATACTATATGTTTTTATTTTGTACGGGTAATGCTCTCATACTGTTTATTGTTTCGCCATTTTATATATTAAGTTTGTTTGTAAAATAGTATTACTTGGTTGTGCATTTTTTGTTACAGTAAACAAAACTTTTCACTGCAGACTTTATTTGGCTTGATTTAACATACTCTCGGTAAATGAATATTTAAAAGCTATTTAGTTTGTTTATATTGAATATTCAATATGGAATAGATAGGGGGTGGGGTGTAGAGTTGTATACCATCTACTGTATGTATACCTCTAATATGCTATCTGGAAACATTATTTATTATCATCTATCAAATTACAATATACTAGGAATCATATTAGCATATTTTTTAAGAGAATAAATCTAGAATTCAATTTGTACCGACAACACGATTTCGCAAAAATTTCATTAAATGTCCGTCGCTAGTCCCTATCTAGCCTACATCGAAAATAACATCATTATATATGTAAATATATATATATATATATATATATATATATATATATATGTATAGAGAGAGAGAGAGAGAGATAGAGATAGAGACAAATATTGAATTTTTAATTATTCAATCAAAAAATAATAAACTTAGAAAAAAGCAGTGGCGTATTCAAATTTTTCTTTCAAATATCTAGTTAGGATGCCCCAGCACCACCCCAGGAATAATTTTAGTAAGCCACTTACTTATTACTAAAAACAAACCAAGCGTAATCGAAATCAGTCAAGTAGTTTTGAAATATTTGAAAAAAAAAATTTGCGTTTCTCGAATAATTTAGTTTCTCAACGACAATGGGCGCATTCGGAGGTTCTGAATATTTATAAAACTTATTAAAAAGTATAATGCTCCGCCAAGGATCGAACCAGAATGACACCCCTCTTGTTTGATATTTCACTATCCACTTATCACATACGGCCAGTGCTAATTCAAAACTTATCATTTGGTTGTTATTTCGAAAGACGTAAGTCCACTACGCATATCTTAAGCCTCTAAAATAATAAAAAGCCACTCAAGCCATTATAGTATGTTTTCAGAATTCAAAATTCAGTTTATGGCAAAGTATGTACTCGTTTGTTTTTGTGATCGCTATCTTAAAACCGGAATTTTGATTTGCGCAAATCTAATATTCGTTACTAACTCTCAAAACTTGCTTGGATATATTTTGTGGTTTTCCGGCAGGTCAATCCTATCAACATTATCATTTGACTTTACGCCCAGAAAGCTATCGTAGTAGCTCAACTTATAAATCGATACTTCACACATGATCTTCACAAATGTCAGTATTTTAAATGTCAAATAGTGCCAATTTATACGTTTGATATCCTCATCAAAGACAATTATCAAGACTATTTTTAGCAAATTAGGAACGAGTTACAGCCATTAAAATCTTTTTTAAAAGTAATATATTGTGTTTGCGTAGGTCAATACCTTTAATGATTTTAGGAGAAAACAAAACACTTGTTTGTTTTGAGATACTCTGTATTAATATTATTTTGATAACTTAATCAAAATAAATACACAATTTCAATGTTCATGGGATCATTTATATCATAAATATTAAAATTATTATTAAAGAATTCGTTAATGTAAACAAAATTAATGTTATTTATTCAAAAAGTTAAAAAGTTTTATATTTTAAAGTTCACTGTGTACACAAACATTTCTGAAATTTAATTTAGTAAAAGAACATTAGTTTAAATTAAATATGTCAAAAGGATAAATTTTTCGCTTTTTAGCTATTTGTTACCGCCATTACGCCGCAGAATCGATATATTTATATATATTTATAAAATAGATTTATTCTTAAAAATTGCGTACAAATTACATACAGCGTCAAAGGTCGAGCTATCATTTAATAATTTTATAATTTATGTGTTCCTTAATTCTTTGGATGTTTCTCGAAAAATGTTTCGAGCCAAAGTCGAAAACCGAATAAATAAGGCACAAAAAAATTTGGCATGATCTGATTCACTGATTATTTGAGACATATTGCCAATTAGAATCTGCCCGATATTGTTTCTCATACATAGTAATTGCATTTTATCTATGCTTGCTTTAGCGAATTGTCTTGGTACTATTTATCTAGCAAATCAAAAGGTTCGTTAATATTTAATAAAAGACTGTCCTGTTCTTTTGCATAGAATAGCACAGTTGTATCGTCTGAGAATAGGATTTTTTTTTTGCAGATACTTAGAAGAAGGTCATTTGTTTATATAATAAATAGTAGAGGACCTAAGACAGAATCCTGGGGAACGCCTTTGGTCGCAGGCTAGTAATTTGATAGTGTTTCTATTTCTCTATTATTTTCAACATGTCTAAGTTTAACACATTGTTGCCTATCTATGTCCACTGAACCAAAAGCTTTACTTAAATCTGGAAATGCTGCAGCTGTAATTTCTTTGTTATTCAGTGCATGGAAAATTTTATATATATATATATATATATATATATATATATACAAACATCGTATTGTTGATGCTTTAGTATACACAAATTTATATATATGAATAATAACTTCGACAGAAGTAATACTTTCAAAATTAAAAAAAAGAATGATATGAAAAGGTTGGCTGTTACGTCAGAGTCGTCTTTGGTGTAGCGGTAAGCACGCTGGACTAGATAACCAGAGACCTGAGGTTCGATTCCTGGTTGACGAATTAAATTTACACAAATAAATATATATGTATATATATATACATCCATACTGATGATGACAACTATGTAGTCGAAATACATATTTATAAAACACAAATATTTGTTCTAGGAAATGCAAAATTTAAAATTTAATTTCAAAAAACCTAGAGTTCTCTTTGATTATCTAAATAATCTTTATATTTTGAGCATACACTCTATACACAAATCACATAGAATACTGACAGCATACCTAAATATTTCGTACATAAAATAAGTATACCTATACTGGTATATACCTCTCTCTATATTTACATATAATAAAACAAAACATTACATTCGAAATTGTAGTGAGGAGGAGGTGATTGTAAAATTTATGTAAATTTGTGCTGATATTAAGATTTCAATAATACATTCAATTTCAATGAATGAATGTACTTTGCTCTCTCCTGGCTTGCCTGTATTTGGCACAACTGGCAAATAAATATCGTCTGTTACCAACATATTATAATACTCCATCAATTATATTATTACGATTGTTGTTTTATCAATTTATCAATTTAACATCTATAATCATAAAATCACTTGTATTATACACCATTGCATGTATACACAAATATATTTCAAACTATAATATATTGACATGAATAGGGTAAACTGTGCTCACAAATATTTTCAAGGAACGCAAGGTCTAGTTATGATATACAATACCCACATATAATTTATATAACCTTTACTCATGGCTTCTTAGTGTGTTCATTTTTATGAACCAGCCAAGTGGCCATGCAGTCAATCCACTCTGCTTGAAATTGGAAGTTAACGTATTCAAGAGCCCACGGTAGCAGTTTGCTAATTATAATAAAAGAGGCGTTTAATGGACTTAACTGTCGGCGAATGGAAAAAAACCGAAATGACTAGCTATGTTTGTGAAGGTTTTCTCTAGTTTCCCTTTACGAACTCCAGATGAATATCGGTAAAGTTTCTATCATAGTGGCAATGACAAAACCTACCAGTTCATAGTTCCTTATTCACCGTCCATATCATTAATCTTATGAGATTTAGAAAGGTTAAAAAGGATAATGATGTGGATTGCTTTTGTTATAAACTGAGTGTCCCAGAAATGTAGGTCAAACCCCAGTATGTTTCGTTTTTATGTTAGTCGAATGTTTCATTTTACTTTATGCCGAGTACCTGACAATGAGATTAATGGTGGATTAATAGATTTTCATTAAGAATCGGGAATGTTTTTTTCTTTGTTTCATAATTTAATTTTAAGTTCATAAAAATTAATTTCTGCGTACTAACGGTTTTCAGTTCAATAAAATGTAATGGATTCAGATATATTCAAAGATTCGCTAACATATTTTTTTGAGTAAGCTATTAAGAATTTTTGATCACAAATTTGCAGGACAATCTGCATTTTATACTTTTTAGTCTGTTTTAAAAATGTGAAAATAAAAATTTACTTTTTCTTTAAATGATTATCTTAAGACTAAAATCCTCAAGGTAATTTCGCACCGCACACACTTCTTAAAATATTTATCGGCGCTTCCACCAAATTTATAAAATTAATTTAATCAGATTTTTATATCAATATTAGAACAAATTAATGCCAGATCCTTGTATTATTTTCCAGTTCTGAGCTTAAAGTTTCAAGTCTCTACCGAAGGCTAAAAGGACTCGATCTCGATTGAGTCTTGTAATTATCGTTTCTCGCGAAAAAATTAACTATATTTATAATCTTCGAAATAAAAACTACTCCGTAAACAATTATGTCAGCTGACGTTTGTTGTCGGAAATATTTTTTGATAATTTCGTTTAAGATTAGGATGATTTTTTTCTGCATATAGCGATTTAGTTTTAATTCAAAAGTAAATTTAAATTCTGTTGATTCATCGATAAACCTATTTAGAAAAACTTATTTAAACTAATCAGGACATTCTTATTATCGGTAATAATAATCAATGTGCAGGAGATTTGAAAGATAAAATACAGAAACTACAAAAATTAAAAATTCAGCGACAAGAAGTAACACTTTTCATTTCAGCGACATGTCACCATATCAACTGTCAATTTTAGCATGAAAAAACTTTTCTCTTATTAGGTCAAACACTTGATACTAATGATCAACACTAACGGTGTCAGTTACATTAATTCATGTTAATCTGATATGGTACAATTTCCTCTAAAATATAGTTTTGTATTGCATATGATAAATATAGATGGGATATTTTCATATTAATTTCGCATACGGTTCAACAAATAAATTCCATTTTCATTAAATTTAACTAAGGAAAATAAATTATTATTGACATTAAATACTACGGTGCCATCATTTCTAAACATTTTTAAGGTTAGTTTTAGAGTTCAGTAGTTTGATTCTTGTTAGATGTCTTTTTTAAAGGCTTGCACCAAACACATGTGCAACTTTACATAAACTTTTGAGTTAAAATGTTATATTAAAATTGATTTTGCTCATTGCGTGCGCACCAATTTACTTCAGTTTAATATATCGACACAATCTATCAATGATGAAAGAGTGCTAAGAAATGTGGAGGCTTTGCTAGAACTACTGCACACACTGATTACTTTCTTGAAGATTTAATGTCAGTCTTTTTTTCGTTTTAATATCCGTATTCAATTTTACAGTATTATTAATACACATATCAAAGCTGTTCGAAGTTAGCACCTCATCTTAGGAATTTTAATATTTAATAATTATAAATAAAATTTACCTCACAGATCCCTGCTTAAAATTCAGAAATGGGTCATAGTTGGATAGATATCGCAATTGATTGGGCATAAACAAGTTTTTGGTCCTTCCTCTAAGGATTATGAATAAGTAAGGATTAACTAAAGACTAAATATTGTTGTTAAATATAGCTTATTAGTTGGTTATAGATACAGAATTTTCCGATACATTGTTTAAATCTGCCAAAAGTGAGCACCAAATTTGCCAAATAAAATAAAATTTTGTAGGCCAGAAAAAAAGCAATACTTATTTTCAATTTCAGTTTTAATGTTTTTTTAATCCTAGTTTGTTAGTCCTTTCGGCTACAACAACTCACTTTTCCATCACTGACCAATTAAGGGAATGGCTGGCAAATTTCTGCTCTAATTGATTTACATTGTCTAATTTACATTCCCACAGATTAAAAATATTCGACCACTCTCAAGGTATCAGGAATACCTGACCAAAAAAACGATATACTTCTGAATTACAAATTTCTAATTTACGGTACAGACTTCATAGTTACCTTATACTATAATACATTCTGGTATGAATTTTTAAACCTAATTATGTGAAGAAATTTTTTAGGATCCAGTAAAATAAATGAAAATTTTAAAAATGTTCCAGATATCTGCATCAGTATCTCTCTCTTTCTCTCGTTACCCTAATCTCTCGATTTGAGTTATCAGATCAACATTATACACAGGTCACATGAGGGTAGATTTTTCAGTTTATAAAAAATTTATAAATCTTTTCTACAGAACTATTACACTTAATTTAAATTTCTAAAATGATGTTGTTTCATACTATTTTAAAACATTATCAATCCTTTATAAAGAATATTAAATTTGTCTTACATTTAAATGAAAACATTTCAAAAGAAAATACATTTACGTGTATTTTAATAGCTAAACGATAAAAACTAAGTTCAATTCTCAAAGGAATCATTACAGACATACAGAATTCTTACAGACATAAATAATTAATATAAGATTGAAAAAAATTTGTGTATTAGGATTATTTTGTGACTTGAACTATAAAAACTAAAATTTAAATGTCCTGAGAATGTATTTAAAATTAGTATTTTAAAATTTATTTTTTAATATGTTTTTTTTTGTACAATTAAAAATATCTCTGCTTGCATGAACACATAATTCTTTATACATTATGTATAAACAGGTATTCTGTGTTTATTCCTAAGTTTGCAACGGTTGGAAATTTTGATGGAGAAGCCCAATTTTGTAGAGAAAACCAAGTTTATAATATATTCTAATTGCCAAATTTTCGCTTTTTAATAATGTATTTAAGAAACTAGTTTTCGAAATGATACTATATAATATCTTGAAAGAAAACATAGGATCAGAGGAATAGATTCTTACCCACAATATCTCCCACACACATATGTCAAACTTTATCTTCGGAATCTACCTATATACGACTTACGGATTTTAAAACGTTTTACGTTATATAACAAATATAAATATTATATTTTGATTCATAGGGATATACCACCCACATTGAATATAATAAATCCTTAAAAAAGTATACACATATAATATATTTGACTACAATACTATCAAACAACGCATAATTTTTGGTTTGTGTATATTTATGCGCAATATATAAAATTTAATTTATTAATAATATATAATTTATATACAGGCTGTTACAAAAATGTGTGGATATACAGGAGCATATTTTACACGCCAAAATAAGCTAAAAATATTCAGTTTTGATGTGAAACATTTAATGTGGCGGGTTTGTTAACGTCTGTTACCCGGCAACAGTCTAGCGAAATTTTCTCGCCACGCAATCAACAAGTTGATCATAGGTGATATTACATATAACAAATCAGTTTTAAAAAGATGGTCATAGATGGCTTCACATATACAGGTTCAAAAACTCTTTCACAGGTGACGATGCATATTTTCTATACAAAATAGTTAATAATAATAATAATAGTTTCTGTAACTGATTGAAAGAATTGAGCCGTCTCATTGTTTAAGAAATTTTTTTAATTTTTAATTTTTTGTTATTATGTTTTTTTTTTTAAATAAAGAATAATTTTTTTCTTTAAAATAATCTGAATACATATTTAGTTTTTGATTAGGCCATATTTATTTCCTTTATTCAACCATCCTTTCATGCATATTTTCTATAGAAAATAGTTGTTCGGTGTTTCACATCCGCCAGGCGTCGCCACAACGGCTTAATTTTTTAAGCGAATTTGCCCGGTTTCGCCGGAATCCACCATTTTGTTTGTTTTTCTTTTTTATTTATATTTAAAAAACTATTGGAGATATTCGTTTGAAACTCGATAAATACTTCATGCACTTAACCTTCATAAATATTCAAAAATATTTTTCGAAAATAATTTTGTAATTTGAAAATTGTTACGTAATAGAAATTGTTACGTTATAATTGTTTCAGCATTTTGAATTTTAAATAACAAAATTACAAATGTTTAATAATTTGACTTCTGTAATTATCCTTAAAAAAGCCCGCTATTAACGACAATGCACTACTCCAGTTGGTGAACATGGACTACCTCTTCTTGTTGAATACTCCAGGAGTATCTCTGCTACTGTAACATCTATTCTTTATCCGCTCTCTCAGCCCAGCAATATTGTTTACAGGTGTGCAATAAACAATTTCCACACCTGTAAAAATTATTGCATTAATGAAGAAGAGGGCGCAGAATAGGTGACGCAGGATCAGAAATATTCCTGGAGTGTTCGAGAGGGTAGGCAGACATTCAATATCTCGGTTATAAGATGATTCGAGTCATATGCTTAGATGAATTTTTTGCTAAGTTCGCGTTCTTTAAAATAGTGTCGCGCTCTCTAAAACAGTGTCGAGAACATCCTATATACTCCTATATATAAGAAATGGAGTAGACTTTATTATGACATAAACACTAAAAAGAGAAAATGTATAATATTTTGAGAATCATCACTTTTAATATTCATTATCATTGAAAGTAACAAAATTTACATAAAATATAAGCTCATAAAACTCAAAGCCCATATGTCTACACACATTGTGAACATTATTTTCTTAAATGCGTTTGCATTTATAATTTATACATAATATGACTAACCACCATTCACATATTAACAATCGAATATATTAAGCGCGCACGCAATTCAAAAATATAAAAGCCGCAAGGAAATTGGTACAATGGAAAGTATTAAAATTGATTGCAAATTAGTTGAAGGTTAAACATTATATTATCGAATGATAATTAGTGAGAGCTCTAGGTTTTTGAAATAAAATTTCAAATTCGCCTCCTTTACCTAGATCAGTTTTTTGTATTATAAATACGTATTTCGACTAGAATCTAGTCATCATCAGTATAAATTAGCTAGTCGTCCTTTACTCTTTGACAATTAGAAATAGATATAAAGTCGAGATCAATAGACAAAAATAAAAATAAATAGAAAATTAACTAGATTAAAATATACTAGATTTAAAATATAATACATTTTAAATTATATTGAAATTGCTCTTGTTAAAATTTCCATCATTGACATTATTCCTGTTAATTTTATTCTTATTAAAATTACTCTTATATTGTCGCAGGATATGTTACTTGTTACTAATTTGGTGACAGTTTCACTACTGTCACCAAACTTTATATTGTACCACCGCTTCCACCAAATTTGTACCTAATATAAAAACTAATATTATTCTCTTATTCTCATCGATTCTACAATTAGAAGTTGATGAAAAGTGAAACAGATAAAGGCAGGCGACAAACTTTGCTTTTATAATTCTAACAGACCAACTAATGGAAGCGTATTGAAATAAACTCAATATAGGCGAATATTATAAAACTTTAAATAATGGGTAGGCGTGTGTTGTTTTAATTGAAATTTTAGCAACTATTTTAATTTATTTTTTACCAACATACATGACTTCAGAATATGTTTACATATAACTTCGTTTTTATATTTATTAAATATTCGTAATAACATACGTCACAAAGTCTTTGACGCAAGTTAACATTTTGATACGAAAAAAAAGTCTTCCATAATCGTCTTTAGTTTAACAATATATTTGCTCATTTTTGTAGACATTAACTGTACCAATCGTTAAATAGTGTTTAAAAGTATCAAAGAGTTTTTGGTGGTGATTCACAAAATAATACACCAAAAATGATTCTCTCCAAATAGATAAATTCCTTCTTTCATATGGCTTTAGAAATAACATACAGCATCAAATTCAAATAGCAGTAAGAGCTACTACAGTTGTTACATTGTCGAAAACACACAAAATGTAAAAGCATTATCGTTATATGGTAGTTATTGTTATACGACTTGTGGGAATACGTTCGAACGTATCTGTTACAAGTTTCTTTGGGTATGGCGGTGGTGATGATGATGATGATGATGACGACGATGGTACAGATGAAGAACAATATGCGAGATAGTCAAACATTAACAAACAACAAATTCTCCATTCCACACATTACATAACATTCTTAACTTTTGTCGACTTATCTATCTTTGTTCGTGAACATGTATACATACACATTTCTGTAAACTCAAATGCATAATATATGAACAGTATGTATTTACGATGGTGGATAGTTTAACTTCGTCGCTCAAAGAAGTCCTAAACGTTACACATAGCGGAGAAAATTTTCGTAAAACGTAAAGCAGTTGTATCTTTAAATCAATTCATATTATTTTAGCTGTATTACTTCACTTTTTTCACATTTTTTCCAAGGGGTACCCATAAAAAAAATCGCTAAAATTGGAGGAAAATTTTATGTCCCCGATTTGCATTAAAACTTGGATTAAAGCTAATTTGTACTTAGCGAAAACGATGGCGGTGATTAAAATACGATACGATTAACGGTTTTCAAGGTATCAGACCCATAGTGCTAAAATTCCAAACTGTATGAATTGAGAAGGCAAAATTTTGAAATGTGTTGGTAGGACGTTAAAATGAACCTGATTTTCGTACTGTTTGGGTCAAAATGAGCCTAGAAAATGATTATTACTGAAAACGAGAAAAAAAATGTTATTCACTTTTTTCACATTTTTTCCAACCCCTTAAAAAATCGCAAAAATTAAAGGAAAATTGTATGTCCCCGATTATGATAAAAACTTGGTTTTAAGCTAATTTGGACCTAGCGAAAACGATGGCGTTGGTTAAAATATGATACGATTAACGGTTTTCAAGGTATCGCTGGGTGCCATCAATTGATACATACAAAACTTTTAATGCATCCATATGTCGAATATGTATAATTTATAATTGAGTGTATAATTTATTCCAAATTGTTATTAATATAAATATAATATTTGTGATGTGTTATGTATTTTTCTCTTGACATAATTTTATATCATTTTTAAAAAGAATGATTGGAGCGAATGGTGAATAAACTATTTATTTTATCGTTAACTTTACATGCAACTGCAGTTAAGTCTTATCATCATATGAATGAATAAAAACTTCAGTATAATTTATTTTGTTACAGAGTGATCTATAAAAAAATAAATAAATGATCTATAAACATCCCAGCATTATTGTTTATTCTCCTTAACGTTATGTAGATCAACATACAACTGTTTAGAAATATTCGTAAATAACTTTCTAAAAATCGATGAAGAAACATTCCTCGAAACAAAAATTAAGATAGAGAGAAAAAAATTTATATATATAAATATATATATATATATATATATATATATATATATATATATATATATATCTATATATATATATACATATATATATATATTATATGCACATATATATATATATATATATATATATATATATATATATATATATATATATATATATATATATATAATATATATATATATAACTTACAAAGATAGCTGTCCATAGATCTAGATAGACAGACATTTTTCGTTGTTTATATCAAAATATCTTTAAAACTATACGTCAGAAGGCTTTGGTGATATTTTTTACTTTAGCAGTTATAGTTCAAGTTCATGATATATATGCGATTAACCAGGTATATTATAACTACTACGTGTTAAATTCCAATTTGTAAAACTGATTCCTATGATATGTTTGTCAGATCTCTCTCAAAAAATGATGTGCATTAACTTTTGATTAATAACATATTAAAAATTCAACTGGTTATCTTAACTTCGCTTTAACGCGCGTATAACCTTAACTGAGGATGTCACAACTTATGTCTGTTTAAACAATTTTAATTTTTTTGTACTTTGTTTTGTACTTTTTTACGGTTTAAAAACCTTGAAGTCACTCTTTTTGTTTTTGAGAAGTTTCGTTTTGAATTTGTTAGATGGGCAGGTAGACATCCATTACTTCATTTAACCATGTCCCCCTTCTTCGGTTAAAATTTCCAACAGTTAGAAACTTGGAGCTTAGTTTGTAATATCCTTAAAGATAATATATATATATATATATATATATATATATATATATATATATATATATATATATATATATATGTGTATATATATATATATATATATATATATATATATGTATATATATATATATATATATATATATATATATATATATATATATATATATATATATATACATATATATGGCACAAAATGGACATTTAGTATACACAAGTGTGTCATTTAACTACCATTAGTGTATCGTATCATTATAGTTTTTACAAAACCTAACTAGAATACTCCAAATTGTGTTATATATTACGCTTTATGAAGTATAATAGACAATATTTATATAGAAAGATGAATGTATCGTATTACTCATATTATTTTTGTACCCTGTGTATATATATCTTATAAGAGTCCGGATTTCCTTTGTGGAACACCAAAAATGAGCCATTTAACTACGATTTTCATAGTCATTAGGCAAACTAATGATGAAAACGTGAAATAAGTGATATCAACGTTCAAAGGATCTATCATTTTTCCCAGAATATAGTAATAGATAACTCTTGTATAAATGAATATCGGCATAGTTTCTATCATAGTCGGCTGCAGCCGCATATCCTACCAAATCCTAGTCTACTCACAAATTCCTTCCACTCCACTCACACCCTTACATCTTAAGGCATCACAATGGACCTTATGGTCGAAGTATAACCCGTCCAGGGCAGCCTTTATAATCTACCTCTATCTACCTTTACCCTTGTATAAACGTAATTCTATATACGATAGATATTATTTTTCGATAGTTTTGTTGTGGCTTTTTTTAAATTTCCTTTAACCCATTAAGTACCCAACTGATTTCTTTACTGATGTGCCGGCGGTAATTTTTGTATTGGTGTTCTTAAAATGACCTAATTAGTCTATTTCCGCAAAGTTGTCCGTCCGTCTACTTGTTTGTTCATCAACACGATAACTCAAAACTCAAAAAGAGATGATGAGCTGATATTTTGTATGGGTATTCTAGAGCTCAAATGTAAGGTAAAGTTTGTGAATGGAGCATCTTTAAAAATATGCAAACAATTAAAGACAAAAATGTATCTTAAAGTATGCTGGGTATTTATGCCATTAGATAGATAGATAGATAGATTGTAGACACTGCCCTGGACGTGCTACACTTCGACCCTATGGTCCATTGTCATGCCTAAGGATGTGAGGATGTGAGTGGAGTTGAAGGAATTTTTGTGTATAGGCTAGGAATTGGTAGGATATGTGGCTACAGCCGACTATGATAGGAACTATGCCGATATTCATCTGGAGTTCGTGAAGGAAACTGCAGAAAACCTTCTCAAACATAGTCGGTTTCTTCGTTCTTATCCATACGCCGACAGTTTAGTCAATTAACCGCCTCTTTTTTCACAATAATTGACAAACTGCCGATGTCGGAATTTGAACCTATAACCTCCCAGTTTCCAAGTAGGCATACTGCTCAGACATAACGCCTTAGACCGCTCGGCCATATGGACTGGTAATTTAAGCCACTAACTCAACTTGTTGTTATTTTCACTTGTTAAGTCAAAGTTAACTTCAACATTCGAAAAACATACCGACCCATCTTCCTTAGTGCTCTCAATAAGTGATTTTTAGACAAATTATTGAAAAATACTAATGAAAAAATAACGTGATATAGTTTTTTGAAAATCGAAATTATTGATTTTGTTTATTAACCACACGTCAATTTAATCTACACATATTATTTTTTCATTCCTGAAACATATCTGGGTCAACAGCATATCCATGCAGTTTCCAATCAAAATTGAAAAAGTTAAACAATTGAAAATCCACCTGTATATTTAATTTATATAAAATATTTTTATGTGCTTAGAACAATAAAAAATTTAATCAACTACTTAAATATTTTTTCTCTTCATTAAATGAACCCAACAAAAAAGTTTTTTTACCTCATAAAGTATCAAAGTACGAGAAAGAACTTTTTAATGTTTACAAACCAAACATTTTTTTATTTTTTCGAATCATTTTTTACATAGAATTCTACTCTATCGATGTGTATGTATGTATATATGTATGTATATGTATACATGTATGTATGTATGTACACACACCAACATTACAGAAAGTCAGTAAAAACAAGAAGATATGAAGCTTTTTATTAGAATATTAATTTAAACTTTTTTTATTTCATGCAGACATAAAAAATATGGTTATTATGATTTTCTAGGAATAGAGAACATGATGGTTTATCTAATTCTTAAAATGAAACTGTTTAGCAATCTAATGTATAAAACTTCCTTCTACTGTTATGATCAACCTAACCGGCAACTTTTAATATAAATGTAAAAATAACATTGATTGAAGCGATGGATTCATTGTGTCGGAAAATATGTGAGTAGCGGTTTCTTGTCTAGCCAAAATTTTGGACGACTATTTTCGTTATTTTATACCTGGTATATATAATACATACAACGGTATATTAGGTTTTAGTCCCGACTAATCACAAAAATAAAATAAAATAGTTGTCGACGACATGAGAGGAGTGATTGCTGCTCGCTGACACGATAACGAGACGATATCGACAAGTTGGCCAGTGTTAAAGCATTCCCATTTATTGTCGATTTCCCATTTATCGTTGTCATTGTCGGGTCTGTGTTGTGTCGGCCAGTATGAAAATGCTCTACGCCGATATTCATCAAGAATTCATGAAGGAAAACTGCAGAGAGCCTTCACAAGCATAACTGGCAACTTTGTCCCTACACCGAGAGATTAGTCAATTATCCGCACCCATTAACTATAATTGACAAAAAGCCACCGTTTAGTAAAGCTTTACGACAAGTAACGCTTCCCGTTTAGAAACGATTCTTTCCAGATTTGAGGAAAATATTGGGTGCAAGATGGTATTAAAGACAATACATACCATCAAAATGTCTTTTTGTCTCTCGTAGTATTTGAGCTGTCTAAAGATCAGAGCCTTATTACGTTGACGGTCTACATGAAAAATTTTATTTTATTTCTCGATTGTAATAGTAATCATTTTCTAGGCTAAATTTAACCCAAACAGTACGAAAATCAGGTTCATTTTATCGTCTGACCAACACATTTCAAAATTTTGCCTTCTCAATTCATAGAGTTTGGTATTTTAGCACTATGGATCTGATACCTTGAAAACCGTTAGTCGTATCATATTGTAACCAACGCCATCGTTTTCGCTAGATCCAAATTAGCTTAAAACCAAGTTTTTATCTAAATCGGGGACTTAAAAGTTTCCTCCAATTTTAGCGATTTTATTAAGGGGTACCCCTTGGAAAAAATGTGAAAAAACTGAAGAAAATTTTTGTTCTCGATTTTAATAATAATTATTTTCTAGGCTAATTTTGACCAACACAGTACGAAAATGAGGTTCATTTTAACGTCCGACCAACACATTTCAAAATTTGGCCTTCTCAATTCATACAGATTGGAATTTTAGCACTATGGGTCTGATACCTTGAAAACCGTCAGTCGTATCATATTGTAACCAACGCCATCGTTTTCGCTAGATCCAAATTAGCTTAAAACCAAGTTTTTATCTAAATCGGGCACTTAAAAGTTTCCTCCAATTTTAGCGATTTTATTAAGGGGTACCCCTTGGAAAAAATGTGAAAAAACTGAAGAAAATTTTTTTTCTCGATTGTATTAGTAATCATTTTCTAGACTAATTTTGACCCACACAGTACGAAAATCAGGTTCATTTTAACGTCCGACCAACATATTTCAAAATTTGGCCTTCTCAATTCATACAGATTGGAATTTTAGCACTATGGGTCTGATACCTTGAAAACCGTTAGTCGTATCATATTTTAACCAACGCCATTGTATTCGCTAGGTCCAAATTAGCTTAAAACCCAGTTTTAATCAAAATCGGGGTAAAATAAAAATCTTTGGCGTACATGAATACAAAAATCCATTCTTTCAAATTAAACATATACACAGGATATCTTACAATCGGGCTCTTGGACATCATTCTCATATAAAATTAAATGTTTACTTTACGAAATTAACAACACTATTCATTTAAAGATAGAAATAGACAAGCTTACCCATACAAACACACACGCGGACGCCCCCACCCACTCATATATATATATATATATATATATATATATATATATATATATATATATATATATATATATATATATATATATATATACATATATATATATACATATATTGGTTGAAATGATACTGGGTATTATGGGTGAACTCTTCAACCAGATTTTATTACAGAAAATACTGTGTCCTTTTTATTATCTAAAGCATATATACCTATACAGAGGCAAAAAAAATACACCTACCTTTATATTATATTATGTTTGGTTAAATTAAACTATAAGTTTATTTGTGATTGTTTTTGATTAAGTTACAGTATAGAGAGTTTATGAAATACTGAACTGCAAATTTGGAACTTACGTGCTTTGTTCTTAAACATCAATTTCAACACTTGAATTTGCAGTGTAGTGTTTTAACAGTGTAGTAAGTAATATTTTGCCACTCAAGACAAGACAGTGTTTAGTCATTAGGTGTTTAGTCATTTGGTGTCACAGTTGCAAATTATTATCTTCTAAATATTAAAATTTTTAAATAAGTTTTCCTATACCGTGCATTATAAAAATATCAAGCTTTGATGCAAGCATTTCGCTTTACAATGGATTAAAATTTTTTGGTTTTAGTATAGGATACTGATCTAAGTGTCATATTGCAATTTCATGAAATTCTTTTAAAACAACTTGAGTTTACTAATGAACGTCCTACATTGTCACAATGTCTCCTATATTCATTGTTCTAACATTTCATAAACTCTCTGTAACATTTACAGTATGGACTTTTAATATACAATAATATCATCTAATAAAATACACCTTTGTATTCGATTCTATTACGTCCAGTATAGTCCCTTTCTTGTTTGTTAGCTGTTCAAACATTATTTATTTGTATCTGTGTGTTTGTGTGTTTACAATGTGTATGTAGTGAACTAAATGAATTTTCTATTTTCTAAACTCGATATTTAAGGTACAGATTTAATTTAACCAAACTTGATAAATATACTATTTTTATTCCACTAGTTTATGTAAGTACTATACATCGTACAACAGCAACAGAAAATTGAAATTCGTCAATAATTGTAATGTTTACCTTTTCTCTTGTATTAACCCTAGGTTCCCGAAAAACTTTGGGTGTCACTAATGGCCTTTTTAGGCATCCATTAAAAAAGCTAATTGACACATTCTGATTGGTGTTTTTTAGTATTACCGCGAGAAACGAGAATATTTAGATAAGATGAGGAAATAGTGTCCTGGTCCTGGAAACGAGCTTAAGACTTTTGTGCTAAATTAAAATAAGAATAATACGTCTCATTGGATATGTCTCATAGTAGAGAGTGAAAAACATGCCAAGAAATTAAATACAGAATCTTCGTTTTTTGAAATAATATAAATGCAAGTTCTGAGGTTTAATTTTTCTATTAGTGAGAGATAACATAAGTTTATTGTAATATTATTTATATTATTTTCCATAACCTGATGTATCCCGTTTGGGAAAAGACCTAATACCCTCGTACATTCAAACCTCTCAATTTATACCTATCCCGGTTGCAAACTTAACTTTCTCCTTGCCCATCAATTAGGGCGGCCTTTTTATGATGTAACTTTAATGGTGTCTTTAACGCATATCTGACCGTCTATCTATCATCCGAAAATCTTGTAATCCTCTTATAGTAACTAACCGACTGACTGACTCACTCATTTATCCAAAACCTAACCCATTTCTAGACATACTAGAAGAATTCGGTGTTGGCATTCGTAAAAAATCGTAAAACTTTAATTTTCCCACGAAAATGGGAAAAGCCTCAAATTTTACCAAATTTACACAACGTAGGATATATTTTCTTTGTAGTACTTTTTTTTTCTATCGGTTAAACGAGTACGACACGATGTCGAACTAATGTGAAACATCTCATTTCTTTTAAAACGATGTCGCTTACACGATTGTCGGGCTGTTGTGAAATAAGTCTTAGAGCCTCATCTCACTGCAACAGTATTCTTATTCACTGTAGAATATTCTATATGTTTGATAAATCTAGAAAATAGGCAGCATATAGATTACTTCTGATTACTTCTGAAGGATTCTACTTCTCCAGTCAAATAATACATATTTAAATAGGTTTCAAGCCTTCGGACGTGTGCTCGAAAGACTAGGGTTTCAGTGAAAATACTAATTATTCTAGATGCCTGCGCCATACATGGACACAATGTAAATAAAAAATGATGTTTAATCAAGTTTTTCGTATCACATTTTAAATAGTTTTTACTGTCGTTGTGTGATAGGATTGTCATAAAAATAGCAGTAAGATTGAATAGTATTGGTTTGTTAGTTCTTTTAAATATTCATTCCATTATTATCCGATTTCAAAACACAAACGAAATAGATATATATCGAGTTAAGTGTTTTTTCTTGTCTCTATTTTTATCTTTCGTTTTCCAAAACATTAAAGTAGGTACATGTTTATCATCTTTCAATCTTACGAGTCTTGTATATCTAGAATTCCAATACACGTTTGTTTTGAACAATTTGTGGGTTGTGTTTCAAAAAAAAAAATTCAAACGATAACTGGCAACTGCTTTGGAGACTTCTAAAGAAGTTATCAGCTTTCATTATATCGGCAACACATTTCTAAAACTATACTGATACTTTTTTTTGAAATCAGCTAATAATAGGATATCAAAGATGACGAAAAAGAACTAAAACAGAAATATTTAAATGATTACAAAAATCTTTAATGTAAATCGTTAATCACGTATACAAATATTGATCCATTAATATATGTAAATTTGTATTTTAGTATTAAAACTATAGATAATTTTACTCCAGTTAAATTATCTGAAAACAACGTATTTAATACAACTTAATACGAAGAAGAACGGGTGTATTTGTTATGTTAAACTTTGCAGTGATATTTTATTACATTTTAACCGATAGATGATAATTCCTATAGAAATTCATGTAAATGATATAACATTTATAAATACACTATCTCTGTATCTGTCCCCTTTGAGGTTAAAATAAGATTAGTAAATATGAACAAGTAGACAGGCATCTTTGTGATCGGTGATAACCCTCATTAACTAGTGAACAAATTCCATCGTACGTCAATTTGAAATTAAATAAGACATTTAAATCTCTTAAATATAAAATATAAAGTCTAAACATTATTATTATACATATAAAAGGGTTCATTATACAAATAGTTGAAACCCACTGAACCCAGGACGTATTTAATTTAATTTTTGACATAATTAAAAACATATTTAGTTGATACTTTTAAAAAAAATATCAGATTCAATAACGCATTCAGTTCTGTGAAGTCAATTAGATAGATAGATTGTAGAGGCTGCCCTGGACGGGCTACACTTCGACCATAAGGTCAATTGTGATGCCTAAGGATGTGAGGATGTGAGTGGTATGAAATAGGAATTTTTGTGTATAGACTAGGAATTGGTAGGATATGCGGCTGCAGCCGATTATGATAGGATAATTCGTGAAGGAAACTGCAGAAAGAGGAAGAATTTAAAAAAAAAAAATTATTTTAAAAAAAATTCTCCCTCCAGCCGGATTTGAACCAGTGACCAATATATATTGAATCTATATTTTCTTCCGAATTACTTTACAAATATCAATATTTAAGACTAACTAAAAAATTTAACGTAACACTAGATAGCGTAAAGCCTTCCTGATGAATGTGGCTACCTAACGCAAAAAGAATTTGTCAAATTGGCATTTTTCATTAGCAGTTCTAGAGATTAGCGCGTTCTAACAAACAAACCAGCAAAAAAATAAACAAAAAAATATTCAGGTTTATTATATTAGTATAGATTTAGGTATACGATAGCGATATATTTATTTATACGCACTCCAATACAATCACAGAAGCAAAAATACCATTGACAAAAACATTTTTGAGCTGAGCATAAGCTTTTAAATCTTATTCTAGAAAATAATACAAAGGATCAGGATATGATGTGTAGTCTCATTTTATCACGTATCATAATGGTATTTTGACAAAAATTCACCAACACAAAAGTTTTTTTTACATATCAATAATTTTTACATATTTTGACACGTAATATATAAAATAAATAGATTGAAATTGAAGTTATAACTATTTATGAAACTTAAAGTGTAATTTAATAAATATTTATAAAATGAATTTATTGCTATGGACTATTCAAGAACCGTTCATTTTTATACCCGGTATATAATATAAATACCAGGATATATTAATTTTAGTCCCGAGTTTGTCACGGTTCAAAATATTGATCGTAAAAAAATATTTGTGGTATAGGTGTATATCCATTATGGCAAGAATCAAAATTTGATAGTATTTCTACAAGGAATAAGTTATTAATTATTGAATAATTATTAATTTTAGAAGCTTTTATATAACATTACCTGTTAGTTAGTACGTGTGGGTCAAATCTTGCAATCAATTTTGACTAGTTCTAATTGTGTTAGGGCTTTGAAATTATGTACAAGTGTATAAAACACGTGACAATGCAATATAGTCATGTATATATTTTATATAGATTGACTTGAAAATATCCGCTGAAATAGAAATTTGGTGGAAGTGGCGAAAAATATTAGAAGTAGTGGAAGCGGTCGGAATTACATAACATTATTAAAATTATATGTTGTTCAAAATTGTACAAGTTCACTCATATGACTTTCATTATTTAAAATTATTCACAAAATTTTAAAATACAAGTTGCACTAGTTATTTCTTGAATAGAATATTCAAATTTAAGTTTATCTTATGAACAGTGTTTAGTTAGTTATATTCGTAAGTGACATCTCTTTAGAATGGTAACGATGTGCAGCAGTTAGTAAATAATCGATAGACCAATTTAATTGCAAGTATATATATATATATATATATATATATATATATATATCTATATATATCTATATATATCTATATATATCTATATATATATATATATATATATATATATATATATATATATATATATATATATAAATTGAATCATTTCACTATGTACGTTGTATATCGAGTGTCCATGAAGACATTTTAACACTTTTCGCTTCAACTCAAAGCTAAAATTGTTAAAATATAAAATATCTTTTTGATTTAAATACTGTGCTATTTTATTAAAATAACAACTTCAAAACATCCTCTAAGTTGAAAAAGTTATCATAGAGTCATGATTTTGAAGACAAACTACGATTTGTGTTGTACGACTGAAAAGAGCATTTTAAAGAGCACAAAAATTATTAAGTTGGTCATTTTAAATACACGAATTTGGAGAATATGATGCAATCAATACTGATTTGGTTTTAATGGTACAACTTTTGTTTTTAAATTTCAAATTTTTCCCCTATTGCTAGAACATTTGAAATTATATTTCAAATTTTGCCCCTATTCCTAGAACATTTGTGTGTATTTTATAAATACGTATTTCCACTACAATGTAGTCATCATCAGTATGAATTAGCTAATCGTAACTATCTCTGGGATATGGATTCACAGATATGTTGCTTGTTGCTAATTTGGTGCCTGTGTCACAGGCACCAATCTCTGAATCCATATCCCAGAGATAGTTACGATTAGCTAATTCATACAGATGATGACTACATTGTAGTCGAAATACGTATTTATAAAATACAAACAAATGTTCTAGGAATAGGGGCAAAATTTGAAATATAATTTCAAAAAAACCTAGAGTTCTCTTTGATTATTTTAATAATCTTTATATGCTAGAACATTTGTTTGTTTTTTATAAATACGTATTTCGACTACAATGTAGTCATCATCAGTATAAATTATCTAATCGTAACTATCTCTGGGATATGGATTCCACAATGATATTGTGTCACAATGATATTGAAAAAGTTATGCCTTTTTAGCGATTTGACGGAAGGTATGATCTGAGATGAGGATTATTTGAGTTGACTAACGGATTAGGTGTGTGAAGAGCTCCACCTATTTATTGACAGTATTCCTTTCTGACCATGCGGCGTTGTTTTTGTCACTATAGGGTGAGGGTACGTATGTTATGACACCCTGTATATAATCTACATTATATTTCTTGTTAGTTTCTGTATCCCGAGTTAGTTGTTCCATTAAATTAAATTTTAAATAATTATAATTTGATTCAATTGAATTTTACAATCATGTTCAAATAAATTATCGATTATTTATTTAGAATTGAGTAATTTATTTGGAAATACCGATTATATGAAATGAAATGTTTGTTAATCATTTTATTGGAACAATTATTATTAATTAAATGTTTGATTTATATTTCGTGATAATTTCAACTGTTTACACAAATTTTGTACTTACATGCTCCGTAATTTAATTCTAAGAATTCAAAATTGAATGATTGATTTACGATCATAATAGAATGATAAATTGTTACCATTCGGTAATAATTGGAAATAACATTTAGGACATAGTCCATTGGAAATAACATTTATGGTGGAAATAAGTAATTACCATAGACGTGATTTTTTTAATGTTATTGACAATAGGCTGTACTTTGACTCAATTTTGAAAATTGAAGGATTGGACAAATTTCTAGTAGTCAACATCAATAGTCAAGCTAAAATTTAAAAATTTTATAATTGATTTGTTCCTTATTTATTCGATATTCGAAAAAAATGTTTCGAATAAAAGTTGTTCATTATAGCTATACTACCAATTCGAAACATTTTTCCGAAATGACTGTAAGTTTAACTGTAAGTTCAGTCACAATATTGTAATGGTTTTAAATATTTTTGGTAGAAACAAAACTTTAGTATAGGTGTTTGTAAAATGTTATAATTATTTCATGTTCGTCTTTTTGTCAGTTTTTCTGCCTGGCAACACGAGAAAAGAAAGCCTAAAAGAGATAGCGAACAAAAGCTGATATTTTGTAGAGCTTAACTGCTGTGCCTTCAAGTTCGTGAATGGACGGCAATGTTTTTTCTCATAAACTGAAAAGTTTTCCCATAATTTCAGCTTAAAACCATGTAATTACTGTAAATTACCGAACCACGTATATGACTATACTATATATACACATGTAGACTATATACATATACATATATATGTACCACAAGTTAAATATTTATAGACCTTTACGTTTTTAGCAATAACGCACTGATAATGGACTCGGTATTTTTAGGGTATTTACACAATTAACTCAGTTACTTTTTTACTTCTTCTATTAAATTAGTTTTTATTTACATTTCTTTGATTTGCATTATGAAATTTTCGACGTTGATATGACAAACCTATGTTATAATACTTTAAGTTGTTTGATGTTTTTTTAATTTATTTAATAATAATTAATAATAATAATTTATTATTATTTTTCTTTATTTGTGTTACCGTTTAAACGGTGAATTTATACAGTTATAGGATATAGGTTTAGGATATTGTCCACCACTTAGATGGTTATAAAATTAATATGTAAGGAATACGGTTTTTAGTATAACTCAATTATTATGAATATGATTATTATTTTTGTTGTTTTAAAATAAAAGGTGGTTCTAAAGTTGGTCTCAAAGATATACTAATTCAACGTAGTAATGGAATTTTGTTTCTTTGTTATTTTACTATATGATTTTAAAACTAATGAAAATGGGGCAATAGCATATGAGTTAGTTATGTTTTGACGTGTACAATCTTAAAGCTTGGTTCATTCCTACCGACTCACCTTGTACAAACGAACATAAAATAAAATACACGTATAAAGTTTTCATTAAGAATCAAATTTATCATAAAATTTGATAATTATAATAATCTTGAAAATAAATAAATGTTGTTTACAGAATATATATGTGATAGGTCGTAGGTAGTTTGGTATTTGGTATGTGTAGGTAGATAGATAGGTAGGAAGGTAGGTTACTTGTTCATTTATTATTAGAACTTTTGATGAATTTATGCTTGCTTACTCATATACATACATCTCCAATAATGTTTTATTATACTCAACTTATAAACATAACAAACACATTTCATGGAAAATACCTTCTACTACTACTGGAATATAAAGAAACATGTATTATATACAGACAGTTATGTATCATGATCGTAGTTTAGGGAGTTATAGAGAGGATGATTTTTACTAACTTCTCTTAAGAAAATTCAGCTTTTGGTTTTGTCCAGATTTTGTATGTCTCTCACTTTTCGGTCACTTGCACCCGTTTGCCTATTAGCGATCTTGGCCATGCTGAAATATACCAAGATTTCCTGGTAAGGTCAAAGCTAAAAACTAATATGAAATATTAAATAAAAAATGTTATTAAGAAATTTTAAATTGATGTTTATTATGTTTTTGCTGATTTATTAAAAAAAACAATGATTGTTGATGGATACGAATAGTATCTCGGCATAATTTATTACACAGCACATTACACATATCTCCCCACCACCAAGAAAGAAAAAAACATTTATACTACCTTTGAATATACCAGGATACCATGGTATATTCTTACATTTTTGATAGCAGGCGCTAAAATTCGTTCACTACTAATCAAGGTAAAATATATCAACCACGCTCTGCTACCAAAAAAGTAAGAATATACCAAGATATCTTGATATGTTCATAACATGCAATACCAACTCTAGAGGCCTCAAATACACTCACAAATGTGCAATGTTAATTTAAAATATAGTTTAGTACAATTTATCTTCTGGCCATGTTTTCTTTAGTACAATTTATCCTCTGGTATATATTTTGAACGTTTCCAATCGATTCGACAGAGAAAAATATCTTCCAAAAGCTATGCCATATGGTAACAAAATCAATAATGTTTGTATGATGATGTATACTTATTTGGATAGTAATTTTCTAACAAGTAGTTTGAAATCAATTCCGATAATTCACCTCCAAATTAAATTATGAAATATAGTTGTTTCATGGTAATACATGCACATCTAATTTATTTATCGTATATTATGTTGACAGTTGGTAAATTCACAGTGTTACTTTTACAAATTAATTTTAATCAAATATTACGTGTCAAAAGATGGCAATAATTATTCGAATAATAACATTTCTTAATTCTGCGACCAGCGTAAAGGTTTATTTACGTCTTTTCAAGCAACAATTAAGCTATTGGTGCTATGGGCTTTTTTTAAGCCTTCGATACCCATGTTACCACATAAAAGGTGTTCATAAGACGATGATGAATATTTTTCTTTCAAAAATAGTTTATAACTTTCTACGTTTTCATTCTAGAATTCAGTTAATATGTTTCTTATTTGTTTTTTAATTTGTGTTATAGCTTTTGTTCTTCCTCCCTTTAACCTATTTGGCTACGATCATGATACATATTCTTTCATTTATTTATATCTACCTAAAATAAGTTTTCAACCTTAATAAAACTTAATACAACAAAGAAAACTGTTAATTCTTAAACCGAATTTAATATATTTATGATGAATGTTTGTATAATGTAAGCATCATTTATTTATATGTTAGTTATAAGTTATACGTATACTCGTAGATAGAAATTGAATTTTAGTTTAGAATATTATTATAGAAAGCGATGATAATAGTTCTAACACTATTCATGAATTATATATATGTATATATATATATATATATATATATATATATATATATATATATATATATATATATATATATATTTGTATATATATATATATATATATATATATATATATATATACAAAATATATATATATATTTTGTCTCCACTATTGTTCAACATTTATGCCGAAAAAGTGATAGAAGAAGCTTTAAGTGAACATAAAATTGGTGTAAAAATTAGTGTAAAATGGAGAAATAATGAATAATCTAAAATATGCAGACGATACAGTACTGCTAGCATCAAGTGAAAGTGATTTACAAACTATCGTGGACAAAATAACCATAGTAAGTGAACAATATGGATTAAAAATCAATATCAAAAAAACGGTGTGCATGATATTCAGTAAAGAGTCTGTTCAACCTACACTTAATATAAAATGTAATGGCATAAAATTAAAACAAGTTAACCAAATGAACTATTTAGGAAAACTATTCACCTGTAACAATGACCAAATAAGTGAAATTAAAAAACGTATAGCTGTCGCTAAAAATAATTTTGTAAAACTTAAGGCTTATTTAACTAACAGAAAATTGTGTTTTAATTATCGGTTTAAAATTTTAAGGTGCTATGTGTGGTCCGCACTACTATATTCGTGCGAAACTTGGACATTAAAAAGTGTATGTGAAGCCAGACTGAATGCATTTGAAACGTGGTGCATCAGAAGAATGCTAAAAATAAAGTGGACGGAGAAATTAAGTAACGTTGAAGTATTCCGTAAAGTTAAATATGAAAGATGTTTAGTTAAATTAATTAATAAACTATATTTTGACAAAATGGAAACCCGACTTCAAAAATAAAATATTCTATAACAAAAAATGCACTAAAAAGTAAAAAAATAATTGCATATTCTTGTGCCAATTTTAGTTCACCTAAGCAAAAATTTTTAAATATATATGTACAATTATTGTTATTTTTGGAGGCGGTGTCTTTCTCTATGCTGACACCGCATTTTTGCTTAGGTGAACTAAAATTGACACAAGAATATGCAATTATTTTTTTACTTTTTAGTGCATTTTTTGTTATAGACTATTTGATTTTTGAAGTCGGGTTTCCATTTTGTGAAATATGGTTTATTTCTCGCTTTTTAGTGGCTTTGAAGTCCTATAACTTATTTTATTTGTCTAAATATGGGTGGACCTACTAAACGACCAACTAATTTTTAGTGCATTTTTTTATAACACATTTTTTTTTATCGGTTTTTTTTTTCTAATTTTTAGTGCATTTTTTTATAACAGATTTTCTGTTTTTTTTACATGCATTTTTTTTTTTTTTGTAAAAATTTTTTTTTTTTGGGGTCGGTTTTTTTTTGTAAAATATTTTTTTGAAGTCGGTTTTTAAAAAATTTTTTTTATTTTCCCATTATAAATGAGTATACCATTTCAAAAAAAAAAAAATTTCGCAGAAATCGGTTATCACATATAAAATGAGGATTTTCCTCGATTTCCCGGGGACTCCCTCATCAGAATGCGATTTGGTCGCAATGGGACCAATGGGAAGCCAAACCCTTTAAAACAAACAAAAAAAATTCAAAATCGGTTCATAAATGACGGAGTTCTGAGGTAACATACATAAAAAAAAAAAAAAAAATACAGACGAATTGAGAACCATCCTCCTTTTTGAAGTCGGGTTAAAAAGAGAATATTGGGATACTTCGGACATATATACAGAGGAAATAGATACGAACTTCAGAGACTAATTATGTGCGGTAAAATGGATGGCTTTGCATCAAGGGGCAGAATACGGATCACGTGGATCTCGAATATAAAAAAATATTCAAACATTAAATCGTTCTAAAATTTAAAGTCGGCCGCAATGGACAGAATTCGATGGGATCGCGTGGTCTCCAAAATCCTGTAATAGGATATGGAACTTCATGATGATATATATATATATATATATATATATATATATATATATATATATATATATATATATATATATATGTATATAAGGACTCAGATTTACATCCGCAAAACTAATGAGCGACAGATCTCCCAAAAATAAGAAAAGATAGTAATTTGAATGTTTTCAATCTTCGCTTTCGAGATACAAGTTGTTGAAGTTCAGAAAAAAAACTTTTTTTCTTGAAATTCTTCAAAAACTACTAGACAGATTTCTATTACACTTGGGAAGTTTTTAGTAATCCGTAAGTGGATTTAGGTAATGTAATTACATTTAGTTTAATTATTCCAAGGTTGGCGCTGGGACATCCTAACTAGATATTTTAAGGAAAACTTTATATTGAGTAATTAAAAATACAATTTTTTCTCTCCTACATTTTCTGTCTATCTTGCTTACTTTTCGAGGAAAAAAATAAAATTTACTTTTCCCGGGAAATTAATAAAATGAAATAATAAATAAAAAGTATACAATTTTATTAAAACTAATTCCTTATAACAACACATTTGCTACGGCAGCGAACAACAGATTTACGTGCGCTAGAATTAGATCTTTTCTGCTTTAACAGCCGTTCCATACATCTTTCCTTTTACAACCGCCCCACAAATAAAAGTCTAAATTGGTAATATCAGGAAACCTAGGGAACCAAGCAACTGATCATTTTACCAACCAATCCAGCCCTCAGGGTAATTTTCGTCTCGCCATTCTCGAACAATCCGTCCGAAGTGGAAATTTTTTCGAAAACCGATTAAATAAGGCACAAATCAATTATAAAATTTTTAAATGATAGCTCGACTTTTGACGCCATTTATACGTAGTATATATTCTATAATTAATTTATATATATTATACATCTATGTTTTGGCATACGAATAATACAAATCTCAAAAGTTATGATATATAATAATATTAGGAATTTTCTTAATAACATTAAACAATGTAAGATAAAGAATCCAATGTAATTTTTCTTGAAAAACTATAGAAATATATTTAAGATAATATTATATCAATAAATTGTTTAACGTAGACTAATATTTATTTACAATATTGGAGAATTGTGTAACAACAAGATATGTTCTCGTCTGATATGTAACAGATGTCCTAAAAACGTTGTTTACAAATAATTTTTCAATGGAACGGTAAGGTAAAAAAAAATTTTGCCTTAAGTAGGAGCTGGATCAACTTCCTGAGAATAAATACATCACTGCTCTTTTGGAAGATCTAAATTAACTCTCATGTTATGAATGTTTATGGCGACTTCTGAAAAAACTCGTTTCTGTACACTCTGTAGTTTTTGAATGAGTCTAATTGGTCAAGGGCAAAGAAGAAAGACAAAAACACAAAATATAGAATACCTCTCTTTATATTTGAGAAACCGGAAAGTTTATCAATAGTAAAGTTGTAGAAAGTCATTTTAGTAATGGTAATTTTTGACATCTACTATGTATATGATAGACCCATTTTTCCGAAATTTTTCAACCTCATTAATATATCAAATGTCTTAATACTTATGCCTGCATTCGAAAATCTGTTGTTTAAAAGTTTAAGAACTTGAGACAAAAGTTAAATAACAAAAGGGTTCCTTATTTAAGATAAAAATAGTTTACCTACGTTAATTTTTTCTATTTTACTTAAACGAAAGTGCGTAATATTATACAAAGGTAAATAAAATTAATCACCCTAATATATAATCGGATTATTTGATAACATGAGATGTATAAAATTGCAAATTGATATTTGAAGCTACTGAGAAAAAATTTCTGAGAAAAAAGAGAGCTAATTCAGACAACTGAAATCCGTCTTACGCACTATTGTGCTGTAAAATACCGTAAACGTGTATTTTACCCAAGACGGAAGGAAGGCGGTATGTGCGTTAAGGGTAACTGGTTGTTTGTATGTCTGTTACCATTTTTCTCAAAAACTACTGAACCGATTTTCATGTGGTTTGTTGTACTAGATAGGTACCTCCTCAGATCAGGTTATTTATCATGTGTCACGGTCAAATCTACTGCAGCGCTACCAGGGCATTAGAGATATTTGTCAACTTCGCCGTGGGTATTCTCTGTACTCTCTGTAGCAATTGCAACTAATTTTTTATAATAATTTTCGATGAAATTGATACATAAACTTGCAGTAATGTAGTAATTTGTGGAATAGTAAGTCAAATGCGGCAGAATTTTAAATCTGTTAAGATACAAACAATGCATCCACCGATGTCACGACGTACACTCTAACCTTTAGAGCCACCCACAAACGAATGGTAAGTCTGTCATGTGAAAATGTGTAGGAGCCTATGAAATATGTAACAATTGCTATAAATGCAAAATATTATTCGTAAGCATGTGCAAATAACAACTGACTGACATAATTGCTATAATATCCTGTATATAGTGAGTTCTTTTAATATACTCATACGTATAATAAAGGCAGTATTTAAGACTAACCTTTTTTAATATATTTTTGGCAATATATTTTTGGCAATATATTTTTTCTATATAGATATTCTCTCTTCTTTCCTAGGGAAGATGCATAGAGCAATTTTGCTTATTCAAGTCATTTGCTATGTCTACTAACAGACGGGCAGAAGGATGAACCGCATTGACTAATATGACCATTTTATGAACATTTGTTTTTTGGAGATTGTTGTTACAGCACTCTGTACAACTTACATGTATAACAATAACATAAAAATGTTACACGAATCGAATACACTCACTTATTGTATAAAATAAATAAAACAGTTTTATGTATCAAACAGTATAAGAAATTCGTCTGATATACGATGTATGTTATTTATCAAATATAAAAGTTGTGTATTTATATAATCAATAATAATGAACAACTCTTAGCTTTTAATTCAGTTTATTTACCAAGAAAAATACAGCTAATACCTAAATACTTTTATGTTATCATTTAAACATCGTTTTTAATATTTGTGGAATACGTACTTGTATATTTTGTTAAGATTCCTGAAGAAGATTACCTATACGTCCTCCAAAAGATAAAAAAATAAAGAAGAAGAAAGGCGTAAATCGGGTTCGTGCCGTAGATTATTCTTGAAAAGATCATTCACATGATTCGTAGATGTTTCGACTGTCATAAAATCCTTTGTTATTTACACGATAACGTTCAAGCAATTAATTTATAAACAAATTTCTATGTAACTGTAACGTAATATTTAACGTGTAACGTAATATTTCATCAACAATTATTTTGATGATAAAACCGACAACCTAATAACACAAAAAAGCTGAAACATAGGTTTTATCGATTACGAAAAAATTGACGTCTTACCTAGAATGATTAACAATCATTCATGTGTTACGAACTCTAGCGTCTAACGAGCTCGTTCCTTTATAATTTCTAGCGTTTTAAAATAATACCTTAGTGTGGCTTATACTTAAGTATTTATAGTTAAAGTTTCATTACGTAATTTGTTGTCTCATATTTATATGTATATACATTTTTGTCATGCGCGTAACGCTTAGCTAAGTTAGCTTAGTGATATTTAACATGGAATATCTCTCTCTTATGTTGCGGACCTTTCACACGTATATATCGAATTATAAGCTTGGTAGCTAACTGGAATTTTATACGAACAAATCAATTTAAACATATCTAGGACGTAGACAGTTTAACTACTGACTGCACTACGTATACTATACCTGTGTTGCACAGCATTCCGGCGAGATGATACTTAAGAGACTTTTGATCAAATAGTTGGAATTGTATTTGCTGCAATGAAATGTAAAACTTTAAAAATGTTTGATGGATTTAGAACAATCATAATTTCCAATTAGAGTTTCCTTCTGTTGTACTGAAATTAACAAGCGAATCGTTAAGTGTCAGTACTCTAAAATGTAAGTTTTTTAGAATGACTTTTCTAAATCATATTATTTTTCTTAATTAGTATCCACGATTTGGATAGCTAATTATTTTATTTATATGTTTATTTGATGATGATGATGATGTAGAATCATAATCATCGGATTTTCGTTAATCTTGTCCTTGGATTTAAAATCCAGGAAAAGGCATTGTGATGATAATAATTCTTTATGTCCAAAAATGATTTAATATTTTGGGTTGTCTTATTTGTTTATTTTAGACCATATATCTTGGAAAGAGTCACCTCTACTAGTATCTGTTATTAAATATGTTAATATCTAATTACTTTATTTTTGTTTATCAAAGTAAATGTGTAAATTATTTGATTCACCAAAGGTTAGGAATATTCTTGTTACTACGCGTTTTTAAATTCTTATTTTGAGTAATTCAAGGTCATGTATATAAAAATACGAGTGATACACCATAAAAATAATTTAATTTATCAATGTATCAAATTGTCGGTTAAATCCTTTAACTTTTAAATTGTATTTTGATGATGTCGTTTTGAAATATTACGAATATTTTTGTTTCTATCCATTCGTTAAATATATTTCAAGCTGTTTTTAATATATTGCTAGAACATTCTTTTATTTCGAAAAGACGTATATACCTATTTCGAAAAGACGGATAGTTTTATGTGCATGCATGTTAAAAATTATTTTGATAGGACGACATTTTCGTGTGTATATTCTTTTTGAGTGTTTTGACAGAACGATGTCAAAGTTTGTTTTATTGATTATAACCGCTGTGTATAATATATACCAGGGTTAATTAAGTTTAGTCCCGACTTTGTAACACTTGAAAATATTGATAGCAGAAAACTTATTTTGGTATTCTCGAACCTAGAAAAGTTCTCTTGTAGATCTTTTGTAGACTTGTTTACTTATAACATTCTACAAATTTTACTCAATTATATTGCGTATTCTTAAAATGAATATAGATGAACTGTGTTAATTTCCAAGACGCGTCATCATTGTTTGCGCACATCTATACCTTATTTTGTTCTTACCATGGTATGCATTTTAGTTATGTTTACGAGGTCGAATAAAGACCCCCTCATATGTTCTTACTCTCATTTGTTGAGTAAAACGGGTTAGACTAGTACAATAATTATTTTCGCATATTTTTGCGTATGCAAACTTTTTCGTGTCGTTATGTATGATTTCATGAATACAACAAAACATCAAAATAAAAAAACATCTAAAAAGATATTTTCAATTTAACCCAAAATGTACCATGAAATTTGCATAATAAATATTATATTATAGAAATTGTATGAATATTTTGTGCGGTTTTATACAGGATAAAGATCCTATACATAGACGAGGCGAAAGTAAAGAATTCATTAAAGTATAGGATAAATAAATTTGAAATGAAACCGAAAATAACTATTGTATTTTTTGTTTGTGTGTTATTGTTGTATTGTTAAATTCACGAAAATGAGCTATTTTATTTGCTTTTTTTACGGCCATTTTATATACAGCAACTATTATATGGATATATACAGGCAGTTTTTTATTTGTTGTCATTTAATAGTACTGTTGTCAGAAACATTTTCATCTGAAAATCTCACAAACTATACAAATGTACGAAAAAATTTATAAGAATGTAACTTACAATAAAAAGGGTTTCCACCTTGACCTCTATCAAAAAATTCTGTATCTGTAACCATTTTACATGTCTAAAGATTATTAGAATAATCAAAGAGAACTCTAGGTTTTTTGAAATTAAATTTGAAATTTTGCCCCAATTCCTAGAACAATTATTTGTATTTTATAAATACGTATTTCGACTACAAAGTAGTTATCATCAGTATGAATTTGCTAATTGTAACTATCTCTGACTCCATATCCTAGAGATAGTTACGATTAGCTAATTCAAACGGATGATGACTACTTTGTAGTCGAAATACGTATTTATAAAATACAAATAATTGTTCTAGGAATTGGGGCAAAATTTCGAATTTACTTTTACATGTACAAAATTATACTGATGTACATTTTAATTTGGCTTCCGAGGGAAGACATAACTTTCTAAGCACAATTTTTTTTTAATTTCTAAATTGATTCTGAATATTTCTGAGTGAAGGAAATAAAAGATCATTATTATTTCAAAAACTTTTCTTTTACAATTGCAAAAAACATAATGTAAATTGCTTCAACTTTACCATAAAGCTATTCGCAGATACTTCGTAAGAAAATATCAATTTGAGTCTGTTCCCTGTGCAAAGACATCCCTGTGCAAACACTGGCCTTATATAGTTTTTGACATAAAGAATGCCAAAGCGTACAGATCTGGTAAAAATGTGGTAAAAAATAGTCATCAATTATAAGGTCAAGATAAGCTATCGATTTCCAATCACCGTTCCTTATTCAAAATTTTGACAGTAAATTTGTATGGGGTTTAAAAGTTATTTACTATGAAAATTCGAACATATTTTGTTTTAAGAAAATTTTCGAAAACCGGCTGGGTTCAGTACTTTCAAGACTTTTAAAGTCGATAGTACACTTCTGAATATAAAGATTAAAAACCCGCCCAACTTGCACTTTCTGTTTACAATTGTATTTATCATTCGAAATAGCATTGAAGTTGAACTTTTACGTGGAGAAACTTAAAATTCATCATTATGCGTCGTCGGACATTTTTACATTAGGTATCTCATCTGCACTTGACATCCTGTATATGAAACCTACATAGATACTTTTAAACATATTAAGACACAAACATTCATCTCAAATATATGTATGAATGTTCTTCCTTCGTTGTAGTATACACAATAACATTTTAAATATTCATAAGATTGAAATCATGAATGCATTATAAAGTTTCCTTAATAAATGATCTTGTCAAGATGTAGTAAGAGACATTAAGTATCATATCGTTCTAGCTATAGTAAAACTTCGGTATACTGATATTTTTTTCGCATAATTATGCTTTTCTTAACCAAATATACAGTATATATCAATAATATAAACATACATCTACAGGTCCGGGTCAATGCACGATTCAAATGATGCATAGCATTATGGCGCCACCTTACCAGTCTTTGTGGCCCAGTGTATGTTCCAAAATTTGCTGCGAGCGCTGGCAGTGCTTCACCGCACGTTCCCGAATTCATGACAGCACGCTACAGCGGTACTGTGAAAAAAAATGACGTCATGAATTTTGTGCTGTGACTGCTGCCACTGAAAAGGTGAAGCTGTGAAAACAATGAACATGGTGGCAAGCTGTAAGTGCTGTGAACCGCGTTCCAATTTTCACTGCTGCAGTAGCAGTAGCAGTGCGCTTGCAATTTTGGAACGCTGTTCGAAGCGTGATTCATGGCGTTAACCCTCACAGCGCTGGCAGCAAATTTTGGAACATAGCCCCAGTTGTTAAGGGCTTTATGCTCGGAACTAGGAGGCTATTGGTTTGATTTTTAACACTGGGAGTTTTTCAATTAAAGTAATAGGACGGTTAATTGACTAAACTGTCGGCATATGGATGAAAACGAAAGTAACCGGCTATGCTTGTGAAAGCTTTCTGCTGTTTCCTTTCAAAAACTTCAGATGAATATCGCCATAGTTCCTATCAAAAACGGTTGGAGTCGCACAACCTACCTTACACTTCATACAATTTCTTTGTCCAATGAGGGTCGGTAAAAAGACATAGAAAAGCTCACTTGCCAAGATTGGACCTCCGGATACATATATGAAATTTCAGCTCGCTATCTCTTTGCGTTTTTTAGTTATCGTGTTTTCGGGTGGGCGGGCGGCCAAACAGATGGATAACTTTGAGGAAAATGGACTAATTAGATAATTTTATGAACACCAATACCAAAATTTTTTTCTGCGATCAACATTTTCAACCGTTACACAGTCGGAACAATACTTAATATACCTCGGTTTACGCAGAATACTAGATATATAATATTGGATAAAGCTTATAATGAGATTTGACTATAGTTTTAATTATACAGTGAAGATTGAAGTAAAATATATGTAAAATTAAATAAATAAATTAAATATTTGATTATGAAAATAGGGAATATAATTTCCAATTAAACGGTAGTCGCAGTATTAATATAATAATTTCATGAATTGCACTATCAATTATAATAAATTAGTGGTGAAAATAATTATTTAGTAAATTGTATGCATCTGAATTATAATGAGTAGTAATCATTTACACAACCTTTTTAGTTCAATAAATTATTCATATGTTAATCAGAAATAGTACAGGAAAAAATTAGTAATATAGTGAAAATAAAATCGGAAATAATTCTGTATATGTTAATAGTTACAGAAAAAATAGCCTGTAAGAGCAAATTAACCCATTTCAGTAGTATTTCAAGAGATATTTCAAAACCCATTTATGTTTCCACTTCCCTTTAAGCCTCTTGACTGAATTAGATAATTCCAGAAGTTAAAAAGCACAGGACTATTTGCGAACCACACATATTCAGTACCTTGGTTCACAAAAACTTCTTTCAATATTTTGATGAACAATATATCACTCCACTAACCTCAAAACGTGGAGAAAAAGTGAAAATTTTGATTTCGACTTTCGGACCGATTACCAAAACTTCTTTATACTAGAACGTTAATAAAAACATCAAACACCCGATGTTAAAGGATAAAGTCCATAGAAAAATTTATCCAGGTCTTTTGAAGTATAAAACTTGGTGTTTTATTCCTGATATTAACAAACGTAAAAAAAATCGTTACGCAGGAGCTGCGTCAACGTAGCATATTTGCTTAGAATACATAAATCACTTTCTAGCGGTTCCAATTTGAATGTGATCAAAATGAAATATCGTATCTGATAACGTTTTAGTATTTGCAGTGCCAATTTTATTAATAAATGGCACAGGTCAAGGAGAAAGGGATGCATAGAGAAAGCATAAAACACAATATATAAATTATTTTACAGATGGTGATTTTCGACATCTACTAGGTAAAATCGATGGATATTTGTAGAAATTTTGAATTCGATACTAGACCAATATCCTAAGCGGTCTATTTCCTTTAGGAGAAAATTCGCTAAAAAACTAATAGGGTATAATAGGGAATATGCATGAAAATTTTTTTTCACTTGAATTGAAGCATGTTTACTTTGAAATGAATGATTGAAATTCCCGATTAGACAAAGAGGGTGATAGTCCTCTTGATATGTTAAGTGACGTCATATTACACTTTCACCATTTAAAATACACGTAAAACTCCGTTTTTAGTATTTTTGCAAGAAAGAGACACATAATAATCTTTAAATGCTTATAGCTTCCTTGATATTTGTCGGATTTTAATTTCGTTTTTAAATATTATTACAGTATTAACAGTATTTTCATATTCTGAAAATAAATATGAAAAAAAATTTTCATGCATATTCCCTATTATATAGGGCTTATAATAATTTTCGCTTTTCTATATTTCGAGTGCATTAAAGGAAAAATACTCTTTGAAAATCATACACCCTACGTCATTTATTATTCATTTTATATCTACATATGTAACCAGTTTTCTATATGTAAAATTTGAATGGTATAAAATAAAAATAAAAATCACACTTTTTGTAGAAACTAAATAAATAATATATAATAAATAAATCACGTTTGCCAAAATAGATAGTGTAAATTTACAAATAATTTAATTTATATTCTAACAAAATAAATTACATACATTTAGTTTTTTTTTTTTTGTAAATAACAACCATTGAGATTTATATTTCTAACTGCTTATTTTTACCTTGTTACAGGATTTCTTAAAACGTCACGTGGCTTAAATACATCAAAAAACAGTACATCAGGTGGTAACTTAGCATTATACGATATATCTGCAGCACTTAGATGGATACGAGATAATATTGGAGCATTTGGTGGTGATCCAACAAGGGTCACCCTAATTGGACATGACACGGGTGCAGCATTAGTAAATCTTTTATTAATATCAACAATTGCAAAAGGTAAATACACATATATAAGTATGATTGTGAATGTTGTATATACAAGGTGATCCATCAAATTCAAAACTAATTTTAGTATGATAATTAATTCATATATATATATATATATATATATATATATATATATATATATATATATATATATATATATATATATAACTAGCTGAAACAACCCGAAGCTTCACACTGGGGGATCTATTAAACTGGTACATTTATCATACTATCACTTACAAAAAATCAACAAATGATAAATAATTTAATTTTTCATATCATTTCCAATTTGTGTTATAAATCTAAATCCAAAACCGCATATTAAATATTTCGCAACCACTTTACCCCTGAGGAAATTTAACTTTGAATTTGATGTCAAAGTTTGGCAGTAAAATATTAATGTTAGGTTATATACAGCTTGTATTTAAAAAAAGACAAAACGTATAGTGCATCTATCATTGTCAATGCACAGTATAGAGCTTCTCTTCTAAGCTTTTATTTGAATAATTTTATCATAAGAACAAAAAGAATTTCAATAAAATCCAGACCAGTCGTTTTTGCGTGATGTTCGAACAAACAAATAAAAAGACATTTACAATTTTATAATAGTCGAGATGAAGCATAACTTGAAACTTTTATTTAATTTTTTTTTTAAATTGCGTTGTTTTTATTTGTTTCGCCATCATTTTCTCTATTTTATTTTTAGTGGACCACTCCATATGTGTTTAATAATAACGTTTAATGATTACTCACCGTATTTATACCCATTTAATACCCATGTAGGGTATAGGGTATACTTTGTTATATTTGTGTATTTGTGCTAAATGGAAAATAAATTTGTTTTCATCTACCAAATTTACAAATCGGTATTTTGTATTGTATATTTGAATTTGCTATTTTCTATGAAATAGAAATATGTTTTAATAAAAAATTACAAAACATTTTCTACAAAAACTTTCAAAATAATGATTCGTCAAATGGGTAAAATTTACTATAACTACTATAGTGCAAGTTAAACATTCTTCTGAATGTAAAAATATAAAGTTAGTAATCAGCAAGTCGAATTATTTCTAAGTGAATAATAACGTTGTGTGCATTTAAGATAATTACACGTATGAATATGATAATTTTTCTATACAATACCTATTCAAATGTCTAAACTGCATTTTAAGTAGAATATATTTCATACATTAATGGTTTGCAAGGAAGTAACGTTTTTTTCTCGATTCACTCATTCAGTTCGAAATTCGTAAATAAATGTACATTTCTAAATTTACGTAGAAAACATACACAGTAAAAAAAATGGGGTAGATTGAAAGTGGCAAAGCTGCAATTCTATTTGTCAACAATATTTGTAGTCAAAAAAATGATCGAAAGTTTGACAGAAATTTATAAATTTGTTGAATGAAAGTCATTATCACTTGAACACAAAAGAGAAAATTTCAGTTGCTCTATAAATTATCGTTTTACTTCGTATATTTTAGCATCCTTGCATCTAGGTACAAACAAATTCCCTATCACTTTGGGTTGCGATTGAGTCACTGATCTCCTCTCTACACTATGTCTGTCTAGATGGTTTAGTATCGCTCTGACAACATGGTGCTTGCTTGCGCTCACTATTTAAACTTATATCATAAATACCTGCTCTAATGGTTTTATAAGTGTTTATTTCTTTACGTTCAATGGCATCGATTATTTATAGTTTTTATAGCTGAAAATTTCTATGTAAGTTCTAGAGCTAAAAAGTAAAGTCAAGATTAGCAAAATCTAACCATGTTTGGCCAAAATGGGTAAAACTGCCTACCTTTGAAACCGTTAGATATAGAACAATAATTTAGAGACTAATAATGTACCTTTTTTAAAAATAAACAGTTTTTGTTAGAAACTTTTTTTGATAAATTCAGTATACACGGAGTATTTAAGCAAATAAGTTAGTTATTATTTTCACTTGTTTAAATGCGATTTTCTATAATACATTATATATTTTCTAGGATTATTCACACGAGTAATGCTATTAAGTGGATCAGCATTGAGTCCATGGGCAACAATACATAATGCCGATGCAATACGTTACTCAGTGGGGAAACAATTTGGTTGTACGGTAGTGAACAAGTTTGAAGCAACCAATCAAAATAGTACATCACAATCTAAACCACCGTCATCACAAGATATAATTATGGATGATATAGCGCCATGTTTAAGAAAAATTCCCGTAGAAGTATTATTAGATGTTCGATTAGAAAATGCAAGATTTATGCCAAGAATAGCACCGTATCTACCAATTGACGCCATCACATTGGATCCAGGTTTTTCAATGGAACATTCAAGTGAATCATTTATTACGTGTGAATTAATGTTAGGTGTAACAAGTACAGAAAGTTATAGTGATTTTAATGCCGCAGATATACAATACGGTTTCGAAGAAGATCAACGTAATCGTATCTTAAGAACTTATATCCGTAATGCGTATATTTATCATTTAAATGAAATCTTTTCGGCTGTGCGTAATGAGTATACGGATTGGGATAAACCCATACAACATCCAATAAACATACGTGATTCCACAATGGAAGCGTTGAGTGATGGACATACTGTGTCACCGTTGATACGTGTTGCATATTTACACGCGCGTCGTGGTGCTAAAACATATTTCTTTCATTTTGGTTATCAAACAAAAGATAGTGATTATCCTCAGGTAAGCAATCGTTTTTAATCAATTTTCAAATAAATTTTGTCAGGGTTTTTTAATTTATCAAATTTTGGATTAATTCTATATCAGTGAGAAATTCAAGTTGAACGTTAATTTTGGCATAGGATTTGGAAATTCGCCAGCTATTATAGTATTCAGTGTGAAAAAAACTCTAAGAACTGTTGATTTGAAAAATATATATCTCGACGATACCAGATTCAGAAACAAAAAAGCAAAAGGGATTATTTAAAATTTAAAAGCCACATAGCCTCCGTCTATAGGTTGTTGACGAATCAGGGTTTAAATAACTATTTAAGGACCGTTTTCAAGATAATTGCAAAAAATTTAAATATTATTGGTAACATTTCAGGTGGAATGATTTGCATATAAACGCGCGAGTAATACAAAATTCAATGGTGAAATTGTGCATAATGGTAAAGGAATGAAGGAACCTCTCTTATACGGAGGTGACTGTATCTATGGAGGTGAAACAGGAAATTATAAAGACACACTCAGTTGAAGTTAAACAGTAATATCCATCTTGATTCATTATTTAGATATACTTCTAATTTAGGTTGGTTATATATCGATTGAATAAGGCAAGATGGCATTCAAAGTACAGTAAAAAAATATTCGTTTTGAGTCAAGTATTCTTTTACTACGAAAAAACTAGGCTTGTCTCGATATTCCACTCGTATATATATCCATGGATACGCCATGGATAAATAATACCGGAGACTAATTGTGTTTGACTAAATGTGAGATTAAGCAAAACGCAAGTCTTTTGTTATTATTCTTGTGATGGGGATTGTAAAAGAACATTTTTCAGGACTCACAAAATTATCTCCCAACAAATCACTACTGAACTTTTCAAGCTACAGACAATTTAAAAACAACTTTAACTACTTTGCAAGCGTTAACCTTACTCTCAATGCGCATTTCTGAAAGGCTTAGAAGACGGACGACGCTTCACTTTTTTCCTTACATTATACTGTTAAACAACTCATGATGAAAAACTAGCATCTTTATCATTGAACAAAAATTTTCTTCAGTTTTTTCACATTTTTTCCAAGGGGCACCCCTTAAAAAAATCGCTAAAATTGGAGGAAAATTTTATGGCCCCGATTTTGATAAAACCTTGGTTTTAAGCTAATTTCGACCTAACGAAAACGATGGCGTTGGTTAAAATATGATACGACTAAAGGTTTTCAAGGTATCAGACCCATAGAGCTAAAATTCCAATCTGTATGAATTGAGAAGGCAAAATTTTGAAATGTGTTGGTCGGACGTTAAAATGAACCTGATTTTCATACTGTTTGGGTCAAAATTAGCCTAGAAAATGATTATTATTAAAATCGAGAACAAAAATTTTCTTCAGTTTTTTCACATTTATGCCCCGTGGAAAAAGGGGCATATAGTTTGAAAACCAAATAAAATTGTATTTTCTATGCAAAAATAGATTATTTAGCTCAATCATATGAACTAGCAGTTAAACTATAAACTTTTTAAATAATAAATGTTATAAAAAGATAACTCAGTGTAACAAAGTACATCATATCATGTTATACTGTGCTTAGACAGTCATGCACTATACATTGTTTCTAGATTGAATCTATTTTAAAATACAAGCTGTATATTTTTTGAATATTTGTAAAATGAGTATTACTATCACTATGCGCGTATAGAGTAAGATACAAAAAAATTTTCCATGGTCGCATAGTCGTTTCTATAACGAAAATCTTAATATTCACTGAAATTGCTCCTTCGATGTGTAGGAAACATGTATATAACAACTATATTTCTAAAAGCGCACACTAGGCACATACCATAAATTTCTAAGCACATTGTACAAAATAAAACATTATATCGGCTTTATGGTATATGTTTCGCGGTATAGTACATATATTATTTAAATTCTATTTTAGAGTTTGAATAGTTGAAATTCATTAATAATAAATAATATATAATAACATAATACAATGTTCGTAACGACAAAAGTGAAATTGGTCTATTTCTATCATTTATAGTCAAATTATACCAGACCACAATGGTTGTACGTTGGGTTGTATGTTTGAGCAATCGCAATGGTTCGCACTGTAAGAAACAAAGGAGGAAGTTTTTTTGAGATCTATAATATTCAAAGTCTTGTGATCTTCAGCGGGCTTAATAATTGCGATTTGCTTGGGTTTAAGGCTGCATCACGTTGTTGACAAAAGAAAAAACTAAATGCAGAACGAATATGTGTGCTGTGAAGGGCAGTTGTGACGGTTGAACACATGTTGGAAGAGTGTCTGGTCACGGTTGTTAATTTAAAAAAAGCAAATAATATGGAGGACCGCTTGAAGACAATAATAAATTACAATTTAAGAAAAATTTGTTTGTATGCATGTAATATACAGTTTGTTTTTTTAAATACACCCAATCAATACTGTATAGTGTATCTATTGCTGTCTATATGTAATGTACTATGATATGGTTTACTTTGTCACACTTAAACAATCAGTATTGTATTATAACATAAATAACTATTATATTATACTTATCACTCCCTAACTACAATCATTTATATATAGTTGCATCTTACTCGTGCATGTATACATCGTCGTTATTGTCCGTCGTCTGTCGTGTGATATAACATCATGGCATACTGTGCATAGATGCACTACACAATGTTGCTATTGGGTCTATATTAAATTACGTAGTGTATATAATGGTATATATAGTCAGCGTCCATAGTCGAGCTATCATTTAAAAATTTTATAATTGATTTGTGCCTTATTTATTCGGTTCTTGAAAAATGCTTTGGGTAAAAATTGTTCATTATAATCCGTATTCAATAATCCGTATGCGTATGGCACAAATCAATCATATAGTTTTTAAATGACAGCTCGACTTTTGTTGCTGTAGTACAATAAGTTTAGTTATGACTTTGTAGCGGTTAAACATATTGATCGTTGAAACAAATTTTTGGTATAGGTATTCATAAAATTTCCTAATTAGTCAATTTTCTTCCGTCTGTCCGTTAAAAAGATAACTCAAGAACGAAAAAAAATAACGAGCAGAAATTTTGTTTGTGTGTTCTAAACGTTATTTCAGGTTCGTGAATGGGCAAAATATGTTCATACATTCCTCGTGAGAAAGAACAGAAAATATCAATTTTTGAAATTGCACAATTTTATGTTTCAAATAGTTAGAAACTTGTTTTCATTAACTAAATAGTTTTGCCCGAATTTCTGCAAAAATATTACTCTTAATCACAAAAGTACATATCTACATTGTACTTGTATAGTATCTTAGTATCGTCAATCTTACCAGTCCAAGTTGCTGAGCGGTCTAAGACGTTATGTCTGCGCAGTATGCCTACTTGGAAACTGGAAGGATATGGGTTCGAATCCCGAAAATAATAATAAAGAGCAATGATAATAATCTCTGTACCGGATATTAATGCAATTGACTCCGTTAGTTGTTATTCCACTTGTTTAATTTAACAAACGTGTGGAAAAATTTGTGTAAAATATTATACTGTACAATCTAGCTAGACACTGTAAAGATTGGCGGATTTCAATTTTGCCAGTTACAAATATTTATTCGATATACACCGATATTAAAATATTAAATACAAAATCGTTTGAATAATTTGTATGGTATTAATCATGAATGGAGTGAGTTAGTTATTATCTAAATGGTACAATTCGAATATATTATTTTATTAATAGTGGAAAGTAATCTTTTTTTTTCTTCTGTTTTTACTTTGATTTAATAATATAAATAATTAAAATCAAATAAAAAATACTGCTTCATAACAATAATATTTGTGGGTGTAATCGTTTTTAACACTCATAAGAAGACATAAAATATTAAAGACAGAATTAAATTGTGAAAATATGAAGAAGAAAAATCGTGGAACATACGCAGACCGAGTGATTGAATACTAAAATCACATCTGCAGATTGTATATCACATCAGGTTACCGAGGTCATATTTGTAATAAGGTACTGTCGCCTATCAAGATCCGGCAAAAAATCAATAGACCAAAATGCAACAATACTTTTAGTCGAATGTGTTTTCGATTAGACAGCAAACCCGTGATTATCAGTGATGTGTCAATGAGACCCTCTTTTTATAATATTGAATCATCAGTTTGTTGAAATTTTTAGTGAATAAAATAGTCATGTTTTAGTTTATATAAGATTTATAACTCATTCACCAGGAATCGAATCCGGGTCTCTAGATTTCTAACCCAATGTGCTAATCGTTACACCACGTATGACACTGGCAGCATTATTTTGAAGTCAGTATTAACTTATTATTCCACACATTGATTAATTGATTTTATACTGGGGTCTAAACCTATTGCACTTCGACCTTATGGTCCATTGTGCTCCCCCTTCTACTTCATTCCGACGAGATTCGCTTCTTCCATATGTTGGCAATAGCCAGGAGCTTGCTTATCAGGTCTTCCTGAAGGTTCATATATTCGGGATGAGATACACCGAATATCATGCATCTGCTGTAACCCAGAGGTTCGCAGTCAAAGAAAATGTGGCTGAATGTTTCTTCCTCATCGCCACACAGTCTGCACACAATGGACCCATTATGGAGTCCCATTGTGTGTAGACTATAGATGCTTCCGCAGGAGATAATGTCCTGTAATGAATCCGGTAACCTTCCGCAGTTGCATCCTGTTCAGCTTCAGTGCATCGAGAGATAGCCTCTTTGTTGCACTCTGAAGCAGTACTTTCCCGAGCTCTTACCGCGGTACTTTTTCCCAGTGATTCCACACATTATTATTTGTGTATACTTGCCGTGACAATAACTTCAAAGTAATACTATCTATGATTTGAATAAATTGATACATTCGCCAGAATCGTCCGTGGTGTAACGGTTAGCACACTGGGCTAGACGTTCAGAGGTCCAGATGCGATTCCTGATGGAATTAGTTAGTTTTTTAAATATCAATATTTAATTAAAAAAATAAAAGACATTAATTTATTTTTACCACTATTATTTATAATTGTTATAAAAATATAATTTCGATATTAATAATTTAATGGAATTTTTATTGCCTGCAGTGTTTATGTGTTTTTAGTGTGAAACATTTTTTTTAATGTATTCATTTTATCAATAAATTGTACAAATGAATAATTATTATTGCAATAAATTGCACGGAGAGAAGTGTACAGGAAACATTACTATCACGAAAAGAAAAATACAGAATTATTTCCATGCCATATAAAACTAAGCCACTGCGCTGTGATTATTTTTTTCCTCTTTCTATATTCATTATAATATACGTCGGTCATTTGTACATTTGATTTCTAAGATGATATTTTGCTTTCAATCAAGCATTGCATTTTGCCAGTATAATTAATATTGGACTAGTGTCTTCGCTGAAGTTGTTTTGGTCACACTATAAGAAAATTTAAAAGAGTGTTGGCACCCAGTGCTAATTTATTATGATAATTCATCTTTTAACGTTTGCTACATTCCTGGAGATAGTAGCTAACACGAGTAGTCTGCGTCAACTTAGCGAACTACCTAAAAAACACAAAATATAAAATATCTCTCTTAATATTAGAACAATCGAAAAATGAATGAGGAGTAATGTTGTAGAAAATCATGCAAGACAAAGCACGCGGTTATCATTTCGCGGTTCACTATCTGACTCTCCCACCTCAGCGTATTCATTAGAAACGACGCAATCACATGCCTGTTATTTTTCTCCAACATACTTTGGCTTGGATTGTTTTTCATATCGATAACTGACGAAATTAGTGTATACTATGTCTTTTTAACTACCTGTTCATAATAAACAAGTGAAAATAACAACAAACTGTGTAAATTGTCTTAATACCCAGTATATACTGAGCTTATGAAAAACCAAAAGTTATTTTTAGACTTTTTTTGTCTTCAAATTATTATTTCTATCTCTTATGGTTTCAAAGATGGGTATTGTCTTAACTTGACTTTAGTGTTGAGCTCTAGAACACACATACAAAATTTCAGCTTGTTATCTCTTTTTTTTTATATTGTCGTGTCAGACGGACAGGCATATGAGCATGCAGAAGAGATAATTTTATGAACGCCTTTACCAAAATCTTTTTTTCTGAGATCAACATTTTCGACAGCTGCAAATATGGGGACTAAACCTAATACACCTGTGTATGTATTATATATACCGGGTATAAAAATACGTTTATTCGATGAGACCTAATATCCAAATACTAAATTTCAATTTAATTTGGTTTTAGGTGAATATATATATATATGAACATGTTTTCATTTTAGTATAAAGTAGAAGGGTATAAAATGTTTGGTGCCAAAAAAGATTAAAATAAAATTCAATTGTGGATGATTTAACTAGACATTTATCACACCCCATCAAAACAATTACAATGTTTTTTTATTACCATTTGAGAATAAGGGGGTATGTGGAGTTTTTAAAACAAACACACAAAATGAAAAACCATAAAGAAAATTAAACACATATATTTTATAACCTATAAAAATATAATAATCTTCTTTGTTTACATCACCTAAATATTTTTAATTAAAATATATTATTATATAATATATAAAATAAGTAATAATTACTATGTATATAATATATATAATATACAGGTTGTCATAGCGAAACCCTTTCTGTACTTAATACTTACGACCACAAATAGTGTATAATATTATAAATTATATTATATATTATATTATAACTAAGAAATACAAAATAATTTAAAATAGAATAAAGAGATTGACAACAAAGTTAACTTTAATGTAAACAAAAGCATGGGGTGCTTTCTACTTACACTTGTAACTAGAGCTATTTTGAAGACGTAAGTAGAGAGCACCCCATGCGTTTGTTTACATTATCGTTAATTTTGTTGTCAATCTCTTTATTCTATTTTAAATTATTTTGTTTTTTTAGTTCATATTCGAATAAAAGCATGTTTTTTTAATTTTTTTTAAACACTAAATTTTATTTTTGATTTTTAGACTTAAAACAAAATAATTTTGTGTGTTGTAGTACCATTCTTCATTATTATTCTCATTCACTATTCTCAGTGATGGAATCATCACACATCACATCGAATATAGCATAGGAAATTTATATAATTTAAATAATGATCTTTTTCTAAATTTTAATAGTTGGAAACTTTTTTATTAAAATTATGTTTATGACATTTCCATAGAAACTATAAACTAACCCATCACACTATAAACCGTTGTATATAAGTTTGAGATGTGCAAATTTGTATTTTGGTCATTAATAAATTTAAATTTTTCTATTTCAAATTTTTTGTATATTATCGTATTGTCACCGGTTCTTAATAAGCCTGCAAAATTTCAGATTATTTAGACGTTCGAAAGTGCGGAAAACTCACTCACAAATTCTATTATATTCATACATAGAATAGATTAGATACATGTCAATCTAATAAAAGCATGTTAAAAACAGTATTAAAATAATTATATTTTTCAAGAGTTAAAACTACTAATTGACTAGGACACAGCCGTATATTTAGAGAACTATTGCTCTTGCGTAAATTTTGTTAGGGACCTTTTTTGTGCAAAATTAACTAAACAATAAATTTGATAACCTTTATTAACTTAAATGACCTCTATTCGAGAATGACTAGTTTTCATTACTTTTGACCTTTACAAAAATTATTTCATCTTATCAATAAATTGTAACTTATGGGTCGATATAAAACAGAACGTATTGGACGACACATTTTGTTCGTTTCAACTCAGTCAATAATGGGCTCAAATTGACTCACACGTCATCGTCGTCTTTGGTGTAGCGGCAAGCTCACTAGGCTAAAAATCCAGAGGTCTGAGGTTCGATTCCTGGTTGACTTTTTTATATCAATATTTGATTAAAAAATTCAATGGCATGTTTGTCTATTTAGTATACGCTAGTTCTTTCATATTATCTTAAGTAACCGTAATGGAATTTGACATAACTATTGTATTGGGACGCTTAACTATACACTAATAATAAATATATATATCGTGCAAGTTACATAATTCATAACTTTGATTGCAAACATCTGAGAGGCTTCACAATCGGTGAAAATATTTGATTTTCTTAAAATTAAATAAAAGAAATGGAGCTGAATATCGTACTTAACATCATAAAATTTTCTAAGAAAAATGAGTGAATTAATTTAATTGAGACACCCGTTATAACATGTTATAGGTACTTACTCCTGTATGCATCTATGTTTTTTGTATATTATATTCTATTTTGAGAGACGTGGGAGTTATATATTTGTTATATTTAATGGAACAAAGAGAAATAAACTGTCTGATGAAATGAATTGCAAACCTCAACAATTTTATGAGTCCATTATGTTTAACCCTTAGATCTTTATAATTTTGTATTTCATATATGTAACAGTATGCTATGTGTATGTGTACAGTCGACATATGGAGAAATCTCTTCAATATAAGCACAATATACAGACGAAATTTTGTACACACGAGATGATATGGAAGATTTATATGGCATCGCATATATGTCTCCTACGTGCTGTAGAGGGCATAATTAAAGAGTGTGATCGTTAACATATCTTTATTATGTGACGTGGTTTTTGAATTTGAAGGGCCAAGTTCGCTAATGGAAAAAATCCTTTAAGAGGAATAGGGACAGGAATAGGGGAGGAATAAACTTGAATTTGTCTTTTACAAATTTGAATTTTACATTAGTAAAATGCAAAAATTTAGTATTGGCATAGTTGTAGAAAATAATACATTACTTATATAATACATTGCATTACTTATATCGTATTGTGCCTTATTTCCTTCAAAGGTGTTCCAGGAGTCCTTTGATCTAGATAAACATTAGGATATTCCTCGGCGATACCACATTGATTTCATCTGGGTGGAGATCTGTTTATCCCAAATAAGAGTGTCTTTTGAGAGAGAGATTCAAAATAATATATCATTCCCTGTGATATTGACTTGTGTTTTTGAGTTTGAAGTGGCCAGTAAGTATCCTCAACTGGTTTTTCCTAGTAAACACTCAGAGGCCTTTTTCCATTAGAAGCTTTTTATTAGAGCCTCTTTGCATGATCTTGACCATACCAGTATTTATCCAAGATCGATTGGACTCTTGTACCGTCCATTCTTTTCTTATATATTTTATTGTACTTTTCGGCACTTCAAAAAACGGCTCTGGGCCATTTAAGGGAGTAATAGCACATATTCGGGCAAACTCATCAGCCTTCTTGTTTCCATCGATTCCTGAATGTCCAGGTATCCAGCCAATAGTCACATTGTTGTGTTAACCAAGATTTTTCAGTGAGTCAATACACTCATTTTTTCAGGTGAACCTAACGCTTTAAGCCCAGCCTGACTATCGGATAAAATATGTATTATTCTACCTATCTACCTGCACATCTATTAATGTCATACACTTTCAAGTGGCCGAGCGGTCTAAGATGGTATGTCTGGGAAGAATGCCTACTTGGAAACTGAGAAAAAAATACGAGGCGCTTAATTGACTAAATTGTTGACGTATAGACAAGAACGAAGTAACCGGCTATGCTTGAGAAGGCTTTCTGCAGTTTCCTTCACGAACTCCAGTTGAATATCGGCGTGGTTCCTATCATAGTCACCTGCAGTCTATACACAAAAATTCCTAGTCTATACACAAAAATTCCTTCCAATCCACTCACATCCTTAGGCATCACAATGGACCGTATGGTCGAAGTGTAGCCCGTCCAGGACAGCCTCTACAATCTGTGTATCTAATGGCATACACTTTAGCCTGGAATATCGAACCTTATTTACCAAGATTGATAAAGATATTCGTATTTAAATCTTTCAGATTTATATCCAGAAAACATTTATATGATGGATACTGTACTATAGTAACTGTATATATGTTGTCCTGAAAAGGGGTGCTATATAGAATGTTTACTATTGAATTTGTAATAGTAAAATTGTGTGGTGTAAATATATGTATATATAGTATAGATATATAGTGCTACTTGAAAATATAGTGTAAGCACTCGAGTTACATTTTCATGACCACTTTATGACAATAGCTAGTACCAAATGTGTTCGTTCTTCCTTCAAAATCTTAAGTATACTAACTAACACATTCATTTTCATTTTACAGGACATTTTATTATTTACTATATATAGGGGTATATATCTATAATATGGAACGTTAAGATTACATTGTTGTAGAAATATTAGAGGTTAAGTTAAGTCCTTCTGTTACGGTTATTATTATTATTTTATTTTTTAGTTTATGAACCTGATTATTCTTTGATATATCCTCATAAAAATAATGATAGTAAAATACTGAAATTTTTATTACCTATCAATTTTATAAATTTATTGTTGTGTTTTTTTGATTGTTAATTTTTAGTATTTCTAACATATGTGTAGCTCATATGTTAGTAATTGTGTATACTTAGGCGTCACAATTAGGGATGGAAACGTATGCAAACGTATAAAATATATTTGTTTTTGAAAGAAACGTCTAGAAAAGTGATTCAATATTCGTATCCATAATATGTAATAAAACTTAATTCGTAGGAAATAGGATTTGGGAAAGTAAATGAATTAATTCAAATAAATCGGACGTTTCGTCATTTATTTATGACTTCCTCAGCAACTTATTTATGTAATTATATTAGACATTTGAATTACATAAATAAGTTGCTGAGGAAGTCATAAATAAATGACGAAACGTCCAAGTTATTTGAATTAATTCATTTACTTTCCCAAATCCTATTTCCTACGAATTAAGTATTATTGTTTAGAAAAGTGTTTTTTTTACAAGAAACTAGATTTTGATTGTGCTGCATATCGTTTATGGTAAAATTTTCAACTTAAATTATCTCTCGTGATGACGAATATCTCACTTTCAAAAGCTTCAAGAGTTAAGGCTTTGTGTTTTCACTTCCTTCGAAGCCCTCAATTCCATTCGGTATGTGACATACCTTGATATTTGAAACGATAGGTTTGTTCACAAGAAAAGGAGAGACAGAGAGGGTGGAAAAACTTTTTAATATATCTTTTAATACTTTTTTAATGAAGAAGTGAAGATAACGACTGAGTTAATTGCTTAAATACGCAGTGTATATCGAGTTTATTATCAATTGACGAATGTATTGATTTAGTTTTTGAGTTAAAATTTTAGCAAATCTATTTAGTATATGAACACAAGTTTTAAACAAAAGTTGATTATTTAAAAAAAATCATCTTAAAGCTTTAAAAATAGATGTTTCCCCCCTGGTGGGGAACTTTCTCTACAATACACATACATTTAATTACAATTTTTCTCTTGCCTATATTTTCAGTAACTGGGATATATATAGAAATATTTGCAATTTTAATGTACTTATATTTATAATAAATGTTATAATAATCGTTACTGTTGTCTTCCCATCTAACCAATTAAAAACTCGAAATCTTTTACAATTAACAGAAAATACTTTCTTATTCGTATTCCATAGTGGAGGTCAGTGGTATGGCCGCATCAAAGTAACAATTTAAACCATCATATTGGTTGCTAAGACTACGAAAATTGTCATTTTATTTAATATTTTTGAGTAATGTCTTTACATTGTCAAATTTTTTGTATAATGATTGACGATGGAATGTTCATTTGTTTTTGTTTATTAAGCATTTTCTTAATTAGATATTTTCTATTATGAGTAATTATTTATAGCTTTTTCAATATCAAACGATTGTATCAAATGTGTACCTTTTATGTTCGCAGAGACTTGGAAGTATTCGTGGTGAAGATATCATATATTTATTGGGTATGCCGTTAGTTGGTGGTCTACCATACTTTCCACAAAATTTTACACGACAAGATATGGGTGTTGCTGAAGCTGCTTTAAACTTTTTTACAAATTTTGCAAAGACTGGTGATCCAAATGAACCACGTGAACATAAAAATGATTATGGAACAGTAAAAGAGAAAACACGATATCGTGATTTAGTGTGGGAAACATATGAAACGGGTAGTCAACAGTATCTTAGTATAGGTAAGTTATAGAAATACTTCTTATAAAATAAAAACTTTTTATATTGTATGGATCGTTACTTGACGAAAATCCATTATAATTATTAAATAAAACAAATATTTGAAATTTTCGTTAAATCACTTTATTTGACTAGTGTCGGAACACAGTTCCTTCCTCAGAAATGAACATGATATGAGCAATTTTTACAAACTGTAACAAGAAAGAATACATTTTCAGATACTTAACATAACATTATATGAATTAGATCTAATACCATTGGGAAAACCATAAACTATAAACATTTTTTAATTAATAACTTACACTAAGAGATTCAATAAGGGGGTGTTTTTAAAATTCAATTGATCATTTATTATAAAATCGTAATTTTCCAATATTTCTAGATTATATAAAATACATCCTTTTGGTTGGATATGCAATTTCTCGAATTTATCGTTAAAGGAATGATTTTCCGAGATGAGGTGTTCGGCATAACTAGATTTTCCTCCTTTACCCATAAGAGATACGAGTTTTAAACATTTTTCCAGATTGCCCAACGTAAAATTTAGTACATTAATTACATGTAAGTTTATATACCCCGCTTCGTTGGTCTGTGTGTATTTATTGTTTGGTATTGACGATATATTTTCCAAGAGAGAGTTATTTGTTTTTTAAATAATTAATTTTTGACAAATATGGATAAATTATTGTACACGTAATTTAAGAAAATCTAAAACTGAGCTGAGTTTTACCTCAGCTTCCCCCATTTCAGTTGAGCCGAAAGATAGCTACCTCATTCTGGCTCCGTGGGGACATGCTAAGAAGTGATGAAAGGGCGTGTGATCCGCCCCGTTACACTCCGGACAGATCGCACTGTCCTCCAACCTCATGAGGGATAGATGAATTTTAAACCTGCAGTGCCCGGTTAGCACACCAACCAGAAGGTTTATCTCTTTCTGGTTTTTGCAAATAAGCCAAGTTGACCTGGCCGCTTTATATCCAACTGTCATTTGTTTGGCCTGTCTGCAGCCTGCTGTGTCCCTCCATTTCTTGTTAGTAGACGGTCTAACCTGTCTCCTTCTTATTTCTAGATAAGGTTTAGGTCCTTGGCTTGGGTTTTCGAAACCTTTTCGTGCGTCGACCGTTTCGTCTTTGTCTAAGCTCTGCAGTGTTCTGGTATCCACATTAAGATGATGTCTTTTGTCCAATCCCCAAAGTGATTCTGTCCATTCGAGAACCACAGATGTTATTTTTGCAGAATGGATTGCTTTGAGCGCGGTTTGGCTATCCGACCAGATATAAATCTACCGCTCAGTGCAACTCACTACTTCCTCCATATTTTCCACTGTCATTATGACCTTAATCTCTATTTGGAAAACTGTAGCGCATCGTCCTAGTGCAAAGTTGGCTCTAACGTATCTGTTTTTCAAATATACTTCAGCACCCGACTGACCCTCTTCTAGCTTGGATGGTCCATGATGCAATGATACGACCATAAATAATATTTTACAATACCTATATTATTTTGTAGAAATAATTCCATTTACGAATTGTCCTGTAAAGCGGTAAAGGGACAATATTAATGGATTTGTTTGTTGTTTCAAAAAATGCCAAATTTAACTATTTAATAAAATTGAAACATTATCCTATATTTAATTTATACTTACGTATTATTTTAATTATAAAAAAAAGAATTGTATAAAAATAATTTTAAAATAAAATAATTTTAATAAAAATGAGAGATTAAGTTATTAAAGAAATGTTTAAAAATAACCATTTATTTAAATAATTTATATTCTCTTCAAAACTGGAATAGAAAATACATAATATCACCTTATGTATACAGAATTTTATATGATTATTGTGTAAAGGAAATTAAAAAGTAGAATATCGATTAATCACGTTTTCTCTAACATGGATAAAGAAAATATGTATACAATAATACTGCAGGTGTATTGCATGTATCAATCACTATTTTTAGTCCGGCAGTCATATTTTGGTATATTTTTTTTTTCATTTTTAACTATTTATTTTTCTTATAAGGGACATTTTAAGGATGTTTAGATTTATAGAATTGCGCTTACTCATGTAAAAAAAACGTTTCCACACTCCGAATTCATGATTAAAACCATTACACTGTTAAATGCCTGGGTCCCGTGAAAATACGATCTAATTTTGTCACAATCATGTACAAGCTTTTTTTAATACAAGTTACTTAGAATAAATTTTAAGTCGGGCGTAAATCGGACTTTGCGAACGGTTGAGGAGATAATTAGGAAACACAAATATTTATCCCCGTAAAAAAATACAACAGGAAGTGGTTGAAGTACGCGATTGAAGATTAACCCTTCATTCGACTCCACAAGGTCCGATCTTCGATAAAATTAGTGTAAAGCAAAACACTAACTACCCTGAAGTATTTAATAAGTTCATTCTTTAGTTATTTGGTTAGTTTCATAGGTAATTTTAGTTTCAGGTTTATATATAAGCTGTTCGTATACAAGCAGTGTTACAATCCAATTTAGTCTGAAAGTATCAAAACCAGTCTCGTGGACGACGCTATCTTGTATCTAACGGAATCTTCAAACTTATTCAATGGGTATCGAGTATTAATCGATTCCCTATGCCTAGAATATGTCCTGTCAACACCATAAAATTTAATATAACACAACTATGTTCACCTAACAAAAACCAGTCTATATAGGTAAAAAAGAGCATTTGAATCAATTTTTTATAACACTGGAGATTCTTAGTTCAAGTCTCGCCCAATGAAACCAATGAAGAACTAAGTGTTCGCCGCCCCTTTTTGTAGATAATTGTTGTTAAAAATCAATATTTGACAACAAAGTAATACAGTGGATACTTGGATATGTGGATACTTGGATATGTAAAAATTCACCTATACGTCAGGTCATCTTTGGTGTAGCGGTAAGCATGCTGGGCCAGAAATCCAGAAGTCCGAGCTTCGATTCTTGGTTGATGACTTAATTTTTTTCATATCAATATTTAAATCAATAGGATTTTTCCATGGCTAACGAAAAACAAAAATTATAAAAATCAGTCATTAATTGTGTCCTTACTAAGAACGTGCACAATAATGGACGAAGATGTATGCAATTTTCACTAATATTATGTCTAAAATAAATTAAAGACATAATCACAATTTTTTTTAATTAAAAGAAAACTATCGTAAAGGATGATGCCCTTTTTTCAAAAACGCTGTCTACTATATATAAAGTTCATACTTATGGAGAGTGAAATATTGATTCTAAAATTCTAAATTCTAAAATTCTAAAAATTCCAATGAACGATTTTTGGTACTGATATCTGCGAATGGAGGTACTGTTTTGTTACCGGGTACTGTTTTGTTACATTCCGTACCTCAGAAATGTTACTATGTTCTTATATTAGTTTTTATACAAAACTTACTATTGGAGATAGTGAGAAAGAGAGAGAAATCTATCAAACAACACAACATAATAAAGTTATAAATAATAATTTATACCTTCAACATTTATAATCAAAAACATCACTGTCAGCATTTAATTTACGAAAAAAAATTGTTTTCCATTCCTCTCTTGTTGATCATCAATCTTAATGTTAATAATATCAGATAAATATGTTTCTGGTAATTATTATCAAAGTTAATTTTCACCTAAATATTTTAAATAGTAATTTTTTTCTAAAGGGTTAAGAGAAGTCCTCACTTCTCTTACACTTTATGTGACAAAACAGAGGAAATATGAAAGGACTTCTTTGTTTTATACATTTCTCGCTCTTTTTATATGTACAAAAGGTTATATATAATTTCCTTACAATTTAAAAAGGAAAAATTATTAAAAGGTAGTAGGTATTTTTTTGTTCTTTGTGTTAATGTGCTTTTTACTACCTTGTCTTTTGCAAAGCCTTTAATTAAAATACTGATAAACAAAACTCTTTTTAGGAATTTAATACGTAATGCAAATTTGATAAATTTTATTAATATAAATACTTTTACTTTCGTTAATATAATATCTAATTAGAAATATATATTGAATATACAAAAAGAATTCATTGGGTATAAAAGGTGAAATTATTTGCGCCTCTTTAACTTAGAGGGTTTGGTGATAAATAATTAAGATCGGAACAGTATCTAAGACGGAACAAATAAACATTAAATTTTGTTTATTGTGTTAAAGCTTTTTAGCTATATTAAATGGCCCAGTTAAATAATCTTTTAAAAAACTACTGGAGATTTTCTTACGGAATTCGAAAATATTTACGAAACATCTCGTAAATATCGGTTTTACTAATAGAGGTCATCACATTTATTTCTTTTAAAACACGCTTTCGCAGTTTAATGCATTTTAACGCCATAGTTTTTTCAGCCGTATACCTCGAGAACTATTGGTCCTGTGCAAATTTTGTATAGAGGCGTTTTTGGTGTAAAATTAGCAAAGAAGTAAAGAATCCAGCACTAATCTTATGGACATTGAGTTTCGGTCAAATTTGCTTATATTGCAGGATTTAGTAGATCTAGGCATTTTGATTAAAAGCTCACCATTGGCAAAAAGCTCTAATTGCTTTAGCTTAACAACTAGGTCTGTTTGAATGTCAAAAATCGATGAACAAGAATCGATGTATTTATTTTTAGGAACCCATAGTTATATGATATGTGTACCATAGTTATATTGTTACCATAGTTATACCAGTTATATTGTTATGTCTTCCAATTGTTGTGTATGAGTGTGTGTATGTGTGTAAGTGTGGGTATGCGGCAGGTATTTAAGTATGGATTTGTGAGTTTGAAAATGCAAAAAATATCATCCGCTCCCAGGATCTAGCGTCACCCAGGATCAACGACCCGGGTGTAAAAAGTTTCGCAAGATTTTTCTCTGCCTATTAGCTATTATTTTAAGAAATTCTTGACCTTTATTTAAAAAACAAACTGGTATTTTGAACAATATGGACGTTCTCTAGCTATTTTTAAACCAACATTTAAGGACCATAGTGCAGGGGAAAAATTTCCATTTGAAAAACAAAAGGTGGACACCTTCACCCCGTGAAGGGGACCCCTGCATAAAAATTGATATAATATATTATGGGTTCCTAAAAATAATTACATACACAGTTTTCTGACATTCAAACAAACCTAGTTCTTAAACTAAAGCATTTAGAGCGTTGTCTGATAAATCCTGCAATATAAGGAAATTTGACCGAAACCCAATTTCCATAAGATTATCGCGGGTGCTTTAATTATGACCTCCCGATCAAAGGTTCTCATCGTATGGTTCAAAGGTTCTCATCAATTATGGATTACGAGTTTCTTATAAACTACAAATCTATGAATATTCTAATTAAAAATGCTTTTTTTTCTTATACATGATGTTATCTTGGAGACCGCTATACACACTGGCAAGAAGGCCGCCATATACTTAGGCACGGCGTTGATTTAATCTAAAACTGTTATGAGACAATAAAACGCAGCATCGAATATTAAAACTTATCACATGTGTCTACTTTATCACAAAAGGAGAAATTTATACACACAAATTTTATAATATGCTATAATTTAAACATAAAAATGGGGTATATTTATATATGTAAAAAATGCGTAGATGGCACAAAATAATGATTAAAAATGCGCTCGATATAACGCTATATATATAAAGTAGTATACATATATAAACAAAAGTCCTTGTAATTTTATGATTTAAAACGAAAATAAAGTAGTTAAAATCTGAAATATTTTCAGTACAAAAATTCGTTTTGTGTACACTTGGCCATCAAAGTTGATGTCATTTTTTTAAAAATTTTATAGTTGATTTATGCCTTATTCATTCGTTTTTCGAAACAAAATTTCGAATAAAAGTTGTTGCTATATGTATAATTAACAACTTTTATCCGAAGCATTTGTTCGAAAACCGATTCAATAAGGCACAAATCAAAAATAAAATTTAAAAAAATGACATCAACTTTTGTGGTCTATAGTACCATGTATATATAGAATTGAATTTTATTACAAACGTATACTACCCTGAAAAAAAGTCCAAGGAGGGGTGTCGAAAAGTCTAAATAGTGGAGATCCGGAATCAAGTTTTTGTCGTTATGTATTTATAAGAAAATAATAATTCCCTTGCACCAATATGTCTCTCATTTTGGTTGAGGGTTGGGTAACAGTTGAGGATTAAGCCTGGACAGCCACTACAACCTAACCTAAGTAGGCTCTGGTTACTCTAAAAACAAAAGAAAATAGCAATTAACGGAGGTAATTGCATAAGTTCATTATCAATTTATAGTGAACAGTTTATTTAACTTTTTAAACTCGCACAAGCGTATACAAATTCAAAGTAATGTATGAAGGTGCTATATACATGTATGCTATAATTAAGAGTAATTATAGCAAAAGTTTATTTTATCAAAACGAATATTTTTAGCCTAAAACTCTTAAGATTTTAAAGGTAGAGATTTTTCCATTTGGTATTCATTCAACGCAAAATTGTATGTTCTTCAATTGGTTATACTATTAATTTTCCACTAGGATTCACTATCTAGGAATTTTAGGCGGAAAACGGGACGGGTTATACTTCGACCATAAGGTCCTAAGGATGTGAGGATGTGAGTGAAGTGGAAGCAATTTTTGTGTACAGACTACGAATTGGTAGGATATGCGGCTGCAGCCGACTATGATAGGTACTATGCCGATATTCATCTGGAGTTCGTGATGGAAACTGCAGAAAACCTTCTCAAACATAGCCGGTTACTTCGTTCTTGTCCATACGCCGACAGTTTAGCCAATTAACCGCCCCTTTTTTTTCTTAATAATTGACAAACTGCCGATGTCGGGATTCGAACCCTTAACCTCCCAGTTTCCAAGTAGGCATACTGCGCAAGGATCATACTTCACAGGATCATTTCTGTATCATTTCTTTATTATCACTACTCAACTGTAGAGTCCCGAGTCCCTTGGTCGCTCGTGTTAGAATTTTAATTTTTTACATGTTCGTACCCATATATACAAGTTTATAAAAAAAAATACTACAGTAAATTTTGTGACATACAATACCTCGACTGGACTATGTTACAAAGGTGGGATTAATCTTATAGTACCTCATATATATTTATACATACCGGGTATAAAAATGTATGTCGATAGATGCATATAAAAATATAGATTTGTTCTTATTCCATGTAAAAATTATAGGCATATTTTTTCACAGCAAAAATACAGAAAGTTGAGTACAAAAAAAGGCTTAACTTCGAATCGGATTTTTCGTCTCGGTTTTCAAAACTAGAAATTAAGTAAAATTTGTTTTTCTATAATATATTTTAGTAAAATTTTATGCTCAATAAATACTTAATAAAATGACTAGTTAAACAAGCATGATAATGAACATAATGAATTGAATTTTTGGTTACGGAATCCTTCAGAAAGGTAGATGACATGAAGCATCTACAAAAGAAACAAGGATAGAATAATCTAGCACACACAAATGGAATTACAAGTCGCCGAGTACATTTATATTTCACAAATTCTTTTTTTTTTTGCACCGTTGTTGTGTCGTAACGGCGATGGTGGTGATGGTAAATGTAATTTGATTTAAGTAGAATAGTGTTTTCTCCCAGAAAAATAAAATTGGCTTTGGCACTGTTTATAGAATGAGTTTGTAAAATTTTAATAGTGGAGTTTTCGATATCATTACGATTTTGATGATTTCTTTTAATTATTGTTTAATCATAAAGTTGTATCTTATGACAACCATAACACTACTTCAGTTTTATTTATGGCAAAAATTTTACAGTAATTACTTAACGCTGAAAAATTTGAGAGCATTGTTTTTCTCAGAATTGGCTGGTAAGTACGCTTCCTTGATTAATGAATCGAATACCACTAAGAGGTATTAAAATAATCCGAAATCGAGTTTCCATGTTTTTTCATCACATGAAAACACTACCATAATATTTACTTCTCATAGGGTGGTGAAAGAACTTCATTTCGCTATGTAGTCAAATATCACATAGCACACGGTAGTGCGTTAAACCAAATTCAAGCACTATGTTTACTGGAAGGATTAAGCTCAATTTAAAACGTTAGTTTGAGACTCACCATCTGACGGTAGTTACCAAATTTCAACATTATAGCTTTAATAGTTTCCAAGATATTAAACCCAAAAATGACATTTTGGGGAATAACTGACTGACTCACTCACTCACTCACCCACTCACTCAATCCCTCATCATCAATATTCTAGTGTACTTCCAGTTTCCTAGAAAGTTGATTTTTGGTAGGAAGATAGGTCATAGGCTGAAACCACCCAGACAAGTCTGAAAAACGAGAATTTCCTCCCCACCGCCAAGGGGGGTGAGACTTTCTATATTATGTATTTTCTTTTTCTCTAAAATATCTAGACTATATCTTCTACCTTTCCTAAAAGTAATGATATCCGACAAAAACATAAATGTGAGAGGGCCATGAGCCTTCCTTCAAAAGTAGTGAAATCTATGTAAGGACCAAGTTTTTAACTAAAATGAGATGATTGGTATATATTAATTAGGCTAGCTTCTCAGATGGAGGGTTTTCATATTTTACTTGGTCAGATTTACTTGGCCAAGTGGTCAGATTTTATAACACGTAATATACAAAGAAATAGTCAGACCACTTCCCAAGGGAGTGTACAAAAAAATGAACTAGCCAAATTAAATATGAAAACCCTGCACCTGAGAAACTTACCCAATAAATAAATACCAATCATTATCTCATTTTTGTGCCTGCGTGTTTCACTACTTTTGAAGGTAAGCATTTTAGTGTTTGCTGGAATATCAATAATTTTTGTGTGCGAAAACTTGGTCCCTCTCACATTTATGTTTTTGTCGGGTCACATAATTACTTTACCTTCATAATTGCTAGCAAGTTACATAACACTTTGATAGCAAACGAGCTACTTTTGTCATTAAAATCACCAAGAGATCTCTACCTATCTATCTCTAAAATAACTCTATTTAAGTCTAATTATTTATTTATTAAAAGAATAATGAGGTTTTATCGCCGTTTCTAAGACTTTACAGTTTTTAACCTCTTTTACCATCCCCATTTATAAATTTTATTTTCGAAACGGTGACAGGTAGAGAAAAACTTGTTGTTCAAAAGAATTTTTGGTGAGATAAAAATTTTTTTTGAGATAAAAAATTATAATGTTGATTGAGATAAAAATACTTAATAAACAATTTTTGTCCGAATCATGTTCCAAAACTGAATGCATTCGGCACATACATAAACAAATACATATATACTTACCTATAATCACATATATAGGGAAATATTTATTTTGTTACATTTATATAATGATAGAGGACTCTTTTACTCGGCTGCAATGGACGGGTAATGTTTTTTATGTGTATGTATAGATTTATGTCCGATTCATTATTCAATTTCCTTGTATCATCCAAATGAATGATACAAAAGAATATGTGTTACGATAGATGGATAGAGTTTTAATGAAATAAAATTTTGTGTGTGCCAGTTGAAAAAGTAAAATAAACAGTTCGTTCACGCATTCGTAATGAACTTAGTTACAGACTAAGCAATTCAATTATTATTCTGACTTGTTTTAAGTTACTATGGATGCTATAAAGATTATTAGGTTCATCAAAGAGAACTCTAGGTTTTTGAAATTAAATTTCTAATTTTGCTCCAATTCTTAGAACAATTATTTATAGTTTATTAATGCGTATTTCGATTATAAAGTAATCATCATCAGTGTACAGTAGTTAATCATAACAATCTCCGGTCCGGAGATGGAGCCTCTGGGATATGGAGTCAAAGATATTCTACTCGTTGCTAATTTGGTGCGTGTCTCAACTATGGATATATTTAAAAACCAATTTTTGATATTTTATAAATAAAATAGAACATGAAAAATAAAAATTTAAAAAAAGGAAAGAATAAGCGGGTGGTAAAGTAACTAAAAAGTAAAAAACAAGTTCGAACAAACGGTAATTAACCGTAAGTACTTATTAATATGGAATGTAATTAGTTTATTAAAACAACCAGTCAAGGATAGTCAAAGGATCAAGCATTTCTTCCCCATATAGAGATACTTACAAGCCTTCGGATTACATGTTCTAATTTAAGAATTTCCTATTCGGTAATACTAGCGTTATTTATCATATTGTGAACTACTTTGTTTTAATACTTTTTAGACGTTTTACAGCCAGTATCTTTTTTAAATATTTTTGTTACAATAAAGGGGAAATGGCTCAATAGAGTGTAAATAAGGGACAAGCCTTGAGTGCGGGAACGGGAGGAAATTTTCCATTTTTTATTAGGAAAACATAAGTATGTGGTACTATTATTGCATATGTATATCATATCAAAGAATGGGTTTTTTCAAAAATCGTAGACTTTTTTTAAATTTCCAACTTGATTTAAACTTTCTAGTGATACACAATGCATAAATCATTCAAAAAATGAACCGTACTTATAATTGTGTGACATTAAAGGGGAAATGATTCAACAGCGAGGAAATATATGAGGAACCTTGAGTGAGAGAAACGAATGGACAACGTGTACTTTTATCTATACAGTGTTTTTATCTTATATCATCAGTTGTAACTATAATTAGTAGCTGATAACTTTTGGAAATAATAAAATTGAAGAAGTTTCACTTCTACCGTGAGCTTAGTGAGTGAGGATTTCGCGTTTTTCTACATATTATAATTTGTGCTATTGCGTTTTGGGCAAAAATTTCAATTCCAAAAATTTATAAACACTCTGTATATATATATATACTGTCTACCAGATTTTTTTTCTCTATCCAAACAAAGTTCTTCTTCTTCACTTAAGTGAAATCTCTTTACTTGTAATTTTCATTTATTTACGTGTTTTTTTTTTTTATACATTTTTCTATTTTTGTTTAATAAAACTTTTATATAAATAATTTCACAAATATTATGATATACAATTTTGTAAATATATAGAGTTTCGCGGACGTTGTATCTACCGAGCGAACTGAGAGAATGAGTATAGTAAAGTTGCTTTTTAAATTATTATTGTTACTTGCTTATAATATATTTTTTGAATAAGTTTTAAATTAAGTTTTTTTTTGTTTTGTTTTTGTAAAACAGTTAAAAATATGAATGCATTTTCTTGAGTTTATGAATTTTAATACGAAAATATGTAATAGATTCTCTTTCATCTGTTCTTCACATAGAGACCGACTCCATGTGTACATTGTAAAATTGTAACTTAAAAGTTAATGTAGATAGTTTTAACAAAATATTTAAAGTTGTAATAAAACTAAATTGCTGATCATATTGAAACGTATAGTAAGATAAGTTAGATGGATAATATTGTTTCCATGGATATTTTAATTGTGATATAAATTATGAACGTTAATATGCTAGATATAGTACATACATAAAATTCTACAAAATCCATAATAATAATTCAAAGTTTATCACGTCCAAAATAAAAGTATATAAATAAATAAAATCACAGGGAAGTTGGACTAGAAATTCTAAATCAGAACATTACATTTGATCCAGTTAGACGTTTCGTATCTTTAGTGAGACTTCTTAAGCAACTATAAAATATAATTAACAAAATCACAATATAACCTCAAATGCATAATTACTTAAACAAACAAAAATTCAAGACCTGTTTTGAATGTCTTGAATTTTTGTTTGTTTGTGATATCTAATAAAGTCTAACGTACAATCGTCCTTAAGTTGCTGAAATTGCACGTGGCTTGACACTTGGAAATTTGTTAAACAGGTACTTGAATATCATACTACCAATAAAACAACACAAATAATTGAATATTTTAAATTCGTGATCAAAACACTTCAGGAAATGACCATGTGTGTAATATTGTGTAAACGAAAATTTGACATTCTATTTTACTCCCATGGTTTAATTTATTTACCATAGTTCAGGAGAAACTAAGATTTCACCGTTTTAACCCTATTTTTTCCTTTTGAGAGTTGAAATTAAAATATCCAAACACACTTAATGTAAAAACATGTTTACTTATTTAGTTTGAGGAGTATGTTTTTCAAGTTTCATATCGATAGAAGAATATTCATATTAATTAAATATTGATATGAAAAAATTAACTCTTCAACCAGGAATCGAACCTCGGCCTTTGAATTTCTAGCCCAGCGTGCTTACCGCTCTACAAAGATGATTCTGACTGTGTTGTCAAATTTTAACCATGTTATTCACATATTATTATTTCTGTACACTTAAGCGTCACAATACAATTATTATGTTAACTTCCATTAAGATTACTTAAGACATAATATGAAAGAACTAACGTACACAAAATAGTATAATAGACGTTTTAACACCACAAAGATGAAAAATTTTACTACAAATTTCAAAACTTATGTACTTTGAGTAATGGAAAAACTATCTCGCATTTTACTAGTATTTTGTTTAAAAGAAGTAGAGGAGTGATTCTATAAAAATCACATTCGAACACAATACCTACAATCAATAACATGGCTACAATTTAACATAACAGAAAATATCATGTTTCAATTGTTGTTAGAAAAATGATCGACAAAGGAATTGAAAGTAATGAATAAATAAAATAGTCAACAAATTGAAATGAGAACTATTTTAGAAAAAATTTGAAATGAAAAAAATATAAATTATTTTTTTGTTTTTATTTCCTTCTCCGTTTTAAATTAATTTATTTTTATTATCTAATGAGATTTTGTTCCCTTGTTTTGTTTTTTGTTTTTATTATTTAAAAAAAGAAAATATATACACAATTTCTTTACCTTAAACAATTTGTTACTCTCTAGATAATATTTTTTGTTTTCAACGCAATAAATCATCATGCAACGAAGTAGGAATAGAATAAAGATATGAGACCTATGTTATTTCACATTTTGTTACGTTCTGTTTATATAAAATAATGTTAAAACACTATTCAATAAAATTGACTCAAGATTTATGAAAATAGTTGTGCGTTTAGATATTCAAAGCTGATACTTTATGTTAAAAGTATCTTATGGAAGAGTGATTAAAATATACAAAACTGATAGAAATTAAAATTCAAAAAATAGTTAGCGAATTTATGAAATTCGCTAAGTTGATGTAAAATCAAGTTAATGTACATTTTTGTGAAATGACTAAGACCAACAGCCAAAGGAAGATATCGTGTGAGTGGAAGATATATAGAAAGTGACTGTTACAATGTTCAAAGATTTGAATTGCGTCCAAAACATTCTTTTTGAAACCTTTTTCGGTAGTTTGCGGATCCTCCAGCATAGGTTTTGGTTTTTGTAAGATCTTAAATATTCACGTTCCCCTATCCCAAACCAGTCTCAGTGGTCTAGTTGTTTAAGACTCACTTCTCGGAACTGGGAGGTTGCTGGTTCGATTCTCAACGGCAGCAGATTGTCAATTAAATTAATTTAAAAAAATTAAATAAATAGATGCATGGGGTGGTTATTTGGCTAAACTGTCGGCATACAGACAAGAACAAAAATAACCGGCTATGCTTGCGAAGGTATTCTGCAGTTTCCTTCCACAAAATCCAGATGAATATCAGCATAGTTCCTATCGAAGTCGGTTACAGTCGCACAACTTCACACCAATTCCTAGTCTTTATAGAAGGAGATTTACAAGGCGTGTGTGCATGCCGGACTCGAGAGTTCAATACCGACTAAAAACCTCCTTTTTCTCCAGCGTCTGATTCCCCGCGGAAACCACCGTTAGGCATTACTTCGTGGGGAGAGGATCTAGCTTTTGCTTTTCCTTCTAGTAGTTGAAGTCATTGCTTCTTTTTCACTAGCTATTATTGTTTTTTGTTATCTTTCTTTCTGTGGTACGGAGATCTTGGAGAACTTTCGTTGCGAAAGTACTGGTCGCGTTCCAGGCCGTCTTCGATGACAACATCGCATCAACTATTGTCTCCGGTTGGATTGTCTGTTTGAGGACGATCTTCAGATCATTGCGCAGCGATTTAAAGCGGGGACACGCAAAGTGTGTGTGTGTATGAGCGTGTGTGCGTTTGTTTGAAAGAAGAATATCGTTAAAAATTTTTCATACACTACTATACTTTATTTGAACGAGAGGGTTTTAAAGAAAATTATAGCTTCGATACCTATATACTACAATACTGATATCAACCTTTAATTATTATAACAAATAAGCGAAGTAATGGTATATTTAAAAAAAAAATCAAACTGCAGTATATTTATTATGTTGTTACCTATGAAATTTACTCGTAGTTATGTTTTTTACATTGGGGTTGGTATATTGCATAGTATTTTACACACATATTGTCCATGTTTTGCAACAACATTAACCACTGACAAATATTTATGTAAATAGATAAAAATATTATTTATTGCTATTTTCTTTTATGTAAAATAAGCTTATTATATACTCCTGACACAAAAGTTAAAATCTGAATTATGGATAAAAATTGTAAATTCATTTGTTTTGATAATTTTTTCTTTTTTCTTAAATTTAATCATAATATTTACAAGCTAATATTAGTTCAGAAACTGATTTCAAATAAACGATTATATCTCGCAAAAGGTGAAGACCAGTAACAATTAAAAACAAGTTTTCCATTTTGAAAGATTTTGGCAAAATTCTTTTTGGCCTAAAAATTATTAATTTTGGATACGATATTAATTTGGTATTAATTGGTTAGAGTAGTGGCTATTATCAATCGTAATGGGACACAATTGTCAACAAATCGTATTACTATAATTTTTCACTAGTTGGCGAAAACATGGAAAGGGGGATATTTTCCTAAGTTGGCGAAAATCGTACAATGAGTGATGCACAAGATTAATATCGTGATATTAATAATATTTACGTTTAGAACAACTTAAATTAGTTGATCTTTACAGTTGAAAAATGTAAAATAAATAACATCATTCAGTATCTTGACACAGTAGCACCTTTTTCTGGGGCTTAGGCTGTGGTATTGAGATAGAGACCTAATCTCTCTACACAAGGAGAAATAAAAAAATTGCATATCTGATCTTTTCCATGAATGCAGTACGTAGGTACTAAACTGTTAGTACTGAGGTAAGTATTAAAGCCATAAAATGTTATAATTAAAAACCTTTTTTAATAATAAATAAATGTGGTTTGATATTCTTTTTTCATATACTCAGTTTATACCGGTTATTTGAGGTATTTGCTAAGTTAGTTGTTATTTTCACTTGTTTTGCAAATAATTTTAATAAATTACAAATAAAATAATACAAATTTTACAAATTTAATATCGTCATAATTATGAAATTTCTCTTAATTAAAAAAAAATTTTTAAATTGTTTTATTTACAAGAAAACAAAACTGCTTATTTCATTGTAAGGAATCGGGTTGATCTTTCATTTCAAATTGTTCAACTTCATCATTGAATGTAACAGTTGATTTTTTACGCTCTCGTATACCATTATTTACTCGTAACGTATTTCCTGCTGATTCGTCGCCATCGGTTTTTGATGATCCAATCAAATTGTCATTCATTATTACTGATACACGAGGATTTCTAACAAAAAAAACACAGAAAATCAATTAAATAATATTTATTTAATAAACAATATTTATGTGTTGTATGAATCGGGTGTATGAAGAAATGTTTCTAACAAAATTATTTGTGATAAATATATAGGGTGTTCTGAAATTCATTCAAAGAAACTATACCACGGTGCAGAGCTGCAAAAAACGAACAAAAAAGTTTAATACAGTTTTTCGATTTAACGATTATTTTTTAAGATATCTATTAAATACAATCAATTCAATATTGATAAATTCAACCAATCACAAAGCGCATAATGTAAGGAGACGGGGCCACTTACCGTCTGTCAGCCTTTAAAAGGTAAAGCACCACGCTCTACAGCTGAGGCCACGCCTCCTTAAACTATGCGCTCTGTGTGATTAGTTGAATTTATCAATGTTTAATTGATTGTATTTAATTGATGTCTTAAAAAATAAGCGTCAAATCGAAAAACTTTATTAAACTTTTTTGTTTGTTTCTTGCAGCTCTACACCGTGGTATAGTTTTCTTGAGTGGATTGCAGAAAAGATGTAAACGAGATAAACTTTTTTTTGTGTTTCTGTATCTCGTTTAAAAATTTGATTTTGTCTATCTAGTTTAAATGTTAGGGGTTGGTCACAGCTACAACATAAGAAGGAGTACAGGGAACTTCAAGGTTGATGTTATACAGAGAATCGAATCAGCGACATTTGAAATTGATGAAAAGGCTCAAAGGCGCACAAGGAAATGATTTTTTAAATAAAGTGGTTTTATTCAAAAAACTTTAAATTAGTTTTCTAATTTTTTACAAATCTATAATCCAGAAACTCAATTCCAAAAACTAAAGCGATCAACAGTCAATGAATATGTACACTCCCGTTCAATAAAATTGAACCAATCTGAAATGTTAATTTTCTTACATTTCATCAAACTCCTCACTTTTGTAACTCTCTGTATATTATTTATTTATAAACAAAGATAAGTAGTATATTTTTGAAATGTGAAAAAAGAATTGGAAGTTTTATATTTTTTTTATTTATGTAAACAAGAATTCAATAATATGGTATCTATCAAAAACATACAAGAATAATCAAAATTGTGAGAGACTGATTCCTTTCAGGTCGGTTCAATTTTATTGAACGGGAGTATAATATATATATCTATACTTACATGTCACTTGAATCATATTGAATATTTTCCTGTGGCTTTGTTGTAAAGACTAAATTTTGATTTTTCTTGTTACTGTGCACACCGAAAGTAAGAAAATGAATTAGAAAAATCAAACATCTACATAAATGAAAATTATTAATACAGTCAAGCTCCAACTATCCAGATCGTTTTGAGGATAAGACAGGCCACAAACGCACTTTCAGAACCGATTATTTGCGAAAAAACTTCTTGCGATTATTAGCTTCTTTGTTTTTTAAATGACCGTTTTTCATGATTTATCTAAGTAATCGGTTATTTAGCTATGCGAATCGGGCCAGTCTCAATTAATTCGGATAGTTGGAATTTTACTGTATGATAATACTAGGTTATACTTTATGTTATTATGAAAGAGAATGAGAATGAAATGTAAAAACTATTTTAGAATGGATTAGAACTTTAACTGCATTTTTACAGCTTTAATATTAACATTTAAAGGTGGCAGGTGACTCGAGTACTAAAATTATGGAGCGACATTTGGAAATTTATATTTTGAGCTATAATGTGATATTTTGATAGGTAAAAACAATTATTGCTAGGTTAGAGGAAATTTGAATATAGCAAAAACATTCAAATATACTAAACATAGTGTCTGATGAACTCATGTACATACCGACGTTTTAAAAAAAAAATTGATCCAACTATGTAGCATACGAATGCAACTGAAACAACAATTACAGCCACTAAAAGACCTGTAGATTGTTGTTCCTTTTCAATAATTATTGTATGATCATTTGAATGTGGTTCCACACTATCGACAGTCCAATCAACACCTTCAAATTTTATGCCGTTTATTTTTCTAAAAAAAAAAAACAACAATTTTTATTACTAATCTTGTAAACCTGATTGACTATTATCAATATGAGTTTGAATTGATATATTAGTAGATTGAAACTTAAAAAATGTGGGATAACTTTTGAACGGGGATCTCTATTGAAAAAACGTTCAAAAAAAAGTTATACAGCTTGATGAGAAGGATATTATATTCACCCTTTCCTTGTACCTGAACTATTTTTAGTTAACGAAATATTGTGTCTGCTGATACTGATCTGGAGAGGGGGTCTTTTATTTAATTTGAACTAACAAATTACAAAAATAGATTGTTTTCCACATTCATTGAAATAAATTTGAGATCAGATAAGAAAAAATAATCTTATAAAACCGTAATCTTTCGATATAATTAGAATTAATAGACTTACTCAACAAAATCTTCAGCACTTATTATTTCGTTATCTTTACCAAAAGCGTACGTATAAATTGTTAATAATGTGTCAGTGCTATCACCAGTTACATAACTAGTAAGAGTACGTGCTAATTTTCCAATAAATCGTGATGGTGCATGCTGTTTCTTTAAATTGTCAGTTTCTGGTATTACAGCCGAAGTTAATTGTTGTACTGACCATTCTGTTTTTTTACTTAATTCGTTCAATATATCCGGTAGATTTTCAATAAGTGCTTTTTCTATCTTCATAATTGATATTTGCTCAAGAGTTAACATATAAACCTAAAATAAATTTTTAGTGTACGATTTGTTTAATATATATATAATAATTGGAACTGTATTCACCAGGTGCATGAAAAATAAATATTCGACACGTAGGACCTACGTAGCCTAAGCGAATTTTCTGAGAGGAAAGAACTATAGAATATGTTTGTTAAAATATTTATTTTTATTTAAAAAAAAAACGATCTTTTCCTATTTATTGACCACCAATAAAAACTATTTATTGCAATCTTATATAAAATTCCCTTTTCAAAACGGCTATAATACGGATGATAATTATAACCAAAATAAACTTTTTTTACCTGGCTTTAAAAATCAATTTTCTTCAGTTATCGGTCGTCACTGACCCACTGCTATCCGATTCAAAACAAGAGTTTTGAATCGGATTTTTGAGAAATCGTGTGAATAGCTACTTTTCTATGAAAATTTGATAAAAAGATTGATGAATACGACTGTTTATGAATCTTGTTTTTCCAACTCGAATATCCGTTTCATTGCAATTACTTATTATACACGTGGTAAATTGTTTACATACCGTGATTGGTAGATTTGTTGAGGCAAGTCCTTCACCATCTCGATCCACGGCCACAGCATTTAAACTGATTTTGTTCGTTTCCATCGAACTTAATAATTTTTTACTGGGATAAATAATACCAGTCTTTGAATTTATTACGAACAATGAATCCGTTGATTCCAATTTATATGTAATTTGGCCATTTAATCCAATGTCTTCATCAGTTGCCTGTTTTATAAAAATATTAATCTATATATTATTTATTCGAAATGAAGATCCTTGTATGTGTACGAAACTTTTGGTTCAACATTCTCGCCAGAAGCTTTCAAGTTAATGTGCCTAAAGTTTATATCGTAATAAATTAGGTATCGATTGAATTCCTTGAATCTGAGAAATAGTAAACAAAAATTAGCTTACCTCTATAAAAGATACACGTGGATTTTTTCAATGGAATTATCATCGTTTTAGCACTGTAAAATCACGGCGAAAAGTCCACAACGAAATCGTGCGTGCAAAAAAAGTTATTGAATCTCAAAGATCCCGAAAATGAGTTATTCTCAAATATATCACAAACTATTAGTTTTACGTTAACAAAGGTCATTATTAAATTTATATAAATTTCATTATTAAATGATAGTGTGAATGCTCTCCGTTTCTGGTTCAGTCAGGTATAACCCACTGAAGCGTATGTTACCACTTAATATTATCAGACCGAGATCGGACCGAGAACGAACCGTGATCGGCACTATAGTGTGGATCGACCCTAATAATTCATTTGAATTGGAATATAATAGCATTAATAATATTATTCTAATGAACTTACGTGAACTTGATACACATATTGAGGATGAATTACGTCAATCACTTCAATATTTGGATAGCCAACATGTAATGGCGCAACATCAGTAAATGATGGAGGATGATTTTTTGTATTTTCAATGCGAATGTTTATAATCATTTGTTCAGATTTATGTGATATTTCATTTGTATAAATCCATTGATATGTATTGTCGTTAACATCATCTTGTTTTGTTCCAACATCACTCAATATATTTTGTTTGTTACTCAATTGATTATTTGGACTAAATATATGTGTAAGACTATTACCAGATTTTGAGTTGTTAAATGATTCTATAAATTTGGTTTCAGCTTCTTCATTCAGACAATTTACATTTAATGTCAATTGAACTTGTATTTCTTCTGAATACATATTGTCAAATAGTTTGTCATGACGATTAATTTCTTTCACGTCAATGTTACCGGATTTTTCATTGACTTGAAACCAATCACCTTTTGGTGCAACATTTTTTACTTCGAATTTACAATTTTGTTTTTTATCAATATCGTCTAATTCAATTAAATTTTCTCGAGATACTTCTTCATCAATTGATATTACGGATAATGCTTTTTTGGATGTTATCGATTTGTGATATACGTATAATGTTATCTGTAACATATTCATGAATAAATAATTCTATTATGTTGATGACTGTTAACTTTTCTGTGTTTACAATTGTTTACTGACGCAATGGTATATAACCAGTCCAAGTGCCCGAGGGGTGTAAGGTGTTATGTCTGCGCAGTATGCCTACTTGGAAATTGGGAGGCTATGGGTTCGAATCTCGGCATCGGCAGTTTGTCAATTATTAAGATGGAAAAAAGGGGCGGTTAATTGACTGAACTGTCAGCAAATGGACAAGAACCGGCTATGCTTAAGAAGGTTTTCTGCAGTTTCGTTCACGAACTCCAGATGATTATCGGCATAGTTCCTACCATAGTTGGCTGCAGCCGCATATCCTATCCTCACATTCTTAGGCATCACAATGAACCTTATGGTCGAAGTGTAGCCCATCCAAGGCAGCCTCTACAATCAATCTATTTAAAGGTATATAAATTGGGCACTTCGAGCACGTAAAATTATTGTTATTTTTAGCTTATCGAGAGCGAGAATTTATTGTATATGTTACAATAAATTAATTAAAGTATATTAAAAACAAGTGAAAATAACAACTAACTGAATTAATTTCCTAACTGCTTGTTGTTTATTGTTATTAACGAATTATTTTTTGTTCTATCTCTTACGGATTTAAAGATAGGCAGTTTTGATCTTACAACAAATTACGTTTATACAAGCGAAAATAACAGTTTTAAAAATAAGCAGTTTTGCCCAAAAATGGTCCGATTTTGTCCATTCACGAACTTTACCTTACTTTTTAGCTCTAAAACATACATACGAAATGTCAGCTCGCTATCGCTTTTCGTGTTTACGACAAACGGACGGACAACTTTGCGGAAATGGACTAATTAGGTCATAATGAACACCTATATAAAATGTTTTTTTTTACAATGAATATTTTGAACTGTTGTCCACACGCCAACAGTTCAGTCAATTAACCGCCCCATTAACTTAAAAAAATAAATAAATTTAATTGACAAACTGCCGCTCGACCGTTCGATTTAACAGCTCGACCACTCGAACTTTAGCTTGGTCCCCATAATTTTTTCCGAAAATTGACCTCCAAGTTACGTTCAGTTGTTTATAGTTTTTATGTTTAGTAGTTTTAGTTAAATAGTTTCACTAAAATAAAATCTACATTGATAATATACCATATACAATTTTGGAATGAGTTCGCATGACTCACATTATGCACCGAAGGGTGAACTGTTCATTGCCGTGTATAGTAACAGCGCAGTTAGACACAATGAGGATTTAACCTCAACTTCTTATAGATTCTGGACAATGGACGATGTACATCATTTGCTCATAACTGATTTTTAGAACACCTTTCCCACGGGTCACATGCACTAGATTGGGGAGTAGGTATATAAATAATGGATTACCTTGTAAGAACTTTTACCGTCGCGTACATTTTCAGCGGTTACATGAAATTCGTAAACACCTTGTTCGATATATACATCATTTTTAACTGTTACAATTCCAGTAGTTTCATCAATTTCAATAAAATCAGGTTTGTCCTCCGCTATATAAGAAAAAGTATAAAATAAAAAATACTATAAAAGTAGAGTAGCCAACTGTCCAAAATTCATTACGTAATACGTCTTATATGTCCCACTTGTTCTATATCGAATGATAATTAGTGAGAACTCTAGGTTTTTGAAACAGAATTTCAAATTCGCCCCCTTTACCTAGATCAATTTTTTGTATTATAAATACGTATTTCGACTACAATGTAGTCATCATCAGTATAAATTAGCTAGTCGTACTTTACTCTTTGACAATTAAAAATAGACATAAAGTCGAGGTCAATAGACAAAAATAAAAATAAATAGAAAATTAACTAGATTGAAATATACTAGATTTAAAATATAATAAATTTTAAATTATATTGAAATTACTCTTGTTAAAATTTCCTTCATTCACATTTATTCCTGTTAATTTTACTCTTTAGAAAGAGTATTTAGAAATTGTCAATCATTCAGTATCTTCTCTTTTTTAGTGGGATCATGATAAAATCAGACGCTTTTGCTCTTTCTCTCACACTTGATTAGTCTCTCTCGCTCTTACCACCAGCCTCCGCTATATCGACATTTAAATTTTAAAGGATATTTTAATTCAAAGGCGGGAACTAACTAACATAGAGTCGGTTGGGGGAATTCGTGAAATGAACTAAAACGCGTGTATAGAACTGACCTTTCTGATCGTACCATGACTGGGATGAACACAACTACCGAACAAGTATTTTCGTTGATCAATTGAACGTTGGTATAAGAAAAACCGTCATTTAAAATTTGACAAATTCGCTGACAATAACATTTATGGGAAATCATATGAGCAGTGTAAACTTTTGTGAAATTGCTAATCAAAATTGTCATGTGGAATATATAATTTAAAAAAAAAGATTATCTATTTAATTGAAAATAAGCTACGTTTCTTTCCTAACTTTACATACACAATCCCTCACTACTCGATCCCCAAGAATGCCTCGCATTGAGTTTTTATACAATTGATCGGCTTTTATAAAATATCTCAAATGAAAAATCAGTATACATACCAGAATATTTAATTTTTGATTTTGGAAAATCAACGGCTTTTTTTTGAAATAATTCACCATTAAAATCAGTTGAAATAGTAGCAAACTCTTCTACAGGTTCCAAAAATGTCAACGATAATTTACAATCATCAGGGTTTTCTGCTTCCCTAACTAATGTCAGAGCTATTGAAGTTCCCGTGTATTCAGCCATTATGTTCAATGAAAGTGAGATATACTCTTCTGAATTCCAAACGGAAGCCGGAAGTGGTTCCACTACCTTTAATTGATATTTGTTGTCTTTGATGTGTTTTATCTCAAAATTTTTGCTATACACTGTGGAATAAATTTAAATATTGTAATTATAACACAAACATAATCAAAAATGGAATTAATAATTTTTGTCCTTTAATAGTTATCGAGTAGGCCTACGCATCCCCCCTGCTAATCTGCGAACTTTGTTTATAATTTCTTCTAGCGGCAATTTCTGTCGGTGGGACAGAACTTTTGTATGCCCAACATTCTAAATATACAGTCCAATTCATTCATATCTATTTCATAATTTTTGACACGGTAAAAACTAGTTCAGAAAAGATGTGATAGTTTTTGTAAGACTAAAGTTGCTGAGATATAATGGAAAAGTTGTCCGGCCCTTCGTTTCTCACAAATGCACGGTATGCCATATAACATTTGACTACACGAAAAGAAATTGATGCCTATGGCAGACAAAACGATCCTAGGATCTCATTGTACCGTTTTTTTAATGAAAAACTAAAAATAATATACTTACCACCAATAATTTCAATATTTATCGGCTCCACAAATGTTTCTTCGGCAAGAATTAAATCTTCCAAATCGATTTTATCAGTATCGGAATATTTTCCTGGATATACAAGCTTTTCAAATCTTGGAATTTTCAATTGTTCACCTTCCAATTTTAAAACTACAGAAGTTCCTGAGTTTTCCGTTTTGATTTCCAATGCCAACGAGACATAAGTATCTGATTCCCATGCAGAAGATGGAAGTGGTTCAGCGACCTCTAGTTGATATTTGTTATCTTTAAGCTGTTTTACATTAAAATTTTCACTGTACTCTACGAAATAAACAAAAAGTATTGTAATAGGTAAAAAAATTTTCCGAATTCTGGATTAAAACATTCAAATGATCGCATGTATATATCAATTTGCTTGTACATTTTATAAGGATTTTGTTAATAGTCATGATTCGAGCTAACCTATTCGATTTTTTTTCGTAAATGTTGGCATTATGACACCAATCTTTTACACGTTTAATTCTAATTAAGACTCTAAACTGATTTATACAGAAATATTTTATGCCAGTATATCTATCTAAAGACAATGATCTCTTTAATGATAAAATATATATCTTTTTACGGCATTAGTGGACCAATAAATGAACAGATTTAAAACCATTCTGAATACTTATAGAAATTTTGATTATTTACTTACTGCCACTGATTTCAATCTCAATGGATTCTGTGTATGTATCTTTAACAATAACTAACTCTTCCAAGTCGATTATATTAGTGTCGTGATATATTCCTTCATATACTTGTTTTTCAAATCTTGGATTTGGTGAGTTTTCACCGTCTAATGTTAAAACGATGGTGGTTCCTGTGTTTTCCCCTTTGATTTCCAATGTCAACGTGACATACTGATCTGTTTCCCATGTAGACGATGGAAGTGCTTTAGTGACCTCTAGTTGATATTTGTTGTCTTTAAGTTGCTTCACCAAAAAATTTTCACTATACTCTACGAATTAAACAAATAAGTAATAAGTAGCAGAGGGGAGATCAAAGCCTAGCAAATAAGCCTGTCGAAAGATTTTTTTACCGTCCCCTAAAGGATAAAGAATTTTTATGTAGACTAGGAATTGATAGGTTGTGCGAATGAAGCTGAGTTTCATAGGAACAATGTCGATTTCATCTGGAGTTTCTGAAAGGAAACTGAAGAAAACCTTCAGAAGCATAAATCGTTACTTTCGTTCTTGTCCATACGCCGGCTGTTTAGTCAATTAGCCGGCACATTAATTAATTTAATTGACAAACTGCTACAGTTGGGAATTGAACTAGTACCCTCCCAGCTACGAGCAGAGCACCTTTAACTGCTCGGCCATTCGGACCGATTGTTATATGCAAACAAATTTCCCAAATTTTGTACAGAAATGTTTTAATATTTTAATAGGAATATTTTAAAGATAATCCAAATGTACAGATTTAAAATCATTCTGAATACTTATCAAAATTTTGATCATTTACTTACTGCCACTGATTTCAATTTCTATGGATTCTGTGTATGTTTCTTCAACAATAACTAACTCTTCCAAGTCGATTTTATTTGTATCTTGATATATTCCTTCGTAAACTTGTTTTTCAAATCTTGGAGCTGGAAGTTTTTCGCCGTCCAATGTTAAAACGATGGTGCATCCTGTGTTTTCCCCTTTAATATCCAATGTCAACGAGATATATGTATCTGATTCCCATACAGAAGATGGAAGTGGTTTAGCAACTTCTAGTTGATATTTGTTGTCTTTAATCTGCTTTACATTAAAATTTTCTTTGTACTCTACGAATGGAACAAAATTTTTATGATAAGCCATCAAATTATAAATCAATTTGCTTGTAAGTTTTATAAAAAAAAGTTCTTGTTAATTGCTGGAATTCAAAGTGACACATTCGAATTGGTATTTTGAAACCAATATTTGACACGTGTAATTAAAATTTTGATCTTAAATTTATTTATACACAAATTTTTTATGCAAATATGTTTATCTAAAAAGAATGATAAAATTTGTTTGTCTTTTTACGGCAAAGGTCGACCAAATATACAAATATAAAACCATTGTGAATTCTTATCGAAATTTTGATCATTTACTTACTGCCATTGATTTCAATTTCTATGGATTCTACGTATGTATCTTCAACAATAACTAACTCTTCCAAGTCGATTTTATTAGTATCCTGATATATTCCTTCGTAAATTTGTTTTTCAAATCTTGGAGCTGGAGGTTTTTTGCCGTCCAATGTTAAAACGATGGTGCTTCCTGTGTTTTCCCCTTTAATTTCCAATGTCAACGAGATATATGTATCTGATTCCCATACAGAAGATGGAAGTGGTTTAGCAACTTCTAGTTGGTATTTGTTGTCTTTAATCTGCTTTACATTAAAATTTTCTTTGTACTCTACGAATGGAACAAAATTTTTATGATAAGCCATCAAATTATAAATCAATTTGCTTGTAAGTTTTATAAAAAAAAGTTCTTGTTAATTGCTGGAATTCAAAGTGACACATTCGAATTGGTATTTTGAAACCAATATTTGACACGTGTAATTAAAATTTTGATCTTAAATTTATTTATACACAAATTTTTTATGCAAATATGTTTATCTAAAAAGAATGATAAAATTTGTTTGTCTTTTTACGGCAAAGGTCGACCAAATATACAAATATAAAACCATTGTGAATTCTTATCGAAATTTTGATCATTTACTTACTGCCATTGATTTCAATTTCTATAGATTCTACGTATGTATCTTCAACAATAACTAACTCTTCCAAGTCAATTTTATTAGTATCATGATATATTCCTTCGTAAACTTGTTTCTCAAATCTTGGAGCTGAAGGATTTTTGCCGTCCAATGTTAAAACGATGGTGCTTCCTGTGTTTTCCCCTTTAATTTCCAATGTCAACGAGATATATGTATCTGATTCCCATACAGAAGATGGAAGTGGTTTAGCAACCTCTAGTTGGTATTTGTTGTCTTTAATCTGCTTTACATTAAAATTTTCTTTGTACTCTACGAATGAAACAAAATTTTTATGATATGCTATCAAATTATAAATCAATTTGCTTGTAAATTTTATAAAAACAGGTTCTTGTTAATTGCCGGAAATCAAACTGACAATTCGATATTTAGACGTAAATATTGGTATTTTGAAACCAATATTTGACACGTGTAATTCAAATTTTGATCTTAAATTTATTTATACACAAATATTTTATGCAAATATGTTTATCTAAAAAAAATGATAAAATTTGTTTGTCTTTTTACGGCAAAGGTCGACCAAATATACAAATATAAAACCATTGTGAATTCTTATCGAAATTTTGATCATTTACTTACTGCCATTGATTTCAATTTCTATGGATTCTACGTATGTATCTTCAACAATAACTAACTCTTCCAAGTCGATTTTATTAGTATCCTGATATATTCCTTCGTAAATTTGTTTTTCAAATCTTGGAGCTGGAGGTTTTTTGCCGTCCAATGTTAAAACGATGGTGCTTCCTGTGTTTTCCCCTTTAATTTCCAATGTCAACGAGATATATGTATCTGATTCCCATACAGAAGATGGAAGTGGTTTAGCAACTTCTAGTTGGTATTTGTTGTCTTTAATCTGCTTTACATTAAAATTTTCTTTGTACTCTACGAATGAAACAAAATTTTTATGATATGCTATCAAATTATAAATCAATTTGCTTGTAAATTTTATAAAAACAGGTTCTTGTTAATTGCCGGAAATCAAACTGACAATTCGATATTTAGACGTAAATATTGGTATTTTGAAACCAATATTTGACACGTGTAATTCAAATTTTGATCTTAAATTTATTTATACACAAATATTTTATGCAAATATGTTTATCTAAAAAGAATGATAAAATTTGTTTGTCTTTTTACGGCAAAGGTCGACCAAATATACAAATATAAAACCATTGTGAATTCTTATCGAAATTTTGATCATTTACTTACTGCCATTGATTTCAATTTCTATAGATTCTACGTATGTATCTTCAACAATAACTAACTCTTCCAAGTCAATTTTATTAGTATCATGATATATTCCTTCGTAAACTTGTTTCTCAAATCTTGGAGCTGAAGGATTTTTGCCGTCTAATGTTAAAACGATGGTGCTTCCTGTGTTTTCCCCTTTAATTTCCAATGTCAACGAGATATATGTATCTGATTCCCATACAGAAGATGGAAGTGGTTTAGCAACCTCTAGTTGGTATTTGTTGTCTTTAATCTGCTTTACATTAAAATTTTCTTTGTACTCTACGAATGAAACAAAATTTTTATGATATGCTATCAAATTATAAATCAATTTGCTTGTAAATTTTATAAAAACAGGTTCTTGTTAATTGCCGGAAATCAAACTGACAATTCGAAATTTAGACGTAAATATTGGTATTTTGAAACCAATATTTGACACGTGTAATTCAAATTTTGATCTTAAATTTATTTATACACAAATATTTTATGCAAATATGTTTATCTAAAAAGAATGATAAAATTTGTTTGTCTTTTTACGGCAAAGGTCGACCAAATATACAAATATAAAACCATTGTGAATTCTTATCGAAATTTTGATCATTTACTTACTGCCATTGATTTCAATTTCTATAGATTCTACGTATGTATCTTCAACAATAACTAACTCTTCCAAGTCAATTTTATTAGTATCATGATATATTCCTTCGTAAACTTGTTTCTCAAATCTTGGAGCTGAAGGATTTTTGCCGTCCAATGTTAAAACGATGGTGCTTCCTGTGTTTTCCCCTTTAATTTCCAATGTCAACGAGATATATGTATCTGATTCCCATACAGAAGATGGAAGTGGTTTAGCAACCTCTAGTTGGTATTTGTTATCTTTAATCTGCTTTACATTAAAATTTTCTTTGTACTCTACGAATGGAACAAAATTTTTATGTAATGCTATCAAATTATAAATCAATTTGCTTGTAAGTTTTATAAAAACAGATTCTTGTTAATTGCCGGAAATCAAACTGACAATTCGATATTTAGATGTAAATATTGGCATTTTGAAACCAATATTTGACACGTGTAATTCCAATTTTGATCTTAAATTGATTTATATACAAATATTTTATGCAAATATGTTTATATATAAAGAATGATAAAATTTGTTTGTCCTTTTATGGCAAAGGTGGACCAAATGTACAAATATAAAACCATTCTGAATACTTATCGAAATTTTGATCATTTACTTACTGCCACTGATTTCAATCTCTATGGATTCTATGTATGTATCTTTAACAATAACTAACTCTTCCAAGTCGATTTTATTAGTATCCTGATATATTCCTTCGTAAATTTTTTTTTCAAATCTTGGAGCTGTAGGTACACTTCCGTCCTTATCAATTATAATATGAACTTCAGCTGTTTCTGTATTTTGAGTTCCATATATATCTTTTTCATCCTAAATCGTAGTGAAATTTGTTAATAGTTTAAGAAGCAATATTTTTGTGTAGCAATATGTAAATTTTTCATTATAAATTCCTATGCCCTTTCCTGAAGATGTACATAGGCATCAAATAAGTTTTTTTTTTAAATATAAACACATGAAAATTCCCTCTGGGCGCTTCCATTTTGAAACTTGTTCAGAAAATCAGTTCTTTGCGGGGAGAAATAGCGTGTTACTCAGTTAATCAATTTTACCCTCATCGCGGAGGCAAGCACCCACTTCAAATAAAAAATTCATATAAAATTGAATTTTACGGATAAATACATTCATTCCTCCAATGTGAGTTTTTTGAGATTTGGATCATATTTCCAAATCTCAACTCAAATAATAGATATCTAATTGGAAATTTAAAAAACTCTAAATAGTCTTTTGAATGCTACTTTTAACAGGGGATGACTATTAATTTAATCGTCTCCTGGGAATGGAGGATATATATCTCCAAAAACAAATATCGTATTAAACAAATACGTGTCAAAAAATTCCCTAAAAAATGGCGATATTTAAAAATTCAATCTTGACTGAAAACCTTGGTAAGTAGAAAGTGTAGATTTTTAACTATAATAAATAGCTTTTAAAAAGTTTATTACTTCTCGAAATATGCATAGGCTTCCAACCTTGTTCATAGTATACAGGTGTCCCGTAAGTCACGGACACAACTGAAGGTATGGATAGAAAATTGAATTCTGAGACGAAAAGTCCTTTATCATTTTTTAATCAGACGTACAGGTAATTAGTTATTAATTAAAATAAGTAACCAATTAGAGGTGCCCAATAGGGTGTATGAGTGACTGTATGTAAGTATGTTAGTGGGGAATGCATGTACGTGTGTCTATCGTAACCCAGTGCGCGCCTCTGATTGGTTTCTTATTTTAATTAATAGTTAATTACCTGTACGTCTGATTAAAAAATCATACCTTCAGTTATATCCGTGACTTACGGGACATCCTGTATAGTAAATATTTTATTTGTCTCTCTGAAATATTACGATCACCCTTTTTTTAATACTGTAGCAATACAATTACTTACCGTCGCATGAATTTGCAAAGTTAAATCTTCAACTAAATGTAAATGAGTTATTGGCCGTAATGTCGCTGGATATTGTTTATTGTTGTCAAAACTTTTGTCTTCAATAATTTCTATATATTCATTTTCGTCAATCTCAAAATTTATTTTACGATTGCTAAAATCAATGTCTTTCACAATTATTGATTCTAACATTGTGATATCCAATGTTTTTGGCCAGGGCATTGGTACTATGTATTCATATTTATTTTTTTGAAATTTTGGAGCATGAGTATTAACATCTATGAGTGGTTGGATAAATGTCTGTAAAAAAATTTGTAAATAAAAATTATTTATAACACAAAAGAAGTAAAAATAACTACTGTGTTAATTTGCTTAAATACCCGGTAATTACTCGAATTTATGAAAAAAGTTTCAAACAAAAGTTGTTTAAAACAGGAAAATTTTTGTCTTTAAGTTTTTGTTCTATCTCCTACAGTTTCAAAGATGAAAATTTCCCCCTGAAGCGGAAGGAACAGTTAAATTTGGCCCATTCACAACTTTGACTTTACTTTTTCGCTCTGAACACACACAAAATTTCAGGTCGTTATCCCTTTTCGGTACTTCGTTATCGTGTTGACGGACGGATGGGCAGACAGACGGGTATGCCAAAATGGGTCAATCATTTCTAATGGGTCAATTAGGTCATTTTATGAAAACCTATACCTAAACCAAAACTTTTTTTCTACGATCGATATTTTCAACCGTTACAAAGTCGGAACTGAACATACCGGGTATAAAAAAAATTTGTACTAAGCGTAGTTTTCATTCAAATAGTCCCGGAAACTGAATCAAGTGATCTTGAATGCCCCTTTCTTATCTCAGTTCTATTTTCCGTTTCTCAATAAAATCTATTATTTCATTTATATTTATTAAGTTTGATTTGAACTTGTGCGTAGTGTTTTTTACCTCATGCACTGATTTAAAATTTATGATAAATATTCACTGTGAAAATATTATTAACATTAATATTGACCATTTAGGGAAGCCTTCTAAGTGGCGGTTGCAAATCTGAGTAGCAGAGTCAGATTAACTATTAAATACATTTCCAAGGACTGTAAAAAACTTAACTTCAATTGATATCGATTTAACAAACCGTGAACCATCCCGTCGCAAATATTGTATCGTCGCATATTTTCGGTGAAAATTCAAAGTATTACAATATGTTTATTACCGATTTTGACCACTGTGCAAATGTTTGAATTAATTTGGAGAGAAGTTAGTGTCTTCGATAATATTAATCAATACTCTATTTTTTTTGATAAAATAACTTTATCGATTATTTATAAGCATAATTGTTTGCCTTGAATATATTATTATATACTTGACAGACCTCTCCTTAAATTAAATTTTCATTTATAATTTCAAACTTGCATCGACCGCATCGTATTCAAATTCTGCTAGCGAACAAGTAAAAAATATTATTATTTTTGCTAATCAGTTTTTGTTAAATCAATAACCATTGTCTATGATCCAAGCTAAGTAAGTTATACTTATCACAAGCTAAACAAAATATACTTACAACTTTTTTCGTATTTGAATCAGCGCATTCACAAGTTATTGAAAGAGTAATTTGTCCATCTCGAAGGATGTCATTTTCTTCATAATTTTTAAAGTTTTCATTTGTTAAAATATTAAACTCTTGTTTTTCTTTATCAAAATTCCCAGTTAAATAGTCACAATTGAATTTCATACTTTCTATATTTTTAGTTTTATATGAAACTATTTTACCGTCAATCGTGTCATTTTGTTCTTTCAATGTATGTATTTCTCCCCATGGTACATCGACTATTTGACAATCTTCTGCAAAAATTAAAAACAATAAATTTGCGAACTACTTTCAAAATGGTTTATCTGCCTATATTACAACTACAGTCGATTTACGTGGATCAGGAAAATCAGGTACCCTAGTGTAAAATTTTTAATATTTGTTTTTACCACCAAAAACCGTTAAAAGGTAAAAGGTAAAAAAATTGTTTTTTGAAAAAAACTAATGAAAATTGTTTTAAGGAACCATTCCGTTGCAAAATTAGATGCCATAGAATGTGATTTTATTAGCGCAAAATATTAATCTCACTTGTTTGTTACTATAGGAAGATGGTAAAAGTTAATCAATCATATAAAAGGATAAATAAAATGGCTTGAACATTTTATTAATTATTCTAAACATTGCAAGTGTTTTAGATAATAGTATAAATCACTCAACCGGCTTTATTTAAAATAGCACCTATCAGACAGCTATTTTGGTTGAGTGTGGTATATACCTATTTTTTTTTTTTAGGTATACGATCATACTGGTGGAAGGTTAAATATATCATACTTATTTAGGTTATGTTAATTTTTTTTTAATTATTAGCTATTATAATTCAAGGTTATTATAATTATAACTGTTAATAATTGGGCGTGTAACTATAATTGATAAGAATTTTAAAGTATGGATTTTATGACATTATTCAGAATGTTTCAATTGAAAAGAATAGTATGGTAAGTTGCTTTGTAATTTTAGATTGTACTGTTTATTGTTGTGTTATTTATTATTAAATAAATTTATGTTTACCAAATTTATTAAAGTAATAATATTTTTAGTTAAAAGAAAACCGAACTTCTTGTCGCAGAGTGCAAAATTATCAAATTTGTCATCCTCTGAGCTTCATACATCGTCTTCGTTATTACTATGCCAACAATGTTTCCACTATTGAGTTTTGATTAACAGCATAAATTGAATGAACAAGATTTCCTTAAAATTCCTCAATTAATGAATTAGATTTTTCTCGACGTAAAAATAATTGTCGTGAGTTTTGAAAAATAAAAATCAATATAAAATGGATCTCCGAATTGTGAAGGTTTAATAAATAAGTACTATCCGAATGTGTCCCTTAAACTCGGCCTTTCGCACTACCGTGCTCTAGATATGAAATAAAAATAAAACGTAAAATTTTATTAGAAATAAAATTTAGAGTTAAAAAAAAAACTAAAAAAAAACATGCTTTTATTGATATGAACTAAAAAATGCAAAATAATTTAAAATAGAAACAGAATAAAGAGATTGACAACAAATTTAACCTTAATGTAAACAAAAGCATGGGGTGCACTCTACTTACTATTGTAAACTTACTCTTGTCTGCAAAATTTCAGACATGTTCAGACTTCCGGAAGTGGGCGAAAACTCACTTAAAAACTTCCATTACATTCATACATAACATACATACATACAGGACAAGCTAATAAAAGCATGTTAATAAAAAGTATCTTAATCTGCAAGTCACTAAGCCCTAAATAATTTGTGCGCGTCCCAGATTTTTGTGGAATAAACCCGTTGAAATTTTCATTAAAAGCATGCAAACGTAATTACATACTACATGTTTGCAGTCAGTGTAAATATATATATATATATATATATATATATATATATATATATATGTATATATATAATATATTATGTATATATACATATACATATATATATATATATATATATATATATATATTTAAATATATAAATATATTTAAATATATATATATATATATATATATATATATATATATATATATATATATATATATATATATATAATCATGTAGTATGTAATTAGGTTTGCATGTTTTGAATGGAAATTTTAACGGGTTTATTCCACAAAAATCTGGGATGCGAACAAATTGCCGATATATGTATATAATGTAAAATAAGTAAATAATTTCACTTACCAGTTTTAATAAAATTAAAATAATTAAAAAATAACACAAAATAAAATAAAAAAAATTTTTCTTTAATCATATTCAATTATAAATATTTACATAAGGTGAGAGAATCAGTCAACTTTGTATTATAACAAACCAATATGTTATTAATATTTGCATTATACCGATAAATAAATTAATAATAGGTACGTTGTAATCGCCTAATAGAGCAATTTTTTTTTCAATAAATATAAATCGTATATTTTATTTAATCTAAAAATGTTATCTATAAAATTGATAAATGTTTTTTTTCTTTTGTTTGACTTTTTTAATTATAAATGAATTTTTAAAATATTTGTTTCATATTTATACATAAATATTAAATATTTTCAAAATGTATCATGCAATAAGTATCCAAAAAAAAAAATACATTATTGCCCGGGCAGTGGGCACATAATTTTAAATTAATATTTAATTTGGTAATTTTTTTTTTCTTTTAATTACTTTAATACAATATTTAATCATAGTGTTTGTTATCAGTTATCATTTGGATATTAATAATCAGTTAATATATGTAGTGTTGTTATTTTAAATTTTATTCAAAATTGTATTTGTTGATTAAAAATAGCGTTAGAATTATTTGGATATCTACGTTGTATCAAAGTATCGGCATTATGTCTCATTAACATTGTTGAAGGGAAATTTCTTTTGATACTGGTAAAGTTGGTAGTATGACCCTGCAATATTTATTTTAAAAAAATTATACTATTTTATATTCAAATTTTTATGGTCACTTATTTGTGTAAACTGTTATTAATATTTTACAATATTAAACAGCTCTGAGGTTAAAAAAATTACTATTTCCAAACTAGTCATTTGCTTTCTGTGCTGTTAGACAGATAGAATTAGTATATTTGATCATCATAATTTTACATAAATTGTAGTACAATACATCTTAAAACTATAGTTCCTAGCCTATGCTTTACCTATAATATATCATCATATTAAATTATATGCATCGAGATTATAAAATCATTGTAACATCGTTTAGAAATGGGAAAAAATTAATACAAAAACCATTGACACAAAACTTAATGTAAATTGGATGGATAAGTCATCCCTACAAACTAAACTTAAATAGAAAAACAAAAGAAAAAAGAAAATATATACAATTAAGAAAACAATAGTATTAGTTGTAATCGATATCATTTGGATGCGGAATCTTTTCTCGAAGAGCAACGTATTCGCGTAAAATTTACCCAGTACGTTGATTTCCGGGAAAGAATTTTCGCGGAATGATCAGAAAAAAAATTTGGAGGTAGTTTGGATAAATTTACAAATAGTAAGATGCCCAGTTTCAAAGTGGAGAGATACATGACTTGTAAAGTCGATGTTTGAAATGTTCGTCCAGCTTACTCTTGGTATTTAGTAACTGGTGCAGCCCTGCAAAGGATGCGTTTCCAAGGGCAAATATATTAAAGTTACTCATGGAGCTCATATTACCACTTTTACCATTACTATGAAGAAAATTTTAGTATTTACCTTGATAGATAAAATATGTTGCTTTAATTGTTTTAACTATCAAGTCTTACAATAGGCGGTAGGACTTTGAATTCTTATTACAAATTTACATTCTTATTCAAAATAAACATTAAAGTTTAAGGGTTAAAACAATCAACATAGTGATTTTTATAATTTGACTACATCCGATATTCGGTATAAAGTAAATTCTGAACTTATTTCAGGTCATAAAATCGAATGGGTAGATTAATATGGGGATTATGAAATAAAGAATCTAATTATTTCTCCTCCATTGATCACAGAGAGCCTTTCTAAATTTATACATACATACATCATTATTTATAGGATATCAAAATGGTTTTTATCGAATTTCCGCTAAATTTCCGCTTTTTAGTGTTGAACCGCTAGCAAAATTTCACGAAAATTACTGCAAATGTCCGTCGTCTTAAATTATATATATATATATATATATATATATATATATATATATGTATATATAAATATATATTGGATGGAATTTGATCAAAGGGTGGGTAAGGACATTCTACGATGAATAGTCCTTGGAAATTTTTGCACCTGACCCACCGTTAAGTAGATATTAATTAAATAAAGTATATATATATATATATATATATATATATATATATATATATATATATATATATATATATATATATTATATTATATACATATACAGCAGGGATGTTCCGGATACGCAGTATACGCATCCGCAAAAGTTCCGTAAAAAATCATTGATTATTGCGGATGCAAATATCCGCAACATCCCTGATACAGAGTATGAAAAGTAGTTTTATACTAAAATTGTTCAGTATCTTTCGGGACATTGTGTTTAATCGGTTGTTTCAGAATTCGTTTGTATATCATGTTTTATTATTATAAAAATGGTTTAGACAAACTAACTACGAAATATACGTACATAGCATATCCTCTTTCTTTAAATACTGAAAAAAACTATATTTATTTTATCAATAAATTTAGAACAATGGGAAGTCGATATCATAAACGTAGCTAATATGAAAATTTATATTTATTCAAATGGTAAATGTCGTATGATTTTATTTTTATCGATGTCTGTTTATGTAAATATTTTAGTTCTTCGGGCTACATTTTGTCTTTTATGAAAATTTGTAATAAAAAATTTGTTAATAAATCCAATAGTTTGTTCAAAATATGAATTAGTTAATTTTTTTTTTGTACAAATTCCATATTTTAATATTTCAATTTCATTAGAAGCAGATACAAAAAAATTCTTAAATTTCCTGGCGATGTTGCCGCTGTTTAACTTGGGTAATTATCGCTTTTTGGAATGTCTACTAGCTTGTTTCATCAGTACAATCCCAACAGACGAATATTTTAGGAAAGATTATTCGCTAATTTAAAAAAAAAATCGCATAAAAACACAATTATATTTTAAATTTGTTTACTATAAGGTTTCTTAATGGATAACAAGGGATCTACCCCAAATCCATCTGCACACAGCTAAGTGTAATATTGAGAGATCCGATCGATCCATCAAACCAATTAGAAAAACGTATCGGAAGAACGAATCAAAACGACAATTTAAATTGATGAGTATTTTTATTGTTAAACGAATGCCATATACTATTTATTTATACAATTTGGCGTATAAAAATTGTAAATTACCATTAAAGTTCTTTATCACATTTATTATATATAATATTTGTAGTTGGAGTTCCATAAAGTCCTACATTTATCCGTATTGTATATCATACTGAACCGTTTTTGAGATAACACACTCGAATGGATTTGTTTTTTTGATAATACATTGATAGTTATATTTTTTGGGAACAATAACAATTGAAGTGGCCACGGGTAGACTTTCCTTGTGTTTCAAAAACCATCAGAATATATTAAAATAACAATCGAAACATACCGACAAACTCCACCTGTAGAAACTGTTATAACCAAAGATGTGCACTGGTTTCGTGACAGGTAATTTTACCCATTTTTGACCATCACAAGAAGATTTTGTGACAGATTTAGATGTAGTTCTGTGACAAATGTATTAAGAAGAATAATAAGATGTTTTAGCGGGAAATTACTGCTATGTGATTGCAATATTGTCAATTGTGTACAAAATCGCATACGATTGCATTTATTTATTTTTATTGATTTTAATATGTAAATGTAAGTATAATCATAATTCAATATCTAAATTACCATCATAGTTACCATCTCTTATTGCTAGGAAATTAAAATATGTTGTTGTATATTTTTTCGAAAGTTTTAGGTTGTTTTGAATAATTTCAATTAAAATTTTTTTTTTTTTATTTTAGCAACATGATGACGAAAGCTCATTTGAAAAAAAATTACATTGTAATCCATGCATGTAAACAGGCCCATTGATCTTATTTTTATGGAGGCTATTGGATTAAAAAAATAGCCTTTTCCTGTTAATATTTTTTGTACTTTAGAGTTGATGATTAATATAGAAGCTAACATAACTATTATTTCAAGTTCTTAAATTTTTATAATTTATATCTCGGGAACATATTTTTAAACAAGATACAGGATCGAGAAACTGTTATTTTAACAAACAAAAGGTGTTAATGCCATTTCACTATTTTTTTTAGTCCATAAGGACAATGCTAGTTTTTTTTCCCTATCAATCAAATTCAATGTTCATCTAGCCGACACAGGCTGCACTTTGGTGTTTCCAAGCGTAAGATTTTAGTTATGACACCAGTTAAACTCACTAAAACTGTTGTAGAAAATCGTTCCTCCAGGCAGTCGCAAAAAAACTTATATAGCGACTGATATGCATAGATAATAAAATTTGTTTTATTCCGTGCGAATCAGTGTAACATGTGATTTCAAGTAGTTTTACAATCAGTAATCAAGTGATTCAATTTTATTTAAAATTGTCAATTAATGACATTCAAATTTCTAGAATTAAAATATAAGTGATAAGATGTTGATAGGAGTTTTGATGTAAGTACGCAAACACATTTACTATAACTATAAAAACAATTTAAAGTCCACTTTTTAAATAATTTGGCATAAATACCAATAGAATCTTTCTCAGGGCGACATGAGCCGAATAATCGCATAAGTAGTAGTACTTGTATATGGGTGGTCGAAGCCACGCAAGTAGGCCTTTATTACTGACCTTTTAAAGAAAATAAATTAAAGGATAAGGCCTTTATAGGCCAATTTTAAAAGATAAGGAATTTATATGTGGACTAGAAACTGGTAGGTTGTGCTACTACAGCCGATTTTAATAGGATCTATGCCGATATTCATCTGGAATTTGTGAAATGGAAACTGCAGAAAACCTTCACGAGCATTGCCGGATATTTTCATTCTTGTCCATACGCCATAGTTTAGTCAATTAACCGCCTTTTTAATTTTTTTTAAATTAATTTAATTGACAAACTGCCAACATTGGGAATCGACCAAGCAAACTCCCAGGTCCGAGCCGAACGCCTTGGGAAACTAAGCCGCTCGGACTGCTTAGGAACAAACGCATAACACTTCGAAACATTTTTAATCTCGAAAAGTATTGAAGTGAATTTAATAACTTCGGGAGTTTGATGATTTGGATATGTAAATGTTACCCCTCAAATTTCAACACGTTTGGTGTACTATAAATTGCTTAGAATTAACAATACAATTTGTGAACATTTTATAAAAGTTGCAATTGATTAGAGTTTGGAGTTTTATGGAACTCCAGCTATATTGTTTAAACTAGCGAGAACAACAATGTAATCCTATTGTCATAAAAGAATGTTAATAAAATTTAATTACAAATAACAGCCACTCATATTACATACCACACACAAGTATTGTTGCGGTTATATCTATAAACTATATCATAAGTACCTGTACATACCTATATAACTCTTATTCACAATAAATATACATAATGGCGTACAGTTTTTTTTTATTTCGATATGTAGGAAATTAGAGCAATGTTTCGATGAATACAAACAACAGAACTACCTTACCGCAGTGCACCTATAGGAAAAGTTGAATAAAATGCAAGTGACGAAATCGATTCTCATTGATGTTTTGTACGGTCAAGCGTTTCGCAAACGCAGATCTACCGTTGTGGGCTCGAAATTGATTTCACTCAAATATAAGGAACCAAATCTTTTACGGAATTCATGAAATATTCATGAATTCAAAAACACGCAAATCCGATCAGCTTGGGGTATGACCGATACGTGAAAGTTTGTTGTACTCGGATGGAAGTACTATCTGAGGAGATGCATGGATCGACTTTTTTACGGTTCTCCAACACTTTTACGTGTCAAATAACATATTTAAATCTGAAAATATTAAAATAAAAAATTATGTGCTATATATTAACCACAAATACTGAATCCAAAATCAACTGAAACCCAAAATGGTACTTAACTGTACTTTTTGAGCTCTAATGCCTGAAACGAAAATTTTTTTTTAACTTTTAAAAATTGTATTTCCTTGCTCAAGTTCCACTTGTCAAGGTGTTGATTAAATTCTAAGGTTTTTTAATATAATAAAAATTGTAATTAACTATATAGTTATTTATTTTTTTCGTCGTTAGTGGTGATTTTTATATTTTTTTAATGTTATGTAATTTAATTTTTATTTGAGGCACTTGGATGTTAGTTATTTTATGTGGCGAAAGCATTTCGTCACATGCCCTTACTCCAAAGATTGATACATATTTGATTTGTTTTGGTTTTTGGTTTGGTGTATAGGAGTAATTTTGTAAAAAAAAGTTAGGAACAGGTTTTGGTGTGACATCAAAAACGTCTTTAATTGTAAATGTGTGTGTGTTTTATGTATGCAATTATAACAAATATTTATGGCGATTTTATTCTATTTATACACCAATTTTTACAATGCAGTTTGTTGAGAATATATTCATTTAAAACGAATATTATCCTGACAATTAAACACAATATAAATGTCATCCCAAATAATGTGAATAACAACAGTAGGTTGTAAGTATGTGCTCTCTGTACTCATTCAAAATATATATACATGCATATCTGGTATCATAACTACGCATGGAGTTTTATACCCATACAAAATATACCGGTTGTTTAGTTTACATCTTCGTATAGTAGATCTCCAACGAGTATGAGAGAGTACATATTTATACATTCAGCAATGTGTATGAGAAGGAGGTCTTAAAGGTTTGTTTTGTTATTATTATTACATGTTATAGCATACTGAAGTCTGAACAACAGAACAAATCATAACAACTGATCTGTTCACTTAAAAAAACCCCACTCTCCAAGCGTCATCTAACTGAATGCGTATCGTACGACACATACATCACACAACAGTTTAACTTTAAGTTAGAAAACAAATCTATAAGACTTCCTTCTCATACACATTGTCTCACGCTCGTGGGAGATCTACTATGCGAAGATGTAAGCTAAACAAGCGGTATAATTTTTAAAACATTAAGAACCGGTGACAATACAATAATTAAAAAAATTAACAAATTAAAAAATAAAACTTAAATTTATTAATAGCAAGAATACACATTTGAATATCTCCAACTAATATATAAAGATTTCTAGTTTCTATAGAAATGTTATCAACATTATCAAATGTTAAAATTTAGAAATAACAATAAAATATGAAATAAAAGAATGAACGGTATATGAGCCCAACCATTCACGGGAACATGCCCATGGCTAAAACCAGGTAATGGTTCTCATAAAGAACTTAAAGGAAACCAATTGAAGATACTTAGTGGCCAATATCGTACACACAAGATCAATCTAACAGATGACGATCTCATCTCAGATTTTGTCATGAAAAGAAGGTGACCAGAATCCGCATTCTGTGCTAATACGAAAATATCTCAAAATAAATATTTCATTTGGGGTGTACAAAAATCTCCAAACAGATGAAATTAATGAAGTTCAGAGATATCATAGAAACGTTTATGAAGACTTGAATTCTTGGAATTAATATTGATAAACTCATCCACGAGGTATCGAACCCTGGACCTACCCTTGGAACAACACTTGAGGAAAAGGAGTCACAATACATCTGGCTGCCTAATGAACTGGTTACAGTGAAAAGCTCATCTAAATATGATGTTAAATAACAGCTCATAAAGAAAAAATATGTTTAGTATGAAAAAATTTATGAACTCCATGTATACCATATAATTCCGAAATAAAAAACAATTCGATCTAAATATAATAGGTATTTGAAATTGAAACAAAAATAAATTTTATAAAACGTTAATTAAAAACTACAAATTATGTTTGTCAATGTATATATGCAGTTGTTTTTTTTTTTAAATTTATTTATTTATTTATTATTTACTATTTACACATGTATGGGTTATTTTTTCATTTTTATTTATTTAAATGTGATAAAATGGTATATGTAATAAAACTAAAACTATTTTTTATTACCATTAAATGATAAAATTATAAATAGCAGATGCAGTTTATTAATAACTAGTCAGTTTATCGTATTATTAACCGACTTCAAAAAAAGAGAAGGTTATCAATTCGGTATTTTGAGAATGAACTCATATATACAGACTGTTTTGGCAAGCTTTTCCAATAGACAATCAATGTTAAATATTATTTATTACTAACTGTCCGTGTAGTTACTGTATAAAGTCAGTTAGTACACATGTAATGGTTAAATATGTTCATTGAATTCTTAACTTTAGTATGTGAATCACAGAATCGCCCACTCTTAAATGGCAAACAAACAACCATACGCATAAATGTGTATGGTTGTTGATTGTACATTTGATGACTCTCATAACATGTGTACTGACTGACTTCATATAGTAACCAGACGGACAGTTAGTAATACATAATATTTAACATTGATTCCCTATTGGAAAAGCTTGCCAACACACACAGTATATACAAATATATATATATATATATATATATATATATATATATATATATATATATATATATATATATATATATGTATATGTATACTTACACTCTCGTTCAATAAAATAGAACCGACCTGAACCGAATCAACATTTTATTTTATTTTTATACGTATAAAGGAGATATAACACTTATCTTATCTTAAAGGAGATATAAAATATACTACTTATCTTTGTTTATAAATAAATAATATACAGAGAGTTACAAAAGTGAGGAGTTTTATGAAATATAAGAAAATTAACAATTCAGGTTGGTTCAATTTTATTGAACGGGGGTGTATATGTATACGTGGCACGCACTTGAGTGTGATTTGTTTTTCTATTATGTCTATGCCACAACAACAACAACAAGTAACGAAGGGATTTATCAAATTGAACTTCAACTTTATGTTATAGAACTAAATAATAAAGTTGGAGTCAGCAAATCATATCATATATGGTAGGTACCTATAGCGTATGATGAAAGAGATCAATTGAATTGCGTCGTTCTTAACATTTATTTACGTCTATTTAAACATTTAAATTGTAGATATAAATAATACGATGAGCGTAAATATTGAACAGGATGCTCTAAAAACTAATGCCATAAAAGTTGTTCCATTCATGGGATATAGAGAGCAGTGAGAACTACTGTGATATGCGTTGCTTCATGTATCAAATAGTTTTACATCTTCGATGATATCCTGTAATGTATCTATGAGTAATATCAACCAACCTTTACTAAATTTGTATAAAATAAAAATTCTACATGAAGAAAATATGCCTTGAGAACAACATGACCATAACGAAATCGCGATCGCAAAAAGTCTATTGAAGGTCAAAGGTTGAGTTTTTCTCAAATATATCATAAAACTATTGATTTTACCTTAACAGAGTTCATTATTAAATGTATTTCTTACCTAATTCTACTCACAAAAAATAATAAAAATTCATGTAGAACCAAAATGTGTCTTCCAATTCCATTCAGGTTTATATCGACCCGTAAGATTACAATTTATTGAAGGTCAATGGACGTGAAAAGTATTTTTCTCGAAAAGAGGTCAATATCAAAAGATATCTTTTGATGTTTGCATCCCTATTCTGGATGAACCCGTAAAGGTTTTAAATTAAATTTCTAATCATCCTGTATTTGTGTGTGTGTGTGTGATTGTATTTGTGTGCTCGAATATATTGGAAAAAGATTTTTCAATATTAAATTATTGTATGTTCAAAAAATAAAATAAAATTGCAAATATGTCGATAGAAAAATTTTCCTCCATGCGATATTCGTAGTCGAAAGATATATGATTTAGATAAAAAAAATATTTTTATTAACAAAATATGACGCAATGGAATTTTATTTTTACATTATAAAATTTACAAAAAGGTGGAAAATGAAAATATGAATATTTCCATGTATTTTTCTTATTTCTTAGAAAGGTTTACGGGTGCGTCAGTTTGACATAATGAAATAATAAACTTTTCAAACTTTTAAAATTAATTTTCAAACTACAGAAATTTGAAAAACAAGAAAATAACGAAAAACATATTTTTAAACGAATAAAAGGTAACAATTGGTACTAGTCCGGTCAAGTGAGCCCAAAAAATAGGGGTATGGTTACATTAATTCGCATAAAGCTGAATCTTGGTTTGATTGTTTATTTAATCAATATACAAGAAATGTCAAAAGTAAATATATATTTTATGTCCCTGATATTTATAAAAACTTGGTTAAAATATGGCGTATGATGGCGTTGGTTAAAATACGATACGATTAACGGTTTTCAAGGTGTCAGACCTATAGTACCAAAATTCAAAACTGTGTGAATTGAGAAGCGAAAATTTTGAAATGTGTTGGTCGGACATTAAAATGAATCTGATTTCGTACTTTTTGGATCAAAATTATCCAAAATTATGATTATTATTAAAATCGAGAACAAAAATTTTCTTAACTTTTTTCTGATTTTTCCCAAGGGGTACCCCTTGAAAAAATCGCTAAAATTTGAGGAAAATTTTATATCCCCGATTTTTATATAAACTTCGTTTTAAGCTAATTTGGACCTAGCGAAAACGATGGCGTTGATTAAAACACGATACGATTAACGGTTTTCAAGGTGTCAGAACTATAGTACCAAAATTCAAAACAGTGTGAATTGAGGAGCGAAAATTTTGAAATGTGTTGGTCGGACATTAAAATGAATCTAATTTTCGTACTTTTTGGATCAAAATTACCCAAAATTATGATTATTATTAAAATCGAGAACAAAAATTTTCTTAACTTTTTTCTCATTTTTCCCACGGGGTACCCCTTAAAAAAATCGCTAAAATTTGAAGAAAATTTTATGTCCCCGATTTTTATATAAACTTCGTTTTAAGCTAATTTGGACCTAGCAAAAACGATGGCGTTGATTAAAACACGATACGATTAACGGTTTTCAAGGTGTCAGAACTATAGTACCAAAATTCAAAACTGTGTGAATTGAGGAGCGAAAATTTTGAAATGTGTTAGTCGGACGTTAAAATGAATCTGATTTTCGTACTTTTTGGATCAAAATTATCCTAGATTATGATTATTATTAAAATCGAGAACAAAAATTTTCTTAACGTTTTTCGCATTTTTTCCAAGGGGTTCCCCTTAAAAAAATCGCTAAAATTTGAGGAAAATTTTATGTCCCCGATTTTTATATAAACTTCGTTTTAAGCTAATTTGGACCTAGCGAAAACGATGGCGTTAAAACACGATACGATTAACGGTTTTCAAGGTGTCAGAACTATAGTACCAAAATTCAAAACAGTGTGAATTGAGGAGCGAAAATTTTGAAATGTGTTGGTCGGACATTAAAATGAATCTAATTTTCGTACTTTTTGGATCAAAATTACCCAAAATTATGATTATTATTAAAATCGAGAACAAAAATTTTCTTAACGTTTTTCGCATTTTTTCCAAGGGGTTCCCCTTAAAAAAATCGCTAAAATTTGAGGAAAATTTTATGTCCCCGATATTTATATAAACTTCATTTTAAGCTAATTTGGACCTAGCGAAAACAATGGCGTTGATTAAAACACCTTAAGATTAACGGTTTTCAAGGTGTCAGAACTATAGTGCCAAAATTCAAAGTGTGTGAATTGAGAAGCGAAAATTTTGAAATGTGTTGGTCGGACGTTAAAATGAACCTGATTTTTATCGAAGTTTTCAAAATATTTTCAACAGATTACCAATTTAACATATAAATTTCAATTACAGAAAAATATTTATACATTTTTCTATGAAATATTATGCTTTTATAAAATTACAACGCTTTGATGTATTCTTCTGTATATAAATCTAATGGATTTTATATATTAATGTATATTTGAATTACAAATCAGCACACGAATATATAAACCTATTTCTATTTTTAACTCGACTTCAAAAAGGAGGATGGTTCTCAATTCGTCAGTATTTTTAAAAAAAATGTTTTTACCTCAGAACTCGTCATTTATGAACAGATTTTGAATTTTTTTTTGTTTTAAAGGGTTTGATTTCCCATTGGTCCCATTGTCACCAAATCGCATTCTGATGAGGTGTCTCCTCAAAAAAAAATAAGAAATTTTTTTTTAAAACCGACTTCAAATAAAAAAATTATTTACAAAAAAAAACCGACCCCAGAAAAAAATTTTTTACAAAAAAAAAACAAAATGCATTTTTTTAAAAACACCAAAAATTTTTAAATATATATGTACAATTATTGTTATTTTTGGAGGCGGTGTCCAAATTTTATGTGAAGGATAAATTTTATGTGGAACATTAAAATTTAAATAAATACAAAATTTTTTCGAAATAAAAACGACAATATTTTTTCAATTTCGGTGAACTAAAATTGGCACAAGAATATGCAATTATTTTTTTACATTTTCGTGCATTTTTTGTTTAGAATATTTGATTTTTGAAGTCGGGTTTCCATTTTATCAAAATTTTTTTCGTATGTATTCAAATGAATAATATAAATCATCACTGGCTGGTGGCTGTATGCAGATTGTATGTGCGAAATATCTTAAAAGCTGTAATGATGGCGTAAGGATAGCTATAGTTTAACTGTATTGCACAAGCATGAATGCATCATTATGTTTTACAATCTTTCTCAATTTTACCTCTATACACTTAGTCTACAGTGTTGTAATCATAGAGATAATATATTTAGAGTAGGCAAGCCGAGTCAAAAGTTGTCCTGCAGATAGAGAATCGATGAGGAATCGCTATCTCATAAGCTAATGAGCAGACGAAGGAGACAAGTATACCTCATCGATATTCTCTCTCTTTCTATTTGAAGGGACGTTTCCATTTACGCTCCGCCCTAATTGCATGTATGCATGTATGTATGTATGTGTGTATATCCTATTCGTACTGTATATAACACCATGATATACCTGTTGATTATCACTGATCATTTCACATTTAAAGTGAAATTTCATGTTTAAAGTGGGGGAAACATGCATATGTTTCATTCCCTTTATTTTGAAAATGACTGATCCACTCAAACTATGACAGTATTCGAGGATTCAATACAAATGAACACAGGTCTATTATATATTATATATTTAGTCTGTATGATCAAATATAAGAAACAACTCGAAAAATGTAGACTTTATTATTATTTGTAGAAAGGCAGTTTTCATTGTGACTTTACCCCAAATAGAGCATTCAACGGCAGAAAAGAATTTTTACCGTGTGATTTTACAGCTCATCGATAAACTTTGGCAGATAGCAATAAAAAATAGAAAGAATACAAAAAGAATGAAAAATATTTTGTAGTGTTGCTAGGAAATTAAAATTATTACTGAAAAGGGAAAAAATCTAGGTATCATAAATTTGGACTAAAGATAACTAATAAAATTCACATATTTTATAAATATTTTCATATTTCTCGACACCAAAATAACCAAAATATTTTTTTTTTTCACAGCAGTTTTTGGTTGCGAATTTTTAAAAGCTTTCCGTAAGTAAAATTAATCGATCTCGAGTTCATTCAAAATTGTTTAACGGATATTTGAATTTATTCTAATGAGTTTTAATTTCCTACGCGTGTTCTGGTAAAAAAAAGAGATAATTTAGGCATGCCTTGACCAAATTCATATTTTTTCTTTTAACTTATCTAACGCTACCGTTAGGCTTTGAACCTATATGAAGTCGTTAAAGAAAACTACGGTTTAAAAAGTAAAAACAATAAAAAAAAAGGTTTAGGCTATAATATAAAAAATTATATCCGAAATAATAAACATAATATTTTTATTGTATGGTCTAACGGGATAAATTTATTCAAAACAAAAACAAAAGAAACCTTTATTTCCGTCTATAAAACAATCAAATGTCAGTACTTAAAGATCTGTCAGCACGATGCCAACTTGCTAAAAATAATACTTTTTTTTAAATACCATCTTTCGTATTTTTTAAAATATGTTATAAAATAAATTATATGATATAAAAGTTTTCAAAGTATCGTTTTTCATAAGTAGATAGATACATTTTCCGGAGGAATGAAGTATCTGTGTGTTTTCGAGCAATGTAATCAGAGTCACACAATGTGAACTATTATTGTGTGACTTTCATATTCCTTTTTATCTGTGTTTTTTTTCGTAATCTCGTGGAAAAATATACTACACCCTTTGCATATGTGTTTTTCAGACTGTCATGTTCCGAAAGAGGACTCAACAATAGGGATACAAATTTTGGAGACAAATCAGAATTCAAGATACCTTATGGTATATTTAGGTATAGAATATTCTATTCTACCGCTGAATGCTCTATTTGGGGTAAAGTCACAATGAAAACTGCCTTTCTACAAATAATAATAAAGTCTACATTTATCGAGTTGTTTCTTAGATGTGATCATACAGACTAAATACAAAATATTATGCAATATGTCTATCAACATAGACCCAATAGGAACATTGTGTAGTGCATCTATCACTGTCCACATGCAGCACACCACGATACGTGGCACTCCCTCTCACCCAAATTCACAGGCACTTGTAAAGTGCAGTTTCGGTGGAACAAGCCTGTCTACATAATCGCTCACTGTGCACAGGCAGTGATGTACATATCACCGTCTGTATACATATCAATGAATACATATTCTACATTATGCATTCTACAAATGTCTGTGAGTGACAAAGTGCACCACACGATAGTACGCTGCACACGGACAGCGACAGAAACATACATTGTTTCCAGATTGGGTGTAGTTTTAAAAACACACAGTATAATAGAACTGTGTTCATTTGTATTGAACCCTCGAATATTGTCATAGTTTGAGTGGATCAGTCAATTTTCAAAATAAAGGAAATGAAACATATGAATGTTTCCCCCACTTTAATTCCACTTATCGTTTTAGTTAGAGGTGAGAAATATGATCAGTGATAATCAGCAAGTGTATCCTGGTGGTATATACAGTACGACAACTAGGATTCACAAATAGTTGTTTACGGCCACTGATCTCAATTTACTAAATATTAATAAATAAAGATGAATATATGATATTACTCTATACCTAAATAGAGTATTAAAGCCTGCACGCTTTAATATTTTTAAGCGTGGATCGAGCTACGAATTTTGTCTAGGCAAGCGAGTATGTTGCCAACCAGTCAGCTTTAAGTTGAGTTCTCGTCTAATTAAACTTCCTTTCAAGTAGGATGCACTATTTTCATTTATAGCACGGCAGAACGTCAGGCCGAGTTTAAGGGGGGGGGGGTGTACACTGTCACCTGCGAACGTGACAGTGTTATCCTTATATACAGACTGTATTATTTTCCGTTTCAGGAAATCCTGATGATGATTGATCCAAAAATACGATTATGAATATTTTTGTTCGATTTTGCCATTCACGACATTATTTTTTTTATTTCTTGAGAACACACAAAATTTAGACCCGTATATGAACAGACGGGCAGACTGACAGGCAGAAATCGTTCATTTTTTTGAACACTTCTGCCAAAAATTATTTTCTGCGATAAATATCTTGAATCAGGTCGAAACTTAATGTAAACCCTTGTACATATTTTATATACCGGGTATAAAAATGATTGGGGTATGAACAAATACCACATCACGGATAATTGTCACAATAAGCATTAAATTTAAACGGTGAATAGCATATTCTCTATTTCAATTTAGGTGTAAAAATTTCCATAAGAATTAGCTGATAATATCAATACACAAAGTGTTAAAACGGAATGAAATTGGACGTTTGATTTTAATGTTTCTTTGTGTATCTGTACACTTACTTGTACATCAAGTGGGACAAGTCTTAACATGAATAGCTTTTGAGTCATTCCATATGAGAACACCAATCGGCAAAGCTGGTATATTTCAGATTTTACTTAAACTTTGTATATGAAGGAAATTTTCTTTAAGGTCCCAACGACAAAAACCTATGGGGATTTAATTTACACACGCACCACTTCCAATCTACACAAAACAATTAAAAAGGTATATTTTTGGTATTAAAGTTATTTTTTTTATACACCAATAACTGATTTAAGACAGTTAATAGCATAAAACATTGTATTAATTATAGTGTTGGATGCTTTGTTAGTATTTGCAGAACGTATCAACCCCGCCTCCTGTTTAGATGTGTAACAAAGAAAACCATGGCATAGTACATTGCATATAGACAGCGATAGATATACATACACTGTTTGTAGATTGGGTGTAGTTTAAAAAACACACTGTATATGTATATAGAAGGTCATGTATTTGAAAATAAGTTACTAGTTTGTATTAAGAAAATCATGTTTGCTACAATTCATTGTCTAATCATTTTTTCTAAAACTCTGTAAATATTAACAGAGTAACAGAAAACATGATAAAAAACTGTATTAGTAAAACTAATTTTCTACAGCTTTACTTTTTATATATTTCTAGATTTTTCCAATAGGAAGGGAGATATATCAAATTTTGTTGTTTCCCCATTTCGATAAACCTCCCTTTCACCTTGTCCGATTTCACCCATCAACGAACTTGGAAGTACAAAAATACTATTTCATTTATTTTTAAAATATTATTTATCCCATTTTCTCGGCCTTTCAGTATATATAAAAATACTGAAATAAAAATTTATTGTCTGTGATCTCTCTCGCGTTGTGTGAAATTTAAAAAAGAATAGAGGGTAATAATCGAAGCGTATTAACAGGAAATGATTGAAACTTTTATACTTGTATTATATGGCATGGTCAATAAATGTAAATCTCCGATCAAAATAGGAAATAATAAACGAATAAGGAAATGACGAACTTTATGAAAAGAACTTTTTTCTATTTCAGTTTTTTTTCTCGATATTATTGTTATATTTCATTCCGTTCCATTTATACGTAAAATGTAATATTTTAATATTATAATACTACTATGGTGCTTAAAAAAGTTTTACCCACCTGAATACTTACAATATTGTTGTATAAACATATGTAAAAAATTTGTTTAAGTATATATTTATGCTATGTAAAATTAATTCGATTTCGAGAAGAAAAAAAATTAATATCCAAAATTTGCTTCGAAATATCCAATATACAAGGTGTTCCGAAATTTATTCAGGAAAGCTATACTACGGTGTAAAGCTGCAAAAAAATAAACAAAAAAATTTAATAAAGTTTTGTATTTGACGCTTAGTTTTTGAGATATAATTAATTAAACATTATTAATAAATTCAACCAAACACATTTACATGTTTATTTTTGCGGGTGTCGCTACACTTATTGAGAACTCTGATTGTCGTTACTCTAGCATGCTCTACTGTGGCCGCCGTACTCCACCAATCACAGAGCGCATAGTGTGAGGAGGTGAAGCCACAGTAGTGGAGTAGGGCCGCCACAGTAGAGCATGCTAGAATAGCGACAATCAGAGTTCTCAATAAGTGTAGCGGCACCCGCAAAAATTCAAAAATGCAAATGTGATTGGTTGAATTTATTAAAGTTTAATTTATATCTCAAAAACTAAGCGTTAAATTGAATAACTTTTTTGTTTGTTTTTTGCAGCTTGACACCGTGGTTAGTTTTTCTGAGTGAATTTCAGAACACTCTGTATAGTACAAATAAACTTTTATATTGAATTGGGTTGATATTACTTGTCAAAAAATCCATTAGAATTATAAAATTAAACAAATATTTGAGATATTCGTAAAAATATTTAAAAAAATATGAATCCTGCGCCGATGCCGTCTTCAGTTTGACCGGTGTGTATAAACACGCATTTACAATTTGATTACAATCTAAATTTCTTATACATATCTGTGATAATATTGCAGGTAGCTTACCAATATAAAGGTATCTCCTCATTATATCAATCAAATTTCATGCCAATAATATGTTAAATAGACTGTTAAGCTATCTGATTGCGAGTTTGCTGAAATAATTTGATTAATATATAATAACTATGCACACATTGCTGTTTATAGTGCATATTATGCTGCATACATAGCATACGTATGATGTGCTATTCATAGGGATACCAACAGGATAAGGAAAATCTTGTTTAAGTGAATCAATAATTTATTACATATCTACTCGTCTTATTACATGTATGAGGTTTATGGCCCAAATTATCATATATATGATTTTCTTAAATATCCTCTGTCTGTTCGATATTCTCTGAATAAAGCATCTTTAAAAAAAAGAAAGGCTCAGTTCAAGTTTGTGCCGTAAATTTATCGTCCTGCACATCATCCGTAGATATTTGGACATCTACAATGGTTCAAAAGTTATATACAAATAAATCTAAATTATCCATAATAATACTACTACTATTTATTCTTTGGCTCTACGGTCCATAAAGAATTTTGGCCTGGATCTTCATAACCTCTCTGTCGTAGCTTGGCTTTTCACTTCCCGGCTCCAATTTGGCGTAGATCTACTGTAATATCGTCCATACACCGTAGCCAAGCTTTTCTTCGTGTTTCGTAACGTAGGTTTTTTCCATAACTGGAGAGCCAGGTAATTTGTGATCAAGAATTGCTTTCCTAAGCCATTGAAGAACCAACTTCATATACTACACGGCAGCTGCATCTGGATTTGGTCTACCCCGGGTATTTAGTTTCCCCGGTACCCAACATATCTGTTGAGCATTCTCGTTTCCGCCACCTAGAGAGACATCTGATGGAAGACCAGCAACTCCACACGAGATCTATAATAATACACAGGTCAAAATTCAATATTCATTCAACAGAACCAGTCAACGGAATACAAATCGCTAACTAAACACTTTCTCATCTCTGTGTTAGTCTGAATGCAGCCGGTGACTGTCGCCATGATAACTGGATATAATATTCATTATGATTCTTCGTTCTGAGAAAACTCGCACAGTATACGTAGCTCCTACATGCACGAACAAAATTAATCACGTCATTTTTTATGAAAGTTAAACAAACTATAATGCATTATTGTTACATAAATGATATACATATTCGAGGTGTGTTCAAAGTAAGGTGACCTGCTCACTCATTGTTCGTGCATCATTGTTTGGCCAAAACCAACACCACAATCATGCCTCAGCCACCATATTCACCGTATTTACCTGTGACTTTTTTCTGTTCTCAAAACTGAAGAGACCCATGAAAAGACGGAGATTTGCAACGATTAAGGAGAGAATACGAAAATCGCCGAGCACACCAAACACTTCTAACCTTTATGCCTCTCACAAACACACAAAGAATGCTACATGAGTTGAAACTGTGAAAATTTGTTCGGGACGACTGTATCAACACAACAAAATAAAAAAACCGAAAATCGAAAATCGAATGTACACTCCCGTTCAATAAAATTGAACAGACCTGAAATGTTAATTTTCTTATATTTCATAAAACTCCTCACTTTTGTAACTCTCTGTACAGTAATTCATTTATAAGCAAAGATAAGTAGTATATATTTTTAGTGTGAAAAAAGAAATGGAAGTATAGTAAATAACATTTCCTACAAGAATAATCAAAATTGTAAGAGACAGATCTCATTCGGTTCAGATCTGTTCAATTTTAATGAACGGGAGTGTACGTAGCCCGCGAAAATTGAAAAGTCACCTTACTTTTTGAACACACCTCGTATATGTCAGAAAATTTTTTCACATTTGGTTTATAATATTCTGTCTGTTATTATTATTATTTTTTTTGGTTTGTATATTTTTGAATCTGCTTTAATATATTTGAAAGCCGTCAGATTTCTCTCTATAAATAGATAGATAGATCCATATATGTTTTTTCATAGTAAACAAACATCAGAGCGCATTGTACTGTATACATTCTTCGATAAAACAGAAAAAAAAATAGTACAAAGTGGAAAATGATGTTTCTATATATCTGTATAGAATATGAAACCACAACAGTAGCGAGAGACGTAGCTTGTTACTGGTTCATCAGACGTTCGTTGAACGTGTTACATAATACAACCACAACATAATAGGAATGGGTGGTACCTATTATCTCTCCATCTCTCATACTACAATTATTTTTCGATAATAAAATTTATTTGATGTCAACATCCTACAAAAAAGAACTCAAAATAATGTTTTTTTTGTGAAATTGTTGTAACTTTTAAGAGGTAATCCATAAATTAATTGATGCTTTTATTAGATTAGATATATATATATATTTAGTTTATTAAGTTGAAACTTAATAAACCCCCTATATATCGGGTATAAAAAGTAGGTTTCCTACTTTTGGAAATAGATATATATATATATATATATATATATATATATATATATATATATATATATATATATATATATATATATATGAATTAATACTTTCTGTAGTGAATCGTTGGGAAAACCAAAAGTTACCAAAAGTAGGCAACCTACTTTATAATAATATATATATATGTATATATATATATATGTACATATATATATATATATATATATATATATATATATATATATATATATATCCAAAAGCTACCAAAACCAAAAGTTACCAAAAGTAGGCAACCTACTTTATAATAATATATATATATATATATATATATATATATATATATATATATATATATATATATATATATATATATATATATATATATATATCCAAAAGCTACCAAAACCAACAAGTTTCCAAAAGTAGGCAACCTACTTTTTATACCCAATATATAGGGGGTTTATTAAGTTTCAACTTTTAACGCCTAAAAGTATTGATAGTAGAAAAAACAAGAGCAAATAACAACGGCCTGAGTAAATTGCTTAAATACCCGGTAAATACTGAATTTATGAAAAAAAGTTTCAAACAAAGTTGTTTGAAAACGATTAATTTCCATAGTTTCATTAATAAAACTGCAAGCGATAATAGAACAACACGAAAACAATATTTAAAACCTTATGACACAAAATGATTCACAGAAATCTAGATATAACTGGAAAAAGTTCTATAAATCGAAATTTTCTTAATTTTTTTGCATCGTGTGCTACGACTTTTCTAAAAAACTTTTCTAAACAAAAGTATATTTTATTTGCCATTTTTATCCTATTCATAAGCAATCTCTACTTTGAATAACGTAACGGGAGCAAAAGTTTTTGAATCATCCTGTCCGATACTATCCCAGGAGAATATATCGTTTACTTTCATCAAAGATAATGTGTATTATACCTGTACAAATATATGACATATTTTTGTGACATTATTTGTTAGATGATAAGAAATGAAATGTATCTATAAAAAATTTTCTCTTTCTGTGGGGAAAAACATGAATTTATCATATTTCTATCTGCTTCAAGTCAAATAAATGATTCAAATCCAATTTTATTTTAGAAAATTCTTTCATTTTTTATTTTATACATTTCCGTTTGTAACGTCATGAAAATGTGAATTGATTATGACTTTACAAGAACATACAAACGGAATTGTATAAAAGCATTAGTTTATTACCAACAGTTCATATTAAATTGTAATCTTTGTAAAGTAATGTGTAAAGATTATAAAAAAGAAAATCAAGGGTAATCCTTATAATATTATAAATGTGAAATTTTGTCTGTTACTCTATCACGTAAAAAATCGACATAAAGGCCATTCATTTTAGCGAATTTCCTCCGGAGGGAAATGTAACTGTTGCTTTTGTACCGTTGTTAGAATTTCGTAAAAATTTCTTCAAATGTTCATCGATACATATAATGTTACATAATCTAGGAGTCAACTGGCGGATTTCACCATGTTTATATGTACAGTGCCTGAGAATGTAATTTAAAAAAATGTATGTTGAGCAAAAACGTTTGACACTTAAAAATAAAAAGTAAAATAATATTAAAATTACATATTTGTTTTAAATAAATAAATATCAGTATGATAAGAAAAAAAAATGATAAGAAATAAAATTATAGAAAAACTAATTTTCTACAACTTTATTTCTTATAAATTTTTCGATGTTCCCAATAGTAAAGGAGATAAGCGAAATTTTAAACCCCTCTTCCTCTTGACCGATTTCATCCATTATTTCAAATACCAAAAGTGCATGAAATGCCAAATTTCATTCCAATCGGATTAAAACTGACCGCAAGAGTCCACGAACACATAAATATATATATATGTATGTATATATATATATATATATATATATATATATATATATATATATATAATGTATAATCAAATATCTTAAATTAATACTATTTTTAGCATTACTCGAGTAATAGAACCAATCTTAAAACTCATGTAGGTTCTTTTCTAGGAATAAAAAATAAAAGGATAAATATTTTTCTCAAAATGTTTTATCAACCCCTCAGTTTTAATTTACACAACAACATAATTTTACACCCTCCCACTCAAAATATGAATACAAAACCCCGTCGATCAGTTGTCACAATTTTTTGTCACTCGGCTTACTCCTAAATTGTTGAATCAAATGAATTGGTCTAGGTAATAAAAAGGCTAGAATCTAGGTAGTAAAAGTTTCTTAATGGCATTAAGTTTGAAGTTGACAATCCCACAAAATAAGCGAATTGGGTCGAAAAAACTCATAAGGATTTTTTACTTAAGCACTTGGATAATTGGATATTGAATAATGTATACACTGTTCATACGTACATTTCGATAAAAAGATAGAAAAAAATTATTTTTCGACTGGTTTATTCCAACATTATCCAATAAAATGGTTTGAATATTTGTACTAAGAGTATGATTATGGTCTAAAATGTTAAAACTTCTTAGCAACCTGGTCCAAGTTTCTTAAGAAGTTCAAGAGAGTGGGAAAAATTTGTGAGCCCCATAACACCCCCATGGTATTCCTATTAAAATGTCATTTACAGTGTTTTTTTTTGTAATGAAAGAAAAAAAATTACATATTTTCCAATTTATAACTCAAAGCATATGTAAATTATCATGACCCAATAAATTTTGAATGATAATTATTTTATATATTTATTTTACAGCATTGAAACCTCGAATGAAAAGTCATTATCGTGGACATAAAATGGCCGTTTGGTTAAATCTCATACCACAATTACATCAACCGGGTGATGATGACGTCAGCATGCGACACCATCATTTTCATGAACGTGAACAACATTATTATGCAGGTAAGTGTAGAGATATTGAATTCCAAACTGTAGTACCTACCTATATAAAGTAATCTAATTTAGTATTTTGTGTGTGCTTGTAATCAAGTAATAAACAATAAAGTCAATTGTATTATATACTCAATCTCTGAGTATGGATTAGGTATACCGGGTACATCATTTTAATTCATCTTTGTAAATTATTCGTAATGTATTAACACTGTTACATACAAGTTTTATTTAATACCAGAGAAAAAATATGATGGTACCATCATCGATCTTATTTGGACGGCACTAAAAGAGTAGGAATGAATATAAGCATTTTTTATTCGGAACAATTTTCGTCATAATAACAATAATGAGGTTTCATGAGGGGAGGATAATAAAAATTATATGCAGACTAGAAATTGGTACGTTATGTGACTGTAGCCAACTTGCTTACTAACTATGCCAATATTCAGCTGATATTCTTGAAGGGAAACTACAGAAACCCTTCATAAGTTTATACAACAGTTTATTCAATTAAACGGCCAGTTCATAGCTAAGCACGACCACTAGTGCACACTAGAACATTTTTAGTACTCTGTATACGACGAAATACTTATAGAATCACAACCGTGACCGCCCATACAGTTGATGGCATAATTGTAGACGTAAAATGTATAAAGTTAATTTTTAATTCTGGGGGCTAATTTCAACGGGTGAATTAGGATAAAAAAAATTGTTTTCAAGGGTATCGCCTTTTTTCAAGGGTATAGTCCAAACGTATTGAGTTTTTTGTTTTGATTATCAATAAAAAAGTTATTTATTGTTTAATTCAAATAATTTTGAAAACGATCATCAAAATACAATTAAATATGATTAACGCAATTCTGTCGTATTTGAAAAATGCCAAGAAGACAATTCGATTATTTCGAAACTTTTTGGAGTGAACATCTGGTATTCATTTGTTTGTAATATGAGTATACTAAATACGATTGACATTCTGTTTCGGTTAATAATACCCATAATGTTAACAGAATATAATTTTTTTTTATATACCTACTCAAGGTTATCTATAGGCCTTTTAATAAGCACTGTTGAGAACTGACCGAATGATAAGGTTGAATATTACTAAAAGCAAAGAAAGCTTTTATTTTTTTTATCAACATTTCAACATGCCCAGTTAAAAATCTTCACGCAAAGAAATAACTAAATTATTTAATTAACTGTCACTGATACAAATACACGTATTTATTTGAAATTTGTAACCAATAGTCAGTCGTATTAATTTAATTACGCCTCCATGTCAGTTCACAATAACTGTATTAAAAATCCGTATGCATGGAAATTCTGTACACTAAATTTAACTATTTAGTTTCTATTAAAAAACCCATTTATTTAAGTTGATAGAATCGGATAGCTGGTGAGAAAGACCATAAAAACAAGTGAAAATAACAACTAACTGAGTTTTTTGCTTAAATATCAGGTAAATACTGAATTTATGTAAAAAAAAGTATATAACAAAAGTTGTTTATTTTTAAAAAGGAACATTATTTGTCTTTACATATTTATTATATCTGTTACGGTTTCAAACATGAGCAGTTTTGTCCATTTTGTTGCGAAAACATGGTTAGATTTTAGAACACACATACAAATTTTCAGCTCGTTATCTTTATTCGCTTTTGAGTTATCGTGTTTACGGACGGGCATTCAATCTAGCTGTGATCAATATTTTCAATCGTTACAAAGTTCACACTAAACTGGATATACCCAGGTATATTATATATACCGGGTATAAAAAAATACACGCTGGGGATGAAGTTATTGAATATTAATTATCGTTTTGTGCGTTAGTTATCGTCACTACAAGACCATAATAATGGCTGACTTTCGTAACGTAAAAAACGGTTAAAATATTGACTGTATTTTTGCATATGCAATCATGTAATTTTTGTCACTAATCGACTGTATAAAGTTTTGACCAAAAATGATCATTCATAAAAAGTAACTCTCACGCGTAGCATTCTTCAACAGAATTGACTGCACATGGTCACAAGATCAAAAGCACTTCTTAATTTTAGAGGACAACTTTAAAGCTTTTGTAATTTTATAATTTTCTATAACAGACATTGTTATGTTCACAGGTGCTGTTCGTCCAGAATCATTCACACGTCTACCACCTCCATTACATCCAGCATCAATAACCGATCAACGTCGAATAAACACTGGAGCAGGAGGTAGCACTGAATGTGTGCCAACAAATGAGCTAGAAATTATTGACGATGATGATTCATCATTAATAACGGACGATGATACGAGCGATAATGAAAATGAGGACGATGAAGACGCTCAACTATTAGAACGACTTGCTACTCGTCATTATTACAGCTACACTGCTGCATTAGGTGTAACCGTTGGTGTTGGTTGTCTTTTACTACTACTTAACATGCTAATATTCGCTGGTATCTATTATCAACGTGGACGTGATCGACGAAAACGTGAAAATAGTTTACATATGTCTGCTAGCTCAGAGAACATACCAATGCAACAACGGCCTGTGCTAAATAATCAAACATCACAACAACAACAACAACAACAACAACCACAAAGTCCTACGACAGTGATTGGTGCACACGTGATAAAAGTACATGAACCTCCACCATGTTATGCGACAGTGAATAAAACAAATAATCATCAATTATTACCCGAACATCCACCGCCCCCACCGAAGAAAACTAAAACAAAAAATTATGATAAACCAAAACCACCGTTACGTACATCAAGTGTACCTACCGGACCATTTTCAGCATCATCATCAAGTGCACCAAATTCACCAACAAATGTGGGAATGACTGATATGGGAACAAATACTATTAAAAAACGTGTACAAATTCAAGAAATATCTGTATAGCATATATTACCCGAGTGACTTGAAGCACTCGATGATATCAAATTATAAATATATGATTACCAAGAATATAAGAATTAGTTTGTTAGATTTTTTCAAATTTATCTATGTTTTACATTAAAACGAACTATTTAAACGTAATGAAAAGTAATTTATCGAATATAAATTGTAAATAAAACTTAAAGATAATTCTGTTATTCATATTGTAAATATTTTTAATTTTGACTGTAATTCTTAGTGATTAAAAATATTTTTATTTCAAAAATAAAACTAATGGACTCGATTCGTCCACGACTTTTCGTTAGTTTGAACTATTTGGAAATAATTTACTAAATGAAATAGACCAACATTAGAAATCAGTTCATTAGGAATCTTTTTTTTTTTTATCAATAAAATAAATAACAACAACTCATACTTGTTTGGCGGTCAATATAAATCGATTGTTCGTTCATAAATCGATTGCTATAAAGATGCGTCTGATCAGTGCAAAGACGTCCCGCCTCTGTGGCCAAAAGTCAAGTTATACGAGACCAAGCTAGCAAATTTACTTAATACACGGCATAATAAAGTTGAAATTATGACGTTTAAAGTTCGTATAACTCCACCTGGTTTATTATTGAAAGTTTACACAATATGAAAGTTTTCTCATACGGGAAATTTGAATGTGCCGAAGATACGATTTCAGAAAATGTGTATAATTACATTCTTATGCGGTGCTTTGCGTATATGTGAAAACAATTATAAAACCTAAAGTGAAACATACATTAAGACGACAGACATCAAATGCATGCGGAGTAATCAATCCCGAAAGAACCAGCCTAAAACAAACGACTCAAGATGATGTCCAGGCATTCCGAAAAAGCTGAATTCAACTACTTCCCAGAGAAGCATTCTTATAGCTAAACTGCCTTAGATGCCTAATATATGAACTAAATAGCTGTCTGTTCTGTACACAGTCACCTTTAGGTGAATACTAAGCCATTCCTATGTAATATACATAGGCTAGCTGACATTAAGCGAGAATAATTCAAATATTCTTTACGTATATGTTTATAACCTTTGGAGCTGTTCAATTATTACATCACGCTAATTCTTAAGTTGTTTATAACCTATCTCCCCCCCCCCCCAATATCACAGTCCGTCACTTTAAATATGAGCCCCCAGAAAATTATTCGTCATATTTCGTTTGTACCACTCCCCTATAATTGCTCTATAAACAAATTATTTTATCCGCGAAGAATTGAAAAAACAAAGTTAATGTTTTCATGACGTCATTTAAAGCTCGACTACCACCATCGTTACGAATCATCACAAAAAATTAAATAGCCCCTCCCTCCTACCATATGCCTGTGACGTAATAGTTGAACGACTCCTTACGTCATATTTGAATTATAACGATTATACAAAAGAGAAATGCAATTTCAATAAATTACGCATTATTTTACTTAGGATGATTCAACTCGTTATTTTATTATATTGTGGACGGCTCCATTTACCTCATCTCCACTGCAGACAATATTGTAAACAGTAGTTTTAAATATAATTGTCTAAACATAATAGATTTTTACTTTCCAAAAAAAATTCCATATGGTTTGAAACACATCGTATAATTTCGATTGATCATGTTGTAATTTTATGAGTAACTCAGCAGTATAAAAATTTATCAACGAAATATTATACATCGTATACCCGATAAAAATGGTGTTTCTAACAAAAAAAAAAAGGAAAATTTTTGGGTATATGTATAGGGTGATTTATTTTAAACAATGCACTTGAATATTTCTTCAAGGGAGCGTTTTTTGGAAAGAATGGCATGGCTAAAAGTTGGTTTGTTCGAAGGCGCATATCTTATGGCTCTCTTGATTTTCACCCTGACTTTGGCTTTTAAGGTTAATTAAAGGTCAACCTGTGTTTTTCCAAAGGAAACCCATATTTTTTTGATAGAATCAATCGTAAGGCTGATGCAAAAAAAAAAAAACATAAAAACTAGTAGTTAAGTCTATTTTGGTTGATAACTAACCATTCTATAGCCATATTAAAAAATGGATTTTCAAAGATAAGATTGAATTTTTCGAGAAAAGTAAGAATAGAGAAAAGTAAGAAGTAGATATAGAAAAAATTTATCAAAAGTAAAATTTTTTATTTTTGTAGTACACTTACATTACAAAATCAAGGTCAAGGTTACAATAACAAGGCCAAGGTCATGGTGAATATCATTATCATTAAATAATGCTCCTTTTGAAAAAAAACGTCTTTTAACCAGGTCAATTATATCCAAAACTGAAGAAAAATCCAGGTGCTTAAATGTGCTACTCTGTATAGTAGGCTTAATTAACCCTTTTTCATAACAGAAAGAGTGTGAGTGAGTGTTATGTCAGATTGTTAGTTTTGATAAGCGTAGTTTATCCAAGCAATTCACCTCACCCGATTTTCCTTACTTACGAACTTATAAACTATGCTCTTTTGTCAGAGAGACAAACATTTACAAAGACCGATATCCATTGGAATCGCTTTAAATTTGTCCTTCACTAGATACACTCACAACGTCTATTTACTTGGATTCCAAATCAGTCAATCGATTTATTATCATACAAAAAGGGCTATTAAAAGCTCGAAATGGAGAGTACTGAACTAGCCATTCAATAATAACAATACATAATTATACGAAAACAAACACAAAAAGAAAATAATTATTAATAACTTTTATTAAAAAATGTAATTAAAATTTGACGAGAAAATTAAGACAAAAATTAGATTATATTTTTAGCTATTTATATTAAGGTTTAAATATGTTAGAGAAACGGAACTGGAACCGACGAGACACGGACAACACACTTGTTTTATATATTTGACAAGAGAATGTTTATTGTACTCCGATGACGAGCTGTCTACGGGGAATGTTTCTTTTGGGGCACTGTATAGGTAAACGCTACAGTAGTCGTGTTCAGTTTTAAGACCCCAGAGGTCGCTCGTGGACTGGTCCCGCATATTTTAGTTTCTAAAGTTGCTATTTTACTTACTCGCTTGTGGTCGCACGCGGAGTAACAGTCCGAAAATTCTTATAACAACCACTGGGTTGTTGTAGGAACTGATTGATCACGTCAAAAAATGTAAAAAGAGACTGTGTGATGGTACTAAAAGCCTCTTGTTGATAGGGTCGTGAAGTTTTGAGTAACAGAACGGCAAATATTTTTATGGACTCTGAGTCCGCCTGCGACTATATAAAGGGTTAATGACTTAAAATTTTTTTCACACCACCTTAACGCTCTATTCCGTTTAAATTTAAACAGAAAATACGTGTAATTCTTGGGCTGTCATGATCACTTAATGTAAGCCGAAATACACATATGGTCTTTTTCCATAATTTTCCTGGACTATAGTTTCATGAAAGGCTGATTGAGTGTATACCTACACTGTCAGTAGGTAAATTCTGAACTTTAAACGTCTCGTCTCATTTCTGACACACTCTAACATATTTTTACTTTTATTTATGTACTTGAGTCATCTTATATATAATTTAAAATTCCAGAACATGTCACGGATGAACACAAAAAACTGTAAATATGATATAAATAAATTCGAAAATAGAAATTAAGTAATCAATTTTTGAAATCGATGTTTTCAACAAACACATCACCGTTATCATTTAAAAGACATACAAACCCACGATGAGCTAGACCAATGTGCTTTTCCCAACGGATTTCAATATTTCATTTCCTTACTATTAACCCAATCAAATAGGGATTCAAGCTTGAATGAGAGGTAATAAGCGGAAAATTTGCATAGACCTATTTTTTGACATTTTAAACACTGACTCAAAAGTCTCATATAATCTCCGTGTCCGCGTCTTATATTTTTTGAGAGAGAAACATGATACGGTGTTGTTTCAAAATTGCATAATTATTTGATATTCTGTTAATTACTTATAAATTACTGTGTAATTATTGGTTTGTGGTTTGAGTTTATGCCTGTAATCTTCTAAGATATAAATTTTATAAGTTGGAATATACACTCCCATTCAATAAATTTGAAACAGTAAATCACATTTTAAACGTATTTATTACTGTATATATAGTAAAATTTTTTTGAACAGGAGTGTACTTCGAAAAAAGATGAGTCTATTGATTATAGTTTGCATTTATAACGATTAATTAATTATTTGATGATTTACACTAGTGAGGCATTATACGGTTACAAATTAGTTGAATATAATAGGGAAAATATATGCATGAAAATTTTTTTTCACTTGAATTGAAGCATGTTTACTTGACAAATATCAAGGTAAAATTACTTGTTAAATAACTTTAAAAATAAGCGAGATATGAATGATTGAAATTCCCGATTAGACAAAGAGGGTGATAGCCCTCTTGATATGTTATGTGACGTCATATTACACTTTCACCATTTAAAATACACGTAAACCTCCGTTTTTATTATTTTTGCAAGAAAGAGACAGATAATAATCTTTAAAAGCTTATAGCTTCATTGATATTTGTCGGATTTTAATTTCGTTTTTAAATATTATTACAGTATTAACAGTATTATCATATTCTGAAAACAAATGTGAAAAAAAATTTTCATGCATATTCCCTATTGCCTAAGTTATTCATGACGTCATATTCCAAAACGGAGACTTTAATGAGGCTTCATTTAAACAGTTTCATTAACAAAACAATAATTTTTTGTTTATTTTATTAATGTAATTGTAGTTACTATCACAGATGAACCCGACTACTCTATTTCTAATTATATTGCCACAAGATGTCATTGTCCTAAGAAAAAGGATAATAAATTCTGGAAAAAAATTTTAATTGCTGTGTTTCAGACACATGTAACGTCACACAACCAAATAAAATAATTGAAGGTTAAGTGCCTAAATTCTACTCCCTTAAGCAAAATTCGTCATTTCCGAAAATTGGAAATTCATAAAATTTATTTTTGTTCCTATTTATTTGAGTGGTGAGATAGCAATGTAATTGGACAAATTGTATTGTCCTTAATTCTGAGTAAAGGCAATACAATTCATGAAACCAGCACGAATTTGAAACATTTCTCCTAATTGAATCCCCATCATAAATTTTCAATGGCTAATTATTTGAAGTTTGAATTGTTCTCGGGAATATTTGCTGAATAAAGTACCTAGATATGTTTGGCAAAAAAATGTGTTTTAAATAGAATATTTAAAGTGATACTTAAGTATTTAAGCAGATAATCATTATCAAACAATGTGCTCAATGACGTTGCACAACGATTTGTTTCGCAAATTGTTTGATAATGTGTGGAGCCTCTCTGACCTAGCCATAAAACTCAGAGACTATGAAAAGTTTGAAAAGAAAATATTATTCTAAACTACAGGACGTAAACTTAGAAATGCCACAAGAAATGCCCTTATCTTGAAGTAAACAACACAGGACTAAATGAAGTTGAATACTAACCATAATTAGCTTTATTAGTTTTACTTTCTTACTTTTTTTAAATAACTTTCTATCACAAACATTTTTTATCATGTCCACTATCCACACTCAAGTGGAACATCCTGAAACGAATAATGGTCTGTCCGACAGTTAGCAGTATTGTCTCTATTAGGTACCGCGGGAAACGAATTTAGACTACGGGTCGCATTTGTGGCACTTTACCTTGTGTAAAATGAAATCAATTGACAAAAAATTAAGTTACTATCAAAGATAATATTAAATTAAACTAATTTAAAACAAATTATTTAAAAATGTTAAATTTTTTGGCCTTAAAATTTGTTGATATCGAAAACTCATTATGATCAACAAAACTCATTATTTGTTGATATCGAACATAATTTTGAGTGAAAACCTTGTATAGAAAAAAATCAATATCTCATGTAAATGTTTTAACCACAAACAAAAATAAAAAAGAAAATAACCTCAAAAAGTAATTTTGAGATTAAAAATTTATCTTATAAGAATAGACTGTTTATATTTATAAATAAAAAAAAGAGTGATTTTATTTTAATTGTATCAAATTGATAAATTTCAAAATGAAAAACTTTCTTTATCATCTTATGCTTTTTCTGTAAATTAGACGCATTAAATATACAATGCATTAACGACATTATTGTGTATAGGAATATCTAACAATGACGAACTTCTGTAGTGGGAAATTTTTATATTTTATGTTACACACTCTGTAGAGACTCAAAACTGACTCTGGACTGCCTGTTATATCAAGTTATAATGCTTCGTTTAGACTACGGAATAAGTTGCCACACAAATGTCAGAGACAAATGTCTCTACTGTTCACAATTAAACAGGTTTTTGGTGTCTGGACACTATCCAGACACAAATGTATAAAATTGTACAGAACTTGTGTCCGACGTGTTCACACATCAAAGAACTCAGTGTCGCAATAAATGTCACAATTAGACACACCCGTGTGCACACATAGACACTCGGTGTATACACGGAGTGTACGGTGTATAGTGTCGTAGTCTAAACGAACCTGAACAGTCACAACTATATTCCACCTAAATAGGTTGATTCCTATAAAACTATACAAAAATAATACAAAATACTAATTTAAGTCTGTCTAACATTTCACTTGATATGAATATATAATATTTAATTCTCAAAACCACTATTTTATATAACGCATAGATTAATTAATTGATTTGAGCTTTAGTTTAGATAATTATAAAAGTATAGACAAGTATACATTTTTAAATAATTAACTTAAGCTTAAGGATGTTTGAGAGGTTTGTGAAAATCTTACGAAACGATCGAAAACTTAATGGAATGTTACTCACTTATGCACGGAATACACGAGGATAGTTTTTCAAGCTAGGATAGCAAGCCAGTGCTAGAAAGCTAGTAATTTTAGGTTCGTGTAGACAGAACTATCTTCGTTTTTAAGCCAGCAAGCTAGTGAAGAAGCTAGTAAGCTAGCTTAAGAAGCCAGGAAAGTTGAGTAGAACGGCATTCTATTTGTTCAGCTACTAGCAAGCTAGTAGCACATCCACCACTGAATTTACTATCTTGACTTTGCTTACTATCTTCGTGTGAACGGTAAAGCTAGTACATGATAAGCTAGTGTTCATCCTAGTATCATGTAAAACATTCTAGCTTGTACCAAGCTAGGATAGAAATCTAGCAAAGTAGCTGGGAATACCTAGCTTGCTATCCTAGTTTGAAAAATTAGCCTCGTGTATTTTGGGCATTAATGCTTAAACTAGTGTGAATTTTTCAAAACAATTTACTTAACCGTTTAAAATTTGCAATTACAAAAATTGTAATTTTACATGTCTTCGTATTCAGATTTGTTCACGCAATATATTAAATTCATTTCAATTTGATTAACATTCACTAAACGGTTGCTGAGAAAACAATTATTAATACGAAAAAAAGTCTTTGTCACTTATACGTGTATGGTATAGAAAAAAAATGAATATTTGGTTTTGTTGATCTAAATTTTGATTTAAAGGTACTACATTCACATGCCTTTTTTCAAATTATTTCTTATTTAATTCAATACGGGTAAAATTCAAAATTTCTTATTTTATTTAAAATTATATATATTATATATATATATATATATATATATATATATATATATATATATATATATATTTAGGTAATTATATATATATATTTAGGTAATTATATATATATATATATATATATATGTATATATTTCTTTTAGTATTGACACTATTATGCTACAAAACGTAGAAATTCATAAATGTCTAATTTTCAATAGTTTTGCCTCCGATTGTATCGTCCAAACACCCTTAAATTAATGTTTTGTATTGTTTTTGAAAAATGAAACCGGTTTGCTGATAAAATATATTGACGAAACATACAAATAATTAATTATATCATGTAATCATCCATGCCCAAACTCACAAAATTTTGACAGCATATCTATATTATAATATTCAAAATAATGAAATAAAGAGATATACGTATAATTTGGAAATGTTGGATGTATAAACGATATACCGTACGTTTAGTTTACATCTTCACATAGTAGATCTCCCACGAGTATGAGAGAGTACATATGTATACATTAAGCAATGTGTATGAGAAGGAGGTCTTATGTGCCTACGTGTTTTGTTGTGTTGTATGAGACAATCACCAACCACTCGAACAGTTATGAATATTATTCACTGTTTTGAAAAATATGTTTGTTTATCAAACCTATAAGACCTCTTTCTCATACATATTGCTGAATGTATACATATGTACTCTCTCATCCTCGTGGGAGATCTACTATGCGAAGATGTAAACTAAACGGTAGGTATGCATATACGAGATAGTGTAAAATCAGTATATTGAACAAGTGCTGTAAGGATATTAATTATGTCCGGTGGCTTCAACTGTATGGGTAGATTTCACTCATCAATCTGATAAAAAATGATTTATAGACAAAAATTGTTGCCTGAATAAAACAAAGTGTGTATGTACTTATGTACACACGTAAGAAGTTATACTTCTTATAAGAAGTTATACTTAATATAATATTAAATAAGGTCAACACTACCATTAAGACACAAAAGTTTTAGAAAATGATATAGTATCGAAAAACTACAATAGAAAATTTTATATAATGTAGCTAAAACCAATGATTCCACATTTTATCATCGTAGAACAGAATCATCGTCACTACTTCCATTAAAATTAGAGTTTGAAAGACTGACATTCAATTCCATTATTTATATTAGAATGATAATCATTGATAATGTGGCTCACAATTCGAATATTCTTCTTTTATCAGAAACATAGAGTTATAACGATGAAGACATTCATGTACCTAATTTCAACTGTAAAGCCAAATTTAAATGTTATAATGTAAGAGCTGGCGATGTAGCTATTTATGAAAATAATAACGATCATTAATCTTTCGTTCTATAATGTATAATATTGTCTTGTATTTCAATATGCAAAAATCATAGCACACACAAAATTATTGTCCACTGAAGAGTGGGGTCACTTATGTGACATACTTACTTGTTGTCTGTTTTGCTAAGCATCTAATGTATGTATATATAAATCTAGTCTTTCTACTATGTGACACATATTTTTTTAGTAAATGTCTCCCAAGCATTGTGCAATAGCAGGATAGAAAACTGTATAGCATCGATCGAGTGAGAGCTACATCAGTCGAGTGTTATATTAGCGATTAGTTACATGCTGAAAATACAGTCTGATCGATTTTTATTTCAAAAATCGAATAAATTAGCAAAGAAATACACATGAAATTGATTTACGAACGTTCCATCTTCTACACTGAATGTAAATATTATACAAAAACAAAATTGCACATTATTTTATCAGATTGATGAGTACTGTCACTCCCTGAAGTTGGACATGAAAATTTACGAACACCATGTAATATTAACGTTAACGTTAACAATTTTAAGTGGGATAAAAAATGGACGTATGTATTTCACAAAGATAGTCGAGTCTCTCGAATTGATAGACATTGGTCCATGGTTCGATTCTCGAGATGTATGTTTTTTAATAACATATATTAATTAAATAAATTCATATTTTATTAAATAAAAATTTTATAGCAAAAACATTTGTTTTCAGTCGAAAAAATAAAGTAGGGTTATCATTTTGAATATTGAATTTATTCGAAATATATTTTTAAGTACACAGATCGATTAAAATAAATCACTCTTGAAATTATATGATATAATAAGTGAAATATTTAAAATAATATGTTAAAAAAAAAGAAATCAAATAAAATAATTGAAAAATTGTTTAATGTTTTTATATACATAGGTAGAGGAAAATTTAAACATTTATTGTAAATAGATATTTACTATTGTGATTTTAATTATTTAATATATTATATTATTTTGTGCAATTAATAAAATTCAATGTAAAAAAAACACACACACACAAACAAGTATATATATAAATAAATATATCAATAAAAATATTTAAAAAAATTATTATAATTACCATTATTAATGAAATAAAATAAAATTATATAAATTTAATTTAAAATCTTTTTCTGTTTTTCATACCATATTTGAAATCTACCAGCGTGTTTAAGAGTGTAAATCTGCACTATTATATATTCTTTGGTGCATTTTGATGACACCTTTCGAAACTTCTTCATTATTATAATAATATTATACTCTGTTGTAAAAATCGTAAAATCGTTTTGGAATCACCTCAGTGTCTAATTATCTGTCATCTACAGATGTTTTTCTCGAAAACTATTTTTCATGACCTATTAAGATTTGGCATAGTAATACCCAAATAGGGCCATACACTTTAAATTTCGAATTTTTAGTTAAAGGGTTAGTTTTGAGAGTTTAAATAGGAAATAAAAACCATTTTCTTTCAAGGGCATCGTGTAGGATGTCAAATAAAACCTTATTCAGGCACAAATTCTGCAATTATATTCCGGTGTCTAATAAGACAGACTTTTTGCAAAATGATTATAAAAACATAAAATTGCATAATAAGCAAAAACAAAAAAAAGTTTAGCCAACATTGATTATTTATCCATCCGATATTTGAAAGAAATCCACATTTTGTTATGTTTCCATCACAAACGCCCTAGGCCTTATTTGGAGTCTAACAAATAAATCTCGCACTTTGGGTAACAGAAGGAACTAAATTGGCTAAATGAAATATGAAATGGTTTTTATTTGGAATTAAAAAAGCTTTGTTTAATGTATCTGACTTTTTATGTATAAAACATCCTATTAATACAAGAAATGCATTGGAAGCAAGGATTTCCTTTGCTTCCAATGATGAAAAGCTTAGATATTAAGATCCTATAGTAAAAACAAACAAAAATCACCACTTTATTCACCAAACATTCCAAAAAAGTGATTAATCAATATTATAAACAGAGTCTAGCCGAAAACTGATTTGACTAGACTAGTTGGAGCATTTGTGTTTATTTTTTGTCTATTGTTTAGCTCCCCATTTTAAACTAAGTATTACTAAATCTAGTAACTTCTTACGGGTGTAGAGTCTGAAGAATAACGTTTTAAATTAAAAGAAAAAAAGTGTAAATTAGTATATTGTTTGTTCTTTCCATGGTATCCTACAACGGTTTTGTGTTTAGAATGTCAAATTCATTAAAAGCACAAATACTATTTAACAGAAAATAATGGGTGACTCCAGGGGTGGCCTTTGCCCAACAAGTGGGCTGATCAAAGGGCTTATTAATATTATGTTAAAATAATGAATTTAAATAATCTGTAGGTAAAAGATAAAACGAATGAAAGATTTATTGAACGGAAAACAGACGAAATTATTCCCTAGATAATATTCGAATGACAAAAAAAGATCACCAGACAGTAAAATTCTGAACCAGTTTTTTGTTATTGTTTTGGGGCCTAATAAATATGCATATTTAAATATTTATTTTATCAAACAAAACAATATAATGACATATTCGCCTATCCCAAACAATTCATACAACGAAGTATCAAAAAATTGTTTACTCTTGACTATAAATTATAATACACAAAGTTATGCTTCAGAAATTATTATACACAAGGGGTTTGAATTTATACTAACAAAAAAAAAATTACGGTTTTACTGAATAACATCTCACTGTCAGTATGATGAAGGTCCATATAATTGTTGAAAATGAAAGTTTTAAAATCGATTTAAATGTGATAAATTATAATGAACGTTTTTTTTTTGTTGGGACAAAATCTAAAATTAAATCTTTTTTTTTTTTGTGATGTTTTCAATTTATCTAATTTTCTTTCATAAATAAATGTCTGGAAATTCTACACACCATCTGCATTGGTATGTTATTATTAAACATCATTTTCAATATGGAAATCTGCTTTTCCAACATTTGAACAACGCATGTATTGTATATACGTATATATTTTCTTTTAATTATGTTCGAACGAAAGTTCTTAGATGGCTCTGTATTCAGTATATTTCTATCTACCTTTCTATCTTTCTACCATTGAAAATTTAAATGAATGTTTTTATACCCGCTATTCGTTATGGGTACAGTGTAACTAGGAGACAGACTATATCTGCCCTAAATGACGTTTTAGATGGGTATAAATGAAACTTTTTTCATAAACTCAGTATATACCGGGTATTTAAGCAATGAATATTTTGAAAAAATTTCGTAGCAGTTTAATATGTTATAGATTGAGATAATTTAAAATCATCCAGCACAAATAGGGTAAATGTAACTTTTTATTTTTATTAAAATATAATGTACACTCCTATTCAATATATTTGAACCAGTAAGAAACATTCTAAGCGTATATGTTACTGAATCTATGTATAAGATTACATATTAGAAAGTAACACTTAGAAAGTTTAAACTGGTTCATTTTTTATGAACGGGAGTGTACATAAGTTAAAATACAAAATTTAACACACATTTAATATAAGCTAGTTTCTAATAGTAAATCAAGGGATATTTTAAGTTTTTGTAACAGTTATCAACCATGCGCAAGACATAATTGACAAAATTTCCAGAAGTAATTGGCAAAACGAGTCGTTTTGGATGAAAAACAAGTAGTTAATCTTTTTCTTTCTTTTCGCATTCTCCTCGGGCACTTCTCAAACTCTTGAAGTTTTAGATGCATAGACTCTGATCATCTTTTTATTTGGTGTAATCCAACTTACGTCCCCTACAAATTATCGCTGCCCTAAACGAATGGGTAGATAGGTCTATGAATAGGAAATCGAAGGATACAGCAGGCTGCAGACAGGCCAAACAAATGAGAGTTGGGTATAATGCCGCGGGGTCAACCTGGCTCTTGACAAAAACCGGAAAGGGATAAACCTCCTTGTTGGGATGTTTATCGGTCACTGCAGACTCAAAAACACATTTTTCTCTCATGAGGTTAGAGGATAGTGCGATCTGTCCGGACTGTGACGGGGCGGATGATACGCCATTCCACCTTCTATCAGAATGTCCTTTAAGAGCCAGCATGAGGTATCTAGTTTTTTGCTCAACCGAAATGGGAGAATCTTAGGTAAAACAAGTAAAGGGGAGCTCTATCATGTCATTTTCAAAGAAAGCAAGTAGGTGCGACAACGAAACCAAATGTGGTAGAGGATGAAAGAGTAAGAGTGGATGGGATTCTTAGGGGGCGATAAATAAAGCCTAGAAAGACATCTGCCAGGCTTCCTTCCCTCTGTTATTGCTACTACTACTACGTCTACTAAACACTTACTTCTATAAACTATACATCATTACAATAAATGCGCCTCCAGGTACTGTCAGACCATAATTAACTTGCACTTGACCGATGTTATACTGTAAAGCATACTACAGACGCAGAACATTGTGCAGCAACATTGAGAACATTAAGAATATTCTATACTAGGTTGCAAATGTGTATAGCTGTTGCAGCAACAAAAAACATGTCCTTGAACTGGTTGCAGTAAAAATCAAAATTATTTGATATTTTGTAGGAGGAGTTAAATGTTCCTGTACAAATTGGTCATATTATCTAAAATTTTATGTTTTCCTAATATTTTATTATGTTTTATTACATAGATTGGTTTCTTTATATATACTTTATTATTATTTTTATACTTTATTTTTTGTATTGAAATATAATTTATTTTTGTAAAATTTTTTTTACAAAATACATACAAATAAATAAACTAGTAACTAGAAATACAAATAAACTAGTAGATACCAAAATAAATGAGATAGACAGAGACAAGATGACAAGTGATTGAATTTTTAAGATTACTGTCATAAAGCAATAAAATAATAATTTTATGTTCCACAATTTTAGTTGCACGTCTGTACAGAAAATATTTTGTAGACGGAGTTCAATGTTGCTGCACAATGTTCTGCGTCTGTAGTATGGGATTTTTGAAAATCTTTCTTTCCTTTTCGCTTCCTTGCTTGGCCCATGTAAATATATTATTGTAGACAAGTTGTCGACAAATTGTACATTCAAAAACAGATACAAATAAATGTATAATGTCAGTGGAATCGATATTGAAATAATTAATGACTATGTTATGAAAGAGAGTTAAGTTTGTCTATATATTCATCTTTTTTATGATGCAAAGACGAATGGACGTTTTTCTCCTGTCTGCCTGTTACTACATAAAAGGGTTGTTGTAAATACGACATATATTTTCTTTCATCTGTGTATAATAAATACTTTCAATAGATGACGTCTACAAACAAATAAAAATTATAAAGACGACGCGAAGGCAGAAGTTATATTTTACATCAACTGAAAATTATATATACAAAAATTTGTAGAAATTCTAAAAACAATTCCGTAAACATTGAAACAGTGGCGTTCGTATACCTAATATGATAGTCAGAAATACGTAACTCAACTGAAAGACTTTCACACTTTTCTAAGACCTAATATAAGACAAAAGGTTCTCGAACGTTCATATTGAGTTGAGTTATTCTGTTTGATTTTCCTTACATGTGATCAATCTTGCGATCATTACTTAAAATATATATATATATATATATATATATATATATATATATATATATACATAATTTAAGAGTACACGTGGCCTCTATTTCTGAGAAGTAATTTATACACCTTTGAATAAATACTATGATAATGAATCTATTTTTGGATTGTATACGACAACAAATTGGCGCAGCTAGTGTTGTTGTTATCTTTTGTTTCAATAGATCGTAAAAAGAGAAACACCCTCACTCCAAATTCCATGTATGCTGTCTTACAACGCCTCCAAATGTATTTACAAATATTATAACTAAATTTATTTTTTCGAGCTTCTTGAATAAAATGGTAAGCATCATCTATCATTGTTGGTTACCCAACCGAAATAATTGTAAACCTCAGTTTTTAATTATAATTTTTTTTACAAATGTACACAAATTGTTAATCAATTGTTAATTTACATTGTTAATTTTCGTTTCATTTATACCAATAGTACTTAAACTACATACTATTAAGAATTTCTCGGAGACAGTGGGCTCAAAATTATTCCATACGCCATTGAAACATAAAACATAAATTCCAATTATGAACGTAATATATTGAAATATAGTTCAAAACAAATAAGAAAATAATAATTAAATTATCGTTTGTATATTCATTACAATTTTATTTTGTTAATAATAAATTTTTGTTTATTTACTTTTTTTATCTAATTAAATTTGATTGTACATACTTTATAATAATAATTCATTTAGTAATAAATATTGATATGAATTTTTGTATATTCTTAAAAGCAGCTGTGAGTTATAAATAGATGATTCAAAATATTATATCACAAATACTATTCATTGTTTTCCAGTCGATAGTTCCGAATTGTTTTTTTTTATATATACAAGCTATGTAATAACAGTACACTGCAGATCCAAATGTTTTATTTTAAAACACTTTAAACGTTAAAATGTCTGTAGTAACCAAGTAAACTCTAATAAGGTGTTTAATAGAATGTAAACATCTTAAACGTTTAATTTTAAATAATTTGAAGTGTTATAAATAAAAATATGTGTAAGGTGCTCTTATATAAATACACTTTTAAAAGTTGAGTGTAATTTCTTATTTATATAAATATTTGCAAAATAAAGTTTCATTTGATTTTACTAATTACGAAGTCGGTGAAATACAAAATGTGAAGTAACTTTTCTAATATTATTTTAATGAAAACTTTATCATAAGGAAACTTGTAGAAAATACTGCTATTTATTGAAATATTGAGAATGTCTTCATGTCAACTTGATTCTTTTTTCTGAGAAAATCCACTAGCGTACATAGTTCCAAGTGTCCATTCCTTGTTTAATTTGAATGCATGACCAGGCCTTTGTATGAAAATAATAGATGAAAAATAAAAAAAATTTCTAGAACAAGTGTTAACGCTTTAAAGTCCTTCTCGTATCTGTGAGTGGCTGTCTTACACGTCTAAAAATCAGCGCACACACAATTGCTTGAAATAACACACTGTTAATTTTGAAGATTACTTCAAAATTATCTAATTTGAGATCACAACGCTTCCCATAAATATTCTCCAGAACATACCGCATAGTAGAGATAGATAGATAGATAGATAGACCGCATAGTAACAAAATTAGATAATTCTCATTTTTAGATCATATCAGCAAAACCCAGATCAAATAATAGTTATTAACGCGTAGGAATCTACATTTAAAACTGTTGAATAATAAGACATTTTTAATATTTATTTAAAAAGAGTCTGATCTCACTTTAATGAGCTCTGCCATCTTTCATTGTCGTAAAAAGTAATCTTACAAAACCCTTTACACTTATTTAATTAAATATATATTTGGGATTTTGAACATATATTTTGGGATTTAACAATTGTTAGGAAAATTTCAAATATTTGTTTAATTTAATAATTATAATCGATTTTCGTCAAGTAAAGACCCATTAAATTCAAAACCCTATATACTGTTTACTTTATTTTACGAAGAACAGTCACGAATTATAGACAAGGCCAAATATTATTTACAAATCAATATCTCTTTATGTATAAGTGTACGTTAAAATTTAGGGAACACATTCATAAATTTATTCCATTTCTCCTCCTATTTCCGATAAACAACATTCTAAAAAAAAAACGGATCTAAGTAGCCCCACAACCTCTTAACACAGGCTACGCATGAAAATAAAGGTTGTACCATAGACTGACTCATGCTAGATATTTTTAGCCTGCTCACGTATAAAGTGAAAAGCTGTGCGACTATTAATTCACACCATGGTTTTTCTACCACATAGATTTAAATTAAAATTTAATTCAAATAATAGTAAACTAGTTTTGTATCTTTGGTAAGAAATATGTATATAATGAAAATCAATCGCTAATTTGAGTAAAAAAATCATATTGGTGGATCGAAATAAAAGATGTCGAAAATAGCAAAGCTATTTCATTGAAATTCGATACTATACAATATAGGATGTAACAGGCGTGGATCCAGCTCTCAAAAAAGGTTGTGGTCACAGCCACCCGAAAATCGGCCAAGTGCGAGTCGGAGTATAAACTCGCTCATGATTGATATAGTGCATTTCTACAAAAAAGATATTTACAAAATATATGACGCCCTGACCAAGACTTCGTGCAGTGTATAGTTCTACGTGGGCAAAGGCGTGGGGCGAACACTAGTAAATTAATAAACCGTGAAAGTGTGACGTCAAAAGTCTATTAGGGTTGTGGGCCCATCGTGCTCACAACGGTGGATCCGCTTGGGGTGTAATATTAAAGGATTTATGTCAACAGAGGATTTAATATTATGATTTTGGTAAAACTTGCCCAATTTGTCACAAGCAGAATGAGTTAAATATAAAAAAGTCAAGCTTACTTCAATTGCCTAGGAACGATAAATAAACACACCCTCTTTTAAGTGCTCGCTTGGCTAACAAAGCAGCATCAATACTCCTTGCAGGACTAGTGCTCCTCGGTGGACTTATAGATGACATCAACTGAGAAGTACTCAGACAAGAAGAAGAAAAAAAGTGTGTGATGTCCTGCAGGATTAAGATAGGCCAAGAACCTTCATGCATACTTTAATGGGCACAGCTCCAAGTTCTGCGTCAGTCTGAAAAACATTAGACTGCTGTTAAAACTCAAGGAACATCTTTGCCATACCCTGCACCCTGAAAACCATATGCATGGGTGCGTGTCAGTTATTTGCAGGGAATACTCCCTAAGAGATCTATATGGAATGCTTTAGCTGAAATATTTCTCGGTTTGCATTCGATTTGCACCCATCATTCATTTACACACAGAAACTCGCACTGACATCTATACAGACATATAAACCAATATTGGGCCATATAAACCAATATTCAACAATATAATTTTTGGAATATGGGGAAACGTAATATTGTAGTAAAAACTCACTATCGTTTTTGGGCCCCAAAAACATAACCTCTTTATTACGTTATTGTAATATGTATATATGCTTTGTATATAGAGGTTAAAATGAAAATATGTGTTTAATTTAAAAACTCCACATGATGTCAATGATAATTATTTGTTATCAATGAAAATGAAAATATTTTTTCAACACACGTTTGTGGGTATCTCAATAAGATTGATGGGTAGGTACCTGCTTCTTTCATTCTTGATCAAGTGGAAGAAAATATATTGAGCGAATATCTGGTTTAATATGTTGAAAATATATTGTTCGTTTTTTTTTTTTTCGTTTTCTAAATAAATCATTTAAATATACATAACGTACTCCCATACGTGAGTCGTGATAATAAAGCACCCTACGCAAATCTGTTTATAAATTTATGAAATTACTCTCCTTCAGTAAAATGTGACATGCTTCATAATAAACCAGTCACGTAATAACTACCTGTTTAAATACGCTGTTTATTCGGTGTTATTTATCTGAACTATTACTGTTTATTTTACTCGCCCAAGCACATAACTTGTATTTGATATATCAGGTATATGTAGGTATATTAATACACGTAAGTGATGCCGCGAAACGAGAGTAGCATGTCTCTTGTATTGTATTGACTTATAGAAGTTTTTTGTCGTCTCGCGTCTCGTCTTGTTTTTATAGTTGAAGATTTTCTAAAACAAAGACATTTTAACAAAATTTCTATTCACATAAAGTGCATATTTTTCTAAATAATTTTAATTGCAACAATAAATACTAAAAAATTAATTCATTACCATCCAAAATGTTTTACTGTTTTGTGCTTAGTACATAGTTACAGATAAATATTTTGTACCTCGAATATTTATCGAAAATCAGTATTTTAATTTTTGTCTCGTCTTTCTCTGTCTTTTTCTCTTATTTCTTAGAGAGGTAGATTGTAAAGGCTACCCTGGACGGGCTACACTTCGACCAAAAGGTCCATTGTGATGCCTTAGGATGTGAGGATGTAAGTGGAGTGGAAGGAATTTGTGAGTAGACTAGAAACTGGTAGGATATGCGGCTGCAGCCGACTATGATAGGAACTACGCCGATATTCATCTGAAGTTCGTGAAGGAAACTGCAGAAAACCTTCTCAAGTATAGTCGGTTACTTCGATCTTGTCCATACGCCGACAGTTTAGTCAATTAACCGCCCCTTTTTTTCTCTTGTTTCTTTCGGTATCATTAAATAAAAAATAATATTTTTAAATGTTAATAAGATTCTGTGTGTGATGGCCAGCAAAAAAAGTTTTTGCAAAATATCCCATTCGATCAAAAATGGAGCTTTACCGGATTCTTTCGAAAATGGTTCTAATGATTCTTACAAATATATTTGACAAGATTGTATCTCTATTTGGTATTTTTTGAAGTTGACTTCGATATACTAAAGGTGTAAGTAAAATTTTCTAGTTTGAACATGTTTACAAGTGACAATCCTGATCCTTTAAATAGAATCAAGTCTTATATACAAGTTGCATATCATATATACTTGCATCGAATGGGTCGTTACTTGCTGAAAATCCATTTGACTAGTTTCGGAACACAGTTCCTTCTTCAAAAATAAAAATGAACTGAACAATTTTAACATACTGTAGCAACAAAGTAAACATTTTCGGGTACTTAACATAACGTTTTGTGTATAAGATCTAAAAATATTGGAGAAACCTAACCGGGCATGTTAAGTACCCGAAAATGTAAACATTCTTGATACAGTATGTTAAAATTGTTCATTTCATTTTAATTTCTGAAGAAGGAACTGTGTTTCGAAATTAGTCAAAATAAAGTGATTTTACGAAAATTTCAAACATTTTTTAAATTAAATAGGTAAGTTGCATATATACTAAAACAGATTAGAGGTGGCAGTCCTCAACTTCCGTAAAAAGAATCAGGATTGAAATATCTGATATACTTTTAAATTATGTAAAAATGTATATTTACTTTTTACCGTTGAAAATTTTGAATATTTTTAAATTGTGTGTAAATATATATTTCTTTATTGTATACTGTGTATAGAGGTTGTGTGGCGTTTAAGACATATATTTAACTATCAACAATTATTTTTGTCATACAAAAACCATCGACTCCAAAAATGACGAAATTTTTCTTAATTTTGCAATTAATTTGCTGCGGAATCCATTGTATTTCCGGGAAAATATTTAACGTTATTTAAAAATTTTTGAACTGAGAGTTTATTTGAAAAAAACCTTTTTTTCAGCAAACAACTTATACAATTGAAAATGACACCATTTTTGGAGTCGATAGTATTCTTTTAATTTACTACCATGCATAGACTGCATGAAAACGGATAAAACAGATTACACGAATACAAAGAACATTATTCAAATTTTTCATACTAACTACTGCAGACATTGACTGACTGTCATCTAATGAATTTAAATTGCACAAAAAATTCTATATAAAATTACAATCTGTTCAGGGATTGACGACATCAAGTTTTCTTAATTCTATTATACAAGGTCAATTCTTTACTCTATTGTAAAAGGTGTTTCTTTGATTTTATCTCAAAGTTGAACATACGTCAATTTTCCAGAAACAATCAATATAAGATCCGTCTCCTAATAAAGCTCAGCTATGAAAAGTCGTAAATGTATTTATTGAATCAATTCGTAATATCCAACATACCGACCTCTTATAAGGCAGCAAACTTGAAAACCGGATTAAGCACGTCCCAAAAACATATAGAACCGTTGAGAAAAAAACTTCCGCAATTTTGTTACGGAAAAACCATATAAATATAGTTTGTTAATGTTTTCATCAAACATAATTTGGCCATTAATTCATTCACAACAACAATTTTTAAGCGGAATACATAAAAAACATAGCCCGCCGATGAGAGATAGGCAGGTGGGAAGATCGTTTTGGCTCGTAGAAAATTTTATGTACTTTCGCGTGGTTTAAAATTTTTGTTGGTTACATGTAGGTATATTTTTCGAGTTGTAGAGGGTACATGTAACGGCGCTGTTTTTCAGCGTGCTCTGGCACCAATACCGCTCGTCAAAAATCAAAGTTGACTAGTGCTTTTTTAGGAAATTTTGTCTACTTTAAAGAATGATCATCCTCAAAAACCGCATAGTTTTCGAGATATAAGCGAAAAATTGAGGTTTTCCATTGTGAAGCCGTCTTCATGCAAAATAGGAATTCTTTGCAATCAATTCATTCACAACGACATTTTTTAAGCAAAATTCATCGAAAATATCGCGCCAATGAATTATACGCAAGTGGGAGGGATCCTTTCGGCTGTCTGATGCAAAAGGCATTTTTCGTAATTTTAACTTTGCTCCTTCTCCCCTTATGAGAAAATTGAATGTTAGAGATGTATCTTGTAGTAAATTTAATGTACTTTCACGTTGTCTTTTCAACATGTATATTTTTTGAGTTGTCGGGAGTGGTAGTGGGCGTTATTAACGTTTTCGCAAAAGGGTAAAAACCGCTGTTTTTCAGCGTACTCTAGCACCAATACCGCTCATCAGAAAATCAAAGTTGAGAGGTACGTTGTGTAGAAAATTTTGTCTACTTTAATTTTGTTTGTGGTCATCATCGGAAAAACGGATAGTTTTCGAGTATAAGCAAAAACCTAAAAAAACTTCGAACATTTTTTTGCGTTTTTTGTTGTGAAGCTTACCTTCTACACAGGAGCAAACTTGAAATTCAGTACCACACAAAAAATATATAGAACTTCTAAGACAAAAACCCGCGATTTTGTCACGAAAACAGCAGTTTTGAACCCCGTTTTACTAGAATGTAGATACAATTTACGCAGTTCTAACTTGGTTACGGTACAATCAACCAACAGTTGTAGAATTTTAAGTCGTAATATTGGTGACAATCCTTATTTTTTCAAAGCAGTCTGTGTTATTGGTGTGATCGGGAGGGAGGTAATCGTAAAGCTACAAAAATTATTGATTGAACTAACATTCTGTATACATTTCGTATATAAATTGAATATTCATTAAATAAAATTTCATACTGATAGCAATTCATTATTATTTTCATAAACTCTCTTAGACATATTATTTATTGTTGAATAACAAAAGAACAATTATAATCATACCAACCAAACCAACGACATCTTCTAAAAAAATTAAAATGCCCAAACATTTAGATTGAAAATAATTTTATTGTAATTGTAATGGAAATGAAATCATCACTAATTCAGACAGAGTATAAGAAATTTTTTTTTACGAATACAAGTGATTAATTTTAAACTTGAAAATTGTATTGTATGTAAATTTAAAAAAAAAAGGAATGGTCCCCTTCTCTACACTTTAAGGTTATTCGATTGGTTTATAATGAAAAAAACTCTATGGAACTAATTTCGATTCATTACAAAAAGATAGTTAAAAAATTTCAAATTCGCCCCCTTTACCTAGATCAGTTTCTTTTGTATTATAAATACGTATTTCGACTACAAAGTAGTCACCATCAGTATAAATTAACTAGTCGTAATTTACTCTTTGACAATTAGAAATAGATAGAAAGTCGAGATCAATAGACAAAAATAAAAATAAATAGAAAATTAACTAAAATAAATTAAAATTAAAATATAATAAATTTTAAAATGTTATACTAACGGAGGTGAACAATTTCTAGCTAGATTTATATAACCTGTCTTTTTTTTTAAATTCAATGAATTTTATTGCGGTAAGTTTTGTCAATAGACCTTTGTCTGTAAAACACTAGTCAAATTATGATATTAATTTAATTACTGACGTGTGTATCACTTTCCACGAAGCATCAGACATATCAATTTTTCTCTTTATTTTGTATTAGTGCTCGAATAACCTTAAAGTGTGTAATATTGATGTACTCTAGTATACACACTTCAAAATCAATACACGATTAAACTCACTCAGGTGGTTTTTTTTCATTTCTTTATCATATTATAGGAATGAGTGTTATTTAAAGGATGCTGTGCTTCGATACCTCGAATGAACAATGCGTGAATATTAAAAGTAAATTGAGTTACAGGTGTATCTGAATGAAGTTAACTCGCTATTTTTAGAACTATTTAGAACTATGTCAGTCCAAGATTGTGAGTTCGTTAAAATTCCGGTTAATTCAAATCTTTATATAAATAGTTTTCTTACCCTTAATATAACAATTATTTAAATAAATAAAAATTTTTTAATTTATGATGTTTTTAAAACGGACTAAAAACTATAAAATAATTTCACCTAGCCCCAAATAGATTTATAACCCCAGGCAGATTCCTAACCCCATACAGATTATCCTAAAAATTGTTGATAATGAATTTTTATTAGCAATGAAAGCTATGGATTTATAAAGATAAATCAGTAATTTAGGAATTTTCTTCAAAATAATACTTTAAAAACTTGATTTAATTTCTTGGAACCAAAATTGAACACACAAGAAAATGTAATCATTTACCAATAAACGTTCTTTGATTCGTAGGTAATTCACTGTCAATATTTTTGGAATTTATACAAAAGAATACTTCAATAATTTGATTGAATTTCTTGGAACAAACAGTAAAAACGTAATTTAAAATTTTAGCGATGTGTTACGGTAAAAGTGACAAATATTATTATTTTTAAATAAAAATAACCATGGATATTATTAACAATAACAAAGCTTTCAGTAAAATAAATTGTAATAATTATGTTATATATTGTGTACTACTAGAGTAGCCTTGGTATATTTAAGAAAGACGTTTGTTTATTATTTACTATTTTCTACTATGTATAAAAAAAATTCTTAGCACATTTATGAACTGAATAACAAATTATTAATATCTTGGTTACATTAAGGTTGAATGGACAGTGCCCAGCAAATCATAATCAACAGAAACACTTTTTTTAACAGAAATTAAAAATTTTAATCTGTAAATTGATTATTTAAATTTAGATAGCATCTAACATCACTAGTCATCGGATTTATGTAATTATTTAATTACGAAAAATAATAAATAATCGTCTTTTGACTCTATTTAAGTATGTCGGACGAGAATTTTCGTGAATTCTTATCTTTTTAATTAAGGTATTTACAAAACTCTGTACGATTTAATTTATAAAAGTGGAAGATTTTTACTTTTTAATCTACAAGAGGTGGAGCAACATTAAGATAATGTTAATCTACACAGCAAGATAATGTGGATCTATGCGAAATAGTGTAAAATTAGGGTAATCTATGCGCAGAAGTATACAGTCCAAACTTCTACGTATTGTGTGCAGGACGTATTCACGGCAAATTTGCGGAGCGAACTAGAACTGCGCCTTCTTTCTTTCTTTTTAGCTTTTACGGTAACATAAATGACGACCTCATATCGTGATAAAAAAACTACAAAAATTATTTTTAAGGACTAGAATAAATCAACTTGAAGATACAAAACAACTTTTTAACTTGTCTATTGAAGGTTAAAACTTATTGAATAATTTATGAAATATTTTCAGTTCAATGAATGTATAATGCAATTTCAATTCAATATTCTGTGACATTATCGTAATTCTTTTATGAACCAAATATTACTCACAATATTGTATTCGAAAATTTGCTATCACATTGTTTATATAGAAATTGGTAAAGTGCTAACTGAATTCATGTCGATGGATAAAAATGTTAATCCATTGATCATCATCATTTTATCAGCTTTCAGTGAATGTATTAGATTTGATTTGATTTTTTTTTTTTTTAATAAAAATAATATGGGAATGCGTTTTGTATCACTTTAAGTAATGAATGGTATGGAAATAATTTAATACTAATGCAAACAGAATATCAAAATATTAAAAATAATCGTATTTTATTTAATATATTTTACTTAGGTTCATTGAACATCCTTATGAAGAAGACGAATACTAAACTCTATGACCATATTTGTAAATTTATTACAGGATATACGAGCGCTGATGTATAGTCCATTTATAAAATTCTTCAAAATCTTATATAGTACATTCATAAAAGTCCACAATAATGTTTATTATTTTTTGTCGTAAGTTAAAATTAAAATCTAATTTAGGCCCGTCATATTGGGCTTAACAAAAAATATACATAAAAACCAATCTGAGATTTTTGGTAATTAAGCTACAGCCGACAGAAATAAAATATACTCGAAATCTCAGTTGTTTTCTTAAATATCTTTTTTTTTTATTCGTCTTATTTTATTCCAAGTGAAAATTATCAAAATATGTCAAAATATGTGTAAAAATATGGATTTCTCCATAAGAGCAATGCATTAAAACTCGAACTTTAGCATTAACTAATTAATTCAAGACACCCCGTACCCCCCCCCCCCCGCCTGAAACTTAATAAGTGCATATAATTGATTTATATGCACTTCAACTACATGTAAACAAAAAATCAGACTTAATCTTTTTGAAGCTTCAGTGCTCGTTCATCCTTAAAGTGGCATCATTTTTTTATACTAATATTCAGTATAGGAAAATTCACGTAATTGGACCAAAAATCAAAACTTTCATCATATTCCCACGTTTTGCAGTCACCACAGTCTATTATCAAAAGATAATATATTTCAAAAGATAATATGTGTGTGTGATTGTTCGTGAGCCATAAACATTCTTCACTCAAAATGTCGAGAATCATAAATTTTATCTTATTTAGCCAAGAGAAAGGGAAGCTTAGAGGGAGGGAAAAACACAAAGGTTGGATTAACTTCTTTAATACTATTGTCCAAGCGAGGACCGTAAAAAGCGGCACCCAGCTAGTACATATCGTGACTGCAATCACTTACCTTGCCAACCCTTTGAGAATAATAAAAATAATTACTAGAAATAAATAATAAATAATTCTAAAAATAATAATTACTAGAAAAACACATCAATATATTTTTCTTCATTTTTTTGCCAATAGGGAATATACATGAAAATTTTTTTTCACTTCAATTGAAGCATGTTTACTTGACAAATATCAAGGTAAAATTACTTTTTAAATAACTTTAAAAATAAGCGAGATATGAATGATTGAAATTCCCGATTAGACAAAGAGGGTGATAGCCTCTTGATATGTTATGTGACGTCATATTACACTTTCACCATTTAAAATTCACGTAAAACTCCGTTTTTAGTATTTTTGCAAGAAAGAGACAGATAATAATCTTTAAAAGCTTATAGCTCCTTGATATTTGTCGGATTTTAATTTCGTTCTTAAATATTATTACAGTATTAACAGTATTTTCATATTCTGAAAATAAATGTGAAAAAAAATTTGCATGCATATTCCCTATTGTTTTCTGAAATTTTTTTTCACTTTTTTTCACAGTTTCTGAGGAAAAATGTAGCTGAAGACATATGTAGGTACACATTACACATAGATACAACGATATATAGAAAACAATTTATGCGCCATATAATATTTTCCCCTCGCAGACTTGCCAGACAGTTGATTGCAGTCACTATATGTACTATCTTTTCTGAATGTTTCATCCCCTAATTAAATGGGCACTGTTTTTTAAGGTCACCGCTCCTCTTACTATAGTAAAGTGCTAATAAATCAATTTTACAATAATTTGTCTACTGACAATTTTATCTATAAGTATACGAGTAATATTTATAGAAATACTGTCGATTTTATGTTCTCTAATTTGTAAAAATTAATATTTTTTGTCTCCAGATATACCAATAAATATTGCTATTGTTAATTATCTTATAATTATAAAAATTATAACTTTGTACTTAAAACTAATAATAATAATTAAAAGATAACTGAAATCTGTGTTTTAATGGAAATATATATTTTTTCTTAACAGATTTACAGCTATTGGCGGTATCTCAGTTTAAGAAAAGTATTCCGATTAAAAAAATGTAATAGGAAGTTCGGCACTCAAAGATAAATTCATCATACGGCTTATTAATTTTACCGATCGATTTGTGCCTAGTTCACTGGATTTTCGAAAAAATATCTGGAATAAAACTTTTTTCATATATCTAATAAAAAATTTTGTTCCAAGCATTTTTTTCGAAAACCCAATTGATTCGACACAAATCAATTGATGAAATTTTTGATGAAAAACGCCATTTTTTCTGGTCGACTATACCTCATAGAACAGCTTTAGTCTCTGCAGGTGCCAAAGCGAAGAACGTCTGGCGTCCGCTACTGAGACGTAATGATACATAAAATACATACATAAAATACAATAAAATAGCAATACATAAAATAGCAACCAGTCCCAAAGGTTCAGTTGGTTAAGGCACTCTACTCGGAACTGGAAGGTTGCTGGTTCGATTCCGTACGGCGGCAGTTTGTCAATTGAATTAATTTAAAAAAAAACATTAATGGATCTAAACTGTCGGCGTATGGATAAGAACGAAAGTAACCGGCTACGCTTGGGAAGGTTTTCTGCAGCTTCCTTCCACATTCTCCAGATGAATATCGGTATAGTTCCTTTCAAAGTCGGCATCAGTTGCACAACCCACCCATTCCTAGTCGACATAAAAATTCATCCGGTTAAAAAGACCTTGAAACGCTACTTGCTATTCGAACACCCCTCCGCTACTACTAATACTACATAAAATATCAAGTGCTCACGTTGCCTTCTGTTATATAATTTTAAATAACTTCAATTTGAAACATAAAGTTTCATGATCATCTTAAAACGTAATTATTTGTATGATGAATGATAAATCAAACAGACAGAGATAGCATCTACATATTTATTCTCTCATTATTATAGGCAATATAAATTATTAATCTATTTCTAGAATGATTAATATCTACTAATTTATCGTCGATCAGTCTTTATATTTATACGTTTATAGCTTCAGATATTATTCCCTCGAATCCATGTGTGTGTGTGTGTGTTTGGTTTTCATTAATAATATAAATGTAATTGGATATATTTTATTAAAATTCAACTACTTATATCTGTAGGGAAACTTATTCTAATAAATTGTTTTTCAGATGATTAAATGTACCTAAGTATAAATAAAAGTTTGCTTATGTCCGTAATAAATTTTATGAAAGATCATTGACAGAGACCTTCTATAAAACATTTTTGAAGTCAAATCATCATGCAAACGTCATTTCTTAAAATGTATTTTCTAAAAAGATGCTATTTACACTGTAAAAGGTAGTTTACTTTTATAGAAGAAGATATATGTACAAAAAAAATAAAAACTTTTTTTACGGTATTCAGGCTGACTCAAATTCACAATAAGAAATAATTTTATATTCTCTCAATCTGGTAATCTGGTTATCTCGCATTCTTATTCTTCTAACTAATCCATTATACTATAAAGCTAGAAGTGAAGCTGACTGATCCATACAAACTGTAAGGTACTTCTAGACATGTTAGAAAGATGCGGTTTTTTGCATTCGACGCGAAATTGTTTGAAACCGACGAGAAAAATCGGAAAACTTCAACTTTTTCATTGTAACCCCCCGGAAAATTGGAAAAACACCCCCCAAAAACTTATTTTACAATTCATGCAATGTTATTTCTGTGACGCGGACCCAAGACCGAAGGCCGCCTTGGGGGTCAAGAGGGGTTTCCTTGTTGCGAGCAGAGTGAGTATTTATTATAAAGCTGAAGAGTTAGTATGTTTGAACGCGCTAATCTCCGGAACTCGCAGTCTGATTTGAAAAATCCTTCTTACATTAGATAGAAGTTATAAGCTACAAAGTTTGCATTTGTGCTGCATGACAGTCACGATAAACACCTTACTTCCAAACTTGTGAGATACAGAAAAGTTTTAAAAACGTTTATCTAATAAAAACAAAAAACAAACTTTTCTATGAAACATTTTTCATACACAAACAGTTTAGGCACAATTTTAGTGCGAAGCCTATGCGGGCCACTATATTACCGGAAACATATATTTTTTCAATAGCAAAAGAATATACACACGGATAATTGTAGAAAATAATAAAAATTAATAAAATAAATATCACAGACTTGACGATATACAATTGAAAATAATCTTAACCTTCACCTGTATAGAAAATTCATCGAAATTTAAACAATTTAATTGATAACCGTGGTAGTCCACATGGCATACGAGTTGAACCATGGACTAAAAGTGGTATAGTGGATTAACTGATACCCGTTCAGATACACTCCATTGATGTGATAGAAAAAGATGATGATAATGATGTTCCCACACATATAGTAATAATAAAAGCTTGATCACAACACACATATAGGTGTATATCGTATATGTGTATGTTCTAGGAGCACATAAATATTTGTGCGCAAGCGTTATCACCTATTTGAAATAACCACTCGTTGGCTGTTGTGTGTCGTGTTCACATAAATATATTTATAATATCTATTAAATGTATGTAGAATGTCAGTTGAAATCAGCAAGTTGTACGGCGGACTAAAAAGGAATAAATACAAAATTTTATTGCTCTATTGGTGTTTTTGAATCACACGTGTTATTTATATTCTCATGTTTTTTGTTTGTTTTTTTTTTTAAACATATAAACAGTTTCTAAACATTTTTACAAGTTAATTTTGTTACTTTAGTACTTAAAAAAAAATTTATTTTTAAAATTAACAAAATGTTGGATTTTTCTAAGTAGCAAAAAAAATTATTTTGTATTAAAAAAAAAAAAAACATTTTTTAAAATGAACTTTTTTAAAGTTTAAATAAAAATTTTTACAAGACTTACGAAAAAGGTAATTACCAATTACATTATTTTAATCGCAAGCACACACTTTTTGAATGCACATGCACATGCATGAGAAAGTAAAGTTTTTAAAAAAAATTAATAAATCATTTTGTAAAACACACAGTCTAAAATTTTGATTTACTTGTTTAAGTGATTACTTCAGCATCCTTGATCTAGGATCTGTGAACAAAGTACGACCTCATTAGTCCATTTGGGTCCGTAGGTAAATAACATTCAACATTTGTGAAGTACTTCGATGTACATACCTTGCATTTTTTTTTTTAATTAATGATATGTAGATGAAAACTTTGTACTTAAAACTTATAAAATAGCTATTGAAAACTCAATAATAGTTTAATGTCAAATTTATTTTAATCATTTAATCGATAAATTATTATCCAAATATCCTAAAGTTATAATGTTAGTTTTAAAGTTTTAATTTACCTTGTTCGAATTCAACATTAGTTAGCTTTTTTATTCATAATGGAATGAGATTTTTAGTTTGATAAAGTATAAAGTTTGCATGTTCTTTTATTTCAAATAAGAAGAAAAAAAACCGATAGCAGGTGTCAGTCTAAAACATTAATTTCGTACTGTTTGCATCGTTTTTCTTTCATGGGAATTTTCTTTTATAAAAACTTGTATTATGTCTTTTAAAAGAATATTACATTTTAGTAACTGAATAATTTAATTTTAAAATCACCACCATTTTGAATTAGTGTAATTGACCTATGTTTACTCAAAATTGCCTGTTGAATTTCTGTCCTAATATTTGTAAAACTCCCAAATTAATCAAAGTTGTACCTAATTAGTAAATTTTACTACGATTTATGATTTTTTGGTTCTATGAACTGTAATATTTTCAAAATATTATCGATTTTAATGTAGTAATTATTTTCCGAAACAATAATTAAAAAAACTGCTTTTGGTTTACCTTGTACTAAGACTAATTTTAGTATTTTGTGATTCCTCTTAAGTTTACATGTTATTAAATATGATGTCTATACTGATTTTATGACTATTCACAATATATAGTATCGTCATAGTCATCCTTGTTATTCCCGTTCGATTTTAATTACTTCGAATTTATATGATAATTGTACATAACCATTGTACTGAAGTAGATTTAATCATCAAAGTTTATATTATTCGGGAATATAATAATCATGGCTTAGTGGTTTTCTCCAAAACACATCCAGGCATCACCTTACTAATTAAAAGTAGAAATTTGGTATTACATTGTTCGACAAGATTTGCCACAAAACAATCGAATAAATTTGATTTAAAAACAATTAAATTTCTCTAAAAGACACCCAACCACCACTCTATTAATTGAAAGAAGTAATTTGCTACGATAGTGTTCAACAAGATTTGCCACAAAACAATTTAATGAATTTGATGTAAAAACAATTAAATTTCTCTAAAAGACACCCATTCATCACTTTATTAATTAAAAATAGTAATTTGCTACGATAATGTTTGCCACTAGATTTGCCACAAAACAATCTTATGAATTTGATGTAAAAACAAATAAATATATTTTAATTAGAGTATTTGATAATACCTGTCCTTGTATATTTAGGAGTAAGGGACGATTAGTAAAAATGTTAAATAAACATGGATACTTTCATCTCAACTCATACCACTTAGAAAAATAACTTTGTATACTGCTAAATTACAACCTCGAAAATGTATATAAACAGTACCACTAATGAACCTTTTATTAAAAATGAAAACTGGTCAAATAATTAAGACAATATACGTAATGGAATAATTTTTTACTTAATTGAAATGTTTTTTAATTAGTGGATATAAAAAGAAGAAGAAAAAACACTTTTTAAAAACATGAGAACCGTTATCAAAATAAAACAGACTTTATTTTTTAAGCAAACTTTTATTTACTGAACTAAATTAGAAGTTGAAAATATTTCTAGTCACGCAAATGTGAAACAAATGCTTGGGACAACACTCAAAACCTGAGCGCCCGAAGCTTAATTTAAAGTCACATATCTATAGAATCTGATTAAAGCTTTACTTTTAAAGCAATAACTAAAATAAGCAACAATAAGCAATAAATTTGCAATTCTCCTCACGTATTCAACACACATTTCAACTTGCATGTGTTTATGCTATTGTGGTCACGTTAATCGCAAAATACCGTTCAGCAACTTCTAGCAGTGTATATTCGAAAGGACTATTTTCAGAAGTTGCCAACGTGTACAAACAGAGAAAGTCTAGACTAATCCTTGGAAATATCATTTTTGCGGTTGATTAATGTTATTTATGTTTTATTTTTTTAATTTTTTTTATGTTTTCAATTTTACTCGAATAGTACGACTCTTTTAGTTTTTTAACGTGATTAATCAACCAATGGTGGTGTAATATTCGACCGAATAGTATACTACTGTCTGTCAATCAGTTTACTGCTAATAAGTTTGGCAAATTAGGCCAAATGTCGAAAAATTGCTGAACAATCCTACCCTAAGATTCGATCTTTAAATGTAGAATATGGTTTATTGTAAACAAATTTACCTTTATCCCTCTCGTCAAATATGATATTTATAAATATGATTTCTTACAAATAGAACCGAAACTATCAAAATGACTATAAATTTGCCGGAGCTCGAAAAATTCGTGTTTTGAAATCGGTTAAAAGACAAGTAACAAATTATATTATGATATAATTTTTTTTTTTTAACTATTAAAAAAAATTATTTTAAAATGCGTGAGTGTTAATGATAATGATGGTCTTAAATATTTATTTGAAGTAATTAAGATGTAATAATACCGTTAATTAAGGCCGATAAATATAAAGGATGTCTTTGAGGCATATACATTGGTCTAGTAAAATTATGTTCACAAATTATTTTCGTGTTTGATACAATAAATTTACAAAAGATGTAATTGGAACATTCGACTTTATTTAGAAACAATCGTGTATAATCTTTAATTCATTGGAAAAGTTAATGAGATTAACAATTGTTTTCTTATAGTACTAGAATTTATATATGTTAAAACCTTCTAAGAAATGTAATATTAATCTGAATTAATTATTTAAATATTCCGTCTATAAAGTGTTCTTTATCAGTGCGTGTATACTCCTTAGTTTAATTATGAATAAAAACATCACTTGTGGTGTATAAACCAACGTATTTTATACGAACGCTGTTGTGATCCGCGATAATTGTAAATGTTTGAGATGCAATTGAGATGAAGTTTCAAACAAAAGTTATTTGGTTAAAAATAAAAAGCATTTTTTATTTCACGTATTCATCTCTGTCCGATGTTGCATCATTCTATGCTGATACCTAGATCGATTTTGCCAATTCACGAAATCGTAGTCACAACATAGCTCTAGACTATGTTAAACATCTGTCAGGTCGTCAGTTTCTTTTCGTTTTTAAGTTTTAGTGTTGTTACAAACTTTGCTATAAGTTTTTCGCCCATGTATAAATATTTTTATGAAAAATTAATTTCTTATTTTGTATCTCATTATCTGATAGATTTTTAAATGAACATACGAAAATCGATAAATTAAAGTAAATTTTTGTATTCCATGCAAACAAGAAGCGTTTCTTAGTTCATTTAGCCAATTTTGTTCCTACTTTTACCAAAGTTCGAGACTTTTTTCTAAGACTCTAAATAAGTAACAGAGAAAGGAGGATATTTTAAAATAAAATGATTTTTTGTTTTTGTTTTAATGCAGTTTGTATTTTTAATAGATCTAATTAGGCTCAGTCTATTTTCGGCTGAATTATTGTGCGAAGTACGACCACATTATTGAAGAAAATATTTATTTTAATGATTATTTAGCAAAATTATATTGATAACTTTGATTTGAAAAAGTTTTTGAAAAGTACTCTCAAAGTGCCTTATTGAGAGTCTCAGTTCCTAATAAGGCCCAAAATCAAGGTTTTTAAAATTATCATTTTTTCATAGAAACATAATAAATTGTGATGATTTTTGTCATAATTTGGTTGCATAAATAATCGATGTTTATTCAATTTCTATTTATTTTTGTTTATTACGCAATTTTACGTTTGTATAGTCATTTTGCAAAAAGTGAGCCTTATTAAGCACCAGTACCTTAGATAGATAGATTGTAGAGGCTGCCCTGGACGGGCTACACTTCGACCATAAGGTCTATTGTAATGCCTAAGGATGTGAGGATGTGCGTGGAGTGAAAGGAATTTTCGTATATAGACTAGGAATTGGTAGGATATGCGGTTGCAGCCGACTATGATAAGAACTATGCCGATATTTATCTGGAGGTCTTGAAGGAAACTGCAGAAAACTTTCTCAAGCATAGCCGGTTACTTCGTTCTTGTCCATACGCCGACAGTTTAGTCAATTAACCGCCCCTTTTTGTCTTAATAATTGACGATGTCGGGATTCGAACCCATATCCAGTTTCCAAGTAGGCATACTGCGCAGACATAACTCCTTAGACCGCTCGGCCACTTGGACTGGTACTAGAACCTTAGTAGTAGAATTTTGTAAAAAAAAGGCCCCTTTCGGAGTCCGTAGTTCATTTTATTGTATGATCTTAATTGAGTGGACATATTTGAAATCCCTTGGAAAATATTAAGTTTAATTAGCGTACATAGTTTTAAAAAAATATGATATTGAAAATGTCATGTTAAAAATGAGTTGGATGGTTCGATGGTGATGATTAATCCATGGAGCAGCAATAAATGTTGGTTTAATATGTTTTGTTTGCAATGTGCAACTAAATGAAAATAATATCTAGGAAATTTTCAGTATACCATTTATTGGTAAATAAATATCGATGCATGGATAAATAGGAACATTTATTACAACATTCGATTACTCTCTGTGTACAATCCCGTCTAATAAACAGGAACTATTTGATATCCATGTTTCTTTACTCATAACCTCCCAGTTTCCAAGTATGCATACTGCGCAGACATAACGCCCTAGACCGCTCGGCTACTTGGACTGGTTAGTAAACCAACTCATCTCTCTTAGTAAAACTTTTATTTATAAACCATATTTTCATTTTCGTACCCTGGGCTCCTCTATACCGGCTATAAAATAGGGACCTTCATTACTAAAATATTAGATTTTTGTTGAACCTCGAACCAATTTTGTGTAAAATAGTTGTGTAATCACCCATACCATCGAGTAATTTGCGTGTCTAAAACAAAATAAACTATTATATATATATATATATATATATATATATATATATATATATATATATATATATATATATATAGACTGTGTTGGAGTGCTTTACAATAGAGAATCAATGTTATTAAATATTATTTATTACTGGCAGGCTGTCTGGTTACTGTACGGAGTCAGTCAGTACGCATGTAATGAATACACACTCTTAGATAAGTCAGTACACACAATACACACAGTCAATGAGTCATTACACACTCTTAAATGACAAACAAACTACCATACTCTATTGGATTCTCTAGTGGAAAAGCACTCAAACACAGTCTGTATATAAATTGCTTTATACGTAAGATCGTATATTACATATACAGCTAACTGTTCTCTTCTATGTAGTATATTAAATTTCTGTTTTGATTGAGCTAAATTTAATATACATATATGATTTAAAGAGTTTTTTCAGAGCATTCGTGCATTTCACATTGGACCATTTTCTTTGCATTTGATTGTAGTCACAGCGAACAGAATTCAAATATTTACTTGTTACGATTGTTAGCATATATGAGATTTTCAAAATGCTATTTCATTAAGCATACAGGATGTCTCCCAGAAAATGAAATCAACGTTTAAAATTGTTGCATAAATATTTCAAACTATGGAATAAAATTCAAATTGTAGAATACTTCATAAGGGTTAGTTTAAAAACATTTGTCGCGTAGATCTATTAATCTCTAAGAATTTTTTTTTTCATACAATTTGATAAAACAATTAAAAATCTCCTTCACTCTATAGAATCTTATCAAACATAAATAAATAATCTGTCAAAAATATATTTATTTATTTTATTTGCATAATACACTTAACAATACACCAAATTATTGTTTATTTTTTGGATAAAACAGCATACGAGCGATATTTTCAGAGGAATAACATGCCTGTAGTGACATTAAAGTTTAGTACGGTAAAGTATCATAAGACGCTTATAGATAGAATGCAATATCACATATCGGTAGATTGCAAGTAAAATATTCTTTCTAAGTAATATATGAAATAGCTACTAAGGAAAACATTACACTGACTTGATTCTCAGTCAGATTTAATTAGGTTGCTGAAATTTGGTATTTGTGTCGCTTTTGGTATTCTAAAGTTCGTAAATGGATAAAATTGGACGAGGGGAAAGGGGGTTTTAGAGGGGGGGGTACACAAAATTTGACTCTCTCCCTTAATATTTGAAAAATCGAAAAATTTCTTAATAATTAACAAACTGCCGGTGTCGGGATTTGAACCCATGATCTCCCAGTTTCCAAGTAGGCTGTTAAACTGACATCTATAACGTCATATGGCTGTCTTTTACCTAAACATTTCATCTCTATCAACTTAGTGTTTGAATCATCTGTAATGCTCTTAGTTAGTGAGATATTCATTTCGAAACCTATCCATCCGAATACAATACTCATTTTGTCTGACACCGCTCTAAAGGAGCCGTCTTTCATTAAGTCTAAATTTAGTCGAACCACACGATTTTGTTCCTTTATATTCTGTTAGTATCGAGTTAAATTTTTTTCACTTTTGAAATCTACCAAACTGAGAATTTATAAAAGGCTTTATCCTTACACCTGTCTCGAACCGTCATTTCCTGGACTGTTTGTGGAAATATAAAAGTCATTCATGAGTAGCTCAATCGTAATTAATACAACTAACAATTTATGATATTTATTCATTTTCTCTAATATATAGTAAATACAAAAACGGTATAATAATTATGATTTTAATTTAAATAATATGCAAATTTATTAAAATTACAGGAAAAAAAAGTAAAAAATAAAATCCACTCTCAGGGTGCAGAACATAATATTTTATCATATTGAATTTTAAGTACTATCATTTTTATCACTAAAAGGTAAAGAAGGTTTATGTACAAGGCATTTAAAAAGGTATAATACTTTCATGGTGGGTGCACCAAAACATATTGTAAATGAATTTTCTACCGAAGAAAATTCAGCTTTTGGTTTTGTACCGACGAAGAGATTTTGAAAAACTTTCCTCTAAAAATGTCCATCTAACATATCTAGAAGATGTCAAAAAGGCCTATCTGAAGTCATAATTTTAGATCGGAATGAAATTTAATATGTGACTAGGGTTCGTGCAAATTTTTTTGGATTAGTTGTACTAAAAATATTATTTATTCACTTGATTTGACCTAGAACCTATAAACGAGAAAATTGTAATGGTTACTGGTATAACAAATTTGATTGTCTGTAACCATGTATAAAACAATTTAAAAAAATTTTGGTCATAAACATCACGAGTTATAATTAAGACAACTAAAGTGTGCAAATAATAAATATAACTTCTCCAGTCACACACTTCGATTAGCATATATATATATAGTACATGGTTGCATAAATAGATAGTTGTTGATTAGTGCAAATTCATTTTTTAAACGCTATACATATAATTAAATATTATAATCAATTCATATAACTTATAAAATATTTGTTAATTAAATTAATTTAAATTGACAAGCTGCTTTATATATTTATCCCGCGGGGAATGGTCGAGTTTTACTAAGCGCTATTATTTTCAACGGACTAAATCCTTAAATTTTCCTTTTTCTATGAAAATTCAGTCTCTGTAGCTCCTACGCGATTTTTAACCACTTTATTGCAAAGGTAAAATATACAGTTTTGCAAATAATTTTCTTTAGTTGAAATATTTATTTGATACTCAATAGTAAATAATTTCTTAATCCTATAAGACATCTGTGATTGAATGGCAAGACTTTTGCGATCTGAAAAATACATTGTTGGTTTTTTTGGCAGGCCTGATATTTTACCACTGTTATTCTAAAATTTATTAGACCTATTTTCATATTAATTGTAACTTGTATTCAATTAATACTGATGAAATGTATCAAAACTAATTAATTATATGCATAAAACATATGTTGACAACATCACAAATTTTCTAATTATTACCAAATTGAATATTTAAAGTATAATGGAAAATGCTCCCTTGAAATATCCTCGTTAATTTTTTATGCCAAGATAATGTAAATCTAATTATATGTAATCACGTGGTTGACGACGCTTCATAAACTGTCTGTAACGTTAACGATCTACCCTATCGTTTTTCTATATTTATGTATTTATTGTGTATACAGGCTGTAATCGTCAAGACTAGAGTTATTAGGGTACGAAATTTGCAACAGTATAGGCACAAGTATAACACTATCATACATTTATTTTTAATGAGAAAAAGAGACAGTCATACAATATATAATTTGTTTCACACAATTAGAAATAATATATGCAAATGACTATCTCTTTTTTGTTTCACAAATAAATGTGGGTCTGCTTTATACTCATATTTACTGTGACGACTACCGCCTGTATAGATACTGTCTTCAAATATAAATTACTCTGTTTTATGTCTTTATCATTCCTTAATTCTAAAACTACTATATAATTATCCTTTTTTTATTGCTTAGACCAGTGAGTTAAAGCAAAAAATTGATTAATTTAGAAAACAATTTAACCAAATTCGGCATCTCATATGCTTTTTCAGCATTTTCCCCTCTCCTCTCGTTTAAAACCCGAATACTTCAGACGGTAGTATAGATTTTTTGATGGCCATTTTGCAAGACATACTGACGCAATACTACGTCGTACAAATGTTTACTAGATCCCAAACACATTTTAAGAAAGTGGTACCACTGAAGAAAGTAACTGAAAAGCAAAAAATAAAAACTTTTATACAAAAAATTAAACCTTCGAAAAAAGAAGGAACTGAAAAACCAAAAAAGCTAAGTCAATGTAAATACCTAAATAAATTTGAGTAGGATATATATATATATATGAATATATATGTAGATATAGATATATATATATATATATATATATATATATATATATATATATATATATATATATATATATATATATGTATATATATCGATATTGAGTGCTTCATCGATATTGAGTCTGTGTTTACACACAGACAATATACAGCAATTATGGTATTTGATATTTAGTGGAAGCGCTGGGAAGTCTTTTTTTATTTTTTTTTCAAAATTTATTTGGGACCAACTTTGAATACTTCCCTATCCAACAACAAAAAAATTAACAATATGTACATTGTTATACAAAATTAACAATCATACATAAAAAATAAAATTAAAATTAAATAAAATGTACAGGTTGAATTGAGTACCTCTTTCTTTTCGTCGGTAAAAATTATATATACATTCGTCATTAAAACTCACTTCTTTTCGAATCTCTGGTCTTTTCTACGCATTTCTTACATTCTTTTAACGGTTAATACTAAACTCTGCGCTAACATTTTTGCAACACTTTGTTTATACATAAATAAAAAAAATGTAAATACTTTTTTTTTTCGTACGTAAAAATGTTTTTCGTTTTACGAATTTATTTTTTCTTTCATGAAATTAATTTAAAATTATAATTATAGTTGTGCATCGTCAAGCGTTGTAACGTTGTAAAGTTATATGCTTGCGTTATGATTTTTATCATTTATTTTATATATATAACACGCAATTTTATGTAATTATTATCACTCCAATTATTTGTTCGGAAAATTTGAAAAATAAACTTTATAATATGTAAGCACAGATTATTATGAATTGGAAAAAAAAAATTTACAGTATTCGAGAATACATTTATTCCAATTGGATGAACAGTGTAATAATGAAAATTTATTTCTATTACGAAAAAAACAAGAGTTATTATTGCCAATTCAATCTATCACTATAACCTATATTTTCAAATTGGAACTGTGATACTTGTTTTTCATTGGATACTCGATTTTAATTTTAAAATTACTAAAAAACGTATATTTTTAAATTATTTTTATACCTCTGACTATAAACTAGGGTAGTAGTGGCATTAGTAGCGGAGGAAACGACGATGTCTGGCAAGTTGACCTTTCTAGGCCTTTTTTACCGACTAAAGGACTAGGAATTTGTATATAGACTAGGAATTGGTAGGATGTGCGACTGCAGCCGACTTTGATAGGATCTATGCCGATATTAATCTGGCATTGGTGGAAGGAAACTGCCGTAAACTTTCATAAGCACAGCCAATACTTTCGTTCTTGTCCATATGCCGACAGTTCAGTTAATTAACCGCCTTATTATTATTATTTTTTAATTAACTTAAGTCAGTGTTGGGAATCGATCCAGCACCCCCCCCCCGGTTTCATGCAGAGCTTCTTTAACAACTCGACCACTTGGACTGGTACAATCAAGGGCAGTTTAGCTTCGGTAGTCGAACACCATCAAGAGAGACGGAAAAAATTCGAGTTATAGAAATTACGGTTAAGGGAGTGTTTTGTGTCGGTAGCATTTGATAATAAGAACCGGAATTCGTTGAAAATATAATGATGATAAGCTTTTATAGCTTAATTTTGAAAATTATGTACCTGCCTAATTTTTCCTTCAAGTTGAAGAGGCTTACACGAGAAAGACAGGTAGAAAAACCAAACAGGTATATCTTCAAGATACTGATGTCAAATTAAATTTTGTTCGAGTTAGAGACGATACAGGAAAAAAATTTAATAATACCTTGTAGTAATTATTAACTATTTTGATTTGTAGGGGAACAAACGAGAACTTTTATTGGAAATATCATTTCGAAAAATAAATGGATTCAGCCCTAATCGACTGCAACAGTATGAATCTTCCTTGTCCACATTATGAATCGACAGTACATAATTATTAAATAAAACACATACTATTTGAAATTTTCTTAAAATTACTTTATTTGACTAGTTTCGGAACACAGTTTCTTCTTCAGAAATATAAAGATTATTCAGATAAACAAAGAACGCTAGATTTTTTTGAAATTAAATTTCAAATTTTGCCCCAATTCCTAGAACAACTATTTGTAAAAGTATATTAATTTGTAAAGAAGCCTCGAATATCGTCACAGTTTGAGTGGATCAGTCTATTTTCAAAATGAAGGGGAGGAAACATATATTTAATACTAAGTATTAAATATATGATTAAAATATGGTATATATAAGTTGCCCTTCTACTTTTAAATAAGTTCCTCTTACGCGCATATAATAGTCAAAACAAATTAATTCAGCTCTATTTTATAAATATGTGTTTTGACTGCAAAGTAGTCACAATCATTATGAATTAGGTAAACGTAACTATCTCCGGGATAAAGAGTCAAAGATATGTTACTCGTTGTTAATTTGGTGCATGTCTCGTAAATTGATGATGACTACTTTGTAGTCGAAATACGTATTTATAAAATACAAATAATTGTTCTTGGAATTGGGACAAAATTTGAAATTTAATTTCTTCAGAAATAAAAGGTGAAACAAATCTTTTTATCTCTGAAGAAGGAACTGTGTTCCGAAACTAGTCAAATAAAGTGATTTTACGAAAATTTCAAATAGAATGTGTTTTATTTAATAATTTTAATGGATTTTCGGCAAGTAACGACCCATTCAATACATAGTTTACTTATAATATGAGAAAGCTGCTGATGTTTTTCAGGTACAATGAATTCTTGTTTATAAAGCCTAACATTTTCATCGAGTAAATTTTGCTCCTACCTCAATATTTTAGAGGATGTCATTTATGTGAGTTTTATATGATATCGGTACATATGGACATCAAAAGTTGATGTTAGTTTTTAAAATTTTATAATTGATTTATTTCTTATTGATTCGGTTTTAGAAAAAATCCTTCGGGCAAAAGTTGTTCATTAGAAATATAGTAACAACTTTTAACCGAAATTTTTTTTCGAAAACCGAATGAATTATAAAATTTATAAAAAATATCAACTTTTGACGCTATTTGTACACTATGTTTGTTATAACGGAGTATATTACGGAACTAACAAACCTCATTCAGTTTATCCTATTCGGGTATATATGAGTACATCCTTGCATTTTCATGAAAACTTGATAAATATTTCAAAAAATTGATGATTACTACGAAATTAACATAAATTACTAATTTATATACAGAATTCCGAAAAAAAAAACAACTTGGAAAGTAAATTACAAAAATATCCAAATGGTAATTCCAAATGTCCAAAGTAAGGGATTACGTGACCATTATACAATATATTCAAATATTTTATTTTAATTAATGTTATATAGTATAAATACATACAGGTATTACTCCATTAAATATATACCTATCTACAGGATGTGAAAGGAAAATTTTTTTTTAACTTGTTCAAAAATTTATTTTAAGCTTTTATTTAAAAAATGAACTGAAAAGGTGAGGCACCCTCTAGTGAGGGTAAGGGTTTTCCTAGAAAAATGTTTCTACCAAAATTACGTAGTAAGTTTACGTATCAAGCTCAGTGTCACTAATATTTTACCCCAACAAAACCTTACAACTTTTGTCTGAACTACTTTTCACTAGTACCTCTTGCTGAGGAGATATTTTTGCGATTATGATTATTGTGATTAAGCTTTAAGTTCCCAGATGTACTAATTTATAAATGTTAAGATGTGTGACAGAAAAATTTTCAGTGTTATTTTCTGATAAGGAAAAAATTATTTTTACATTTAAGCACATTTTTCATAATAAAAGCTTTTGTTAAAAAATAGTTTATATTTTCTTTTTCTAATTAGTAATATTTGCAGTTTAATCTAGTAATAATTATAATAATTAATGTTATAAAGTCATCTTGGTTAATTGGTAACCCCCTCCTTTTAAACCCATCTTTCCCCTTGTCCTATTTTACCCATAAACGAACTAATTTCATTACAAAACCAAACTTAATTACAATCGAAATAAAACTGTGATCGCTAGTGTCCACAGACACATAAACGTATAGGTATATATATACGTTGATGTATATTAAATATATAAAAATTTTAACGATAGTGATTTTTAACATCTAGTAGGTAGGATCGATGGACATTTGAAGAAATTTTTACGAAATTCCATCATTGGAACAAAAACAACAGCTGCATTTCCTCTGGAAGAAATTCGCTCATATGGAGGCAATTACGAAAGCCATTTTATTGTTAAAGGCTACTATTTCGTATACAAGATCGGTTTACCCTATTGTACACTCTGTACACTTTTATGCATATGGTATACACCCACCCATCTCATAAAATAATCATGAAAATTATGTTTACCAAAAACTCGTATGAATAACTTTTTGTCCATTGAGAAAAATAAACTACATACGTTGTACATATTTCATATATATTTAGTGAGGTTGTAAATAATCATAAAACAGCATTGGTTTCCAATCAAAACTTCTACCAATATATACGTAAAAATATATATATATATATATATATATATATAAAATTTGGTTATATAAATATAACCATATTAAACTTACTTTTAAGGTTTAAAAATAAACCTTAAACCGTCAACTTTGTTTTTTTTTAAAAGGAAACCTATATTTTTTTATTGCATATTTTTATTATACGGGAAAAAAATTTCATGTTTTGTATGAAACAATCGCATCTAGGACTAAAATTTATTAAGGATATTAAGGTTTTAAACTTAAGGATAATGGATGTTTAATGATTTTTTTATAATATTAAATCAACACTGACGATCAAACAGCCCTTTTGGTCATGATGTGCAAAACACATCGCAAACCTCCCTGTGGTGCACATTGAGTAACGCTAATGTCATTGATGATCAATTGTTTTTTACTTTTTTGAATACCGTCGACATTAGAGTAACCCAATGTACACCAGGAGAAGGTTGGCGATCGGTTTTACACATCGTAACCCTAAAAAGAGCTGTTTGGAAAATATTCGTTTATCAGAGATGATTTAATATTATTAAAAACTCATTTAAAATTGATTATTCTTCAAATTAAAACCTTAATATCCTTAATAAATGTAAGTCCTACAAAAAATTTGAATCGTGCAAAACATGAATATTTGTTCTCGTAAAATACAAATCTGCAATAAAAAGTATAGGTTTCAATATAAAAAAAACCAAGGTTGAACTCGGTTTTACCTTGAAAATTGGTTTCAAGGCCAAATGTAAGGTTTAAATTATTTTACCATCTGGAAATCTTGAAACTTTTACCTGAAACATTTACCGCTATCTAACGTAGTTCACGAGATATCAGCTTGGGGAAATTGAAATGAAACACACGGTATATATACAATACAAAAATATTTATTTAATTGGACATTCATTCTGAGAAACATTGTAATAAAGTAAGGTATAATCATTTATCTTCACTGTTTGGTCCCGTGATATGATTGATGGGACTGTCATATCAGTGTCCTGTCAGTAGAGTATCTGTACTATACGTTAACCTTCAGCAAGGCTCATTCGTACATATCAATTCTAGGATTTTAGTCGCGCCAGCTGTTCAGAGAATTTAATTAACATAGGTAATGTACCGTTGGCATGCTAACTACTTAACATCACTGAACGATGTTTGTGGCTAAATAAAATCTTGCACGAACTGTCTACCACTTGAAATACTATTTTTTACTGACACTGAGACAATTCGGCACAGATACATCTGTGACGCGTGCGAAATAAAATAACGTTGTATAACCTGACACAACTTATTTATTATCCCCTCCCTTGCATAGTTATTTATATTACCAGTCCTAAATATGTACTGCTACACAGATCCAATATTACTAAAATTATTCGTAAACTTGTAGATTGATCAGATATTGAATGCGGTTTGAAGGAAGTGCGGAAAAATCTCTTCAAGTGTTCATCGAACCTACATAATAAACTAGCTGTTTCCCGCGACTTCGTCCGCATTTATATGAAAGCTAAACATATATGTATATATAAAAGTAAATATATATTTTATAATATATATTTACTTATTATATTATTTTATTATATATATATATATATATATATATATATATATATATATATATATATATTTTTAAATACAATACGATTAACGGTTTTCAAGGCAAAATTTTGAATTGTGTTGGTTGGACGTTAAAATGAACGTGATTTTCGTATTGTTTAGGTCAAAATTAGCCTAGAAAATGATTAATATTAAAATGGAGAAGAAAAATTTTCGTCACTTTTTTCACATTTTTTCCAAGGGGTACCCCTTAAAAAATTAGCTAAAATTGGAGGAAAATTTTATGTCCCCGATTTTGATAAAAACTTGGTTTTAAGCTAATTTGGACTTAGCGAAAACGATGACGTTGGTTAAAATATGATACGGTTAACGGTTTTCAAGGTATCTGACCCATAGTGCTAAAACTCCAAACTGTATGAATTGAGAAGGCGAAATTTGTAAATGTGTTGGTCGGATATTAAAATGAACCTGATTTTCGTACTGTTTGGGTCAAAATTAGCCTAGAAAATGATTATTATTAAAATTGAGAAGAAAAATTTTCTTCATCTTTTTCACATTTTTTCCAAGGGGTACCCCTTAAAAAAATATCTAAAATTGGAGGAAAATTTTATGTCCCCGATTTTGATAAAAACTTGGTTTTAAGCTAATTTGGACCTAGCGAAAGGTTTGGGTTCAAAATTAGTCTTTGGGACCCTTAAGAACATTTCCACAAAGTTTAAGCAAAATCTAAATTAGCGCAGCAACGATTTTTTTAATTTTTATTATTATTTCATATGGAACGACTTTTATTTAACGACAAACTATATTTAACACCATAGTTTACACTATAAGTATCTACCTATTTCAAATGATGTAATTAGCTTCTTCTTTTTTTTGTCACTATTCACAATAATTCGCAATTAAAACTATACAATTTTACATATAAGTGAATATCAAAAATTGTTTAAAACATAAAACCTATTTTGACAAAATGGAAACCCGACTTCAAAAATCAAATATTCTATAACAAAAAATGCACAAAAAGTACAAAAATAATTCCATATTCTTGTGCCAATTTTAGTTCACCTAAGCAAAAATTTTTAAATATATATGTACAATTATTATTATTTTTGGAGGCGGTGTCAGCATAGAGAAATTCACATAACTTTTGGACACCGCCTCCAAAAATAACAATAATTGTACATATATATTTAAAAATTTTTGCTTAGGTGAACTAAAATTGGCACAAGAATATGCAATTATTTTTTACTTTTTAGTGCATTTTTTGTTATTGAATATTTGATTTTTGAACTCGGGTTTCCATTTTGTCAAAATAGGTTTTATTTCTCTATCACATTTCTGTATAACACTTTTTTTTAGCCGTTTTTTTTCATTTTTGGTGCATTTTTTCATAACAGATTTTCAGTTTTTTTTACATGCATTTTGATTTGTGTTTGTATAAATTTTTTTTTTTCGGGTCGGTTTTTTTTTATATAAAATTTTTTTGAAGTCGGTTTTTAAAAAAATTTTCTTATTTTCCCATTATGAATGAGTATACCCTTTCAAAATAAAAATAAAAATTTCGCAGAAATTGGTTATCATATATAAATGAGGATTTTCCTCGATTTCCCGGGGATCCCCTCATCAGAATACGATTTGGTGCCGATGGGACAACCAAAACTCTTAGGCAATCAAATAGGCAACCAAACTCTTTAAAACAAAAAAAAATTCAAAATCGGTTCATAAATGACGGAGTTCTGAGGTGACAGACATAAAAAATAAATAAAATATAAAATTAAAAATAAATAAATAAATAAATTAAAAAAAAATACAGACGAATTGAGAACTATCCTCCTTTTTGAAGTCGGGTTAAAAATTGAAATATGTTTAAAAATGATATGTCAACTACATGTAATTTAATTTTATATGGTTTTAAAGTGATATCTTCTACGTACGATATGCAAACAGATTTTTGTGTTGATACACATACGGATGAAAAGTATATAGGATGTCTTAAAAATCCGGTGTCCAAAATGCTAATAGTAGTGCTAAGAAAATAATTTTTAGTACTCGCACAATGGATGGGAATATTTTAAAATTGGCAGATGATAAATGAAATTAATGAGAACATAATATCAATGAGCATATACAAGGTCATATATAAATATGCGTGTAATATTTAATCGTAAAAGTATATTAATTTGTAAAGAAGCCTCGAATATCGTCACAGTTTGAGTGGATCAGTCTATTTTCAAAATGATGGGGAGGAAACATATTTAATACTAAGTATTAAATATATGAATAAAATTTGGTTGAAATAAGTTGCCCTTCTACTTTTAAATAAGTTCCCCTTACGGGCATATAATAGTCAAAACAAATTAATTCAGCTCTATGTTATAGAGCTGACTATGTTATAGAGCTACACATACTTGGTTATGCAGATGACGTGGATATAATGCGCCGAAACACAATAGAACTGGCAGAGACTTTTAATGTTTTGAAGGTAGAGTCCAAAAAAGTCGGCCTAGAGATAAACGTCGAGAAAACTATATTCAAAATAAACACCAGGAACAAAACTTGATTTTTACATGTCCACCAGCTCGAGATGCAAAAGCATAAATTTCAACGAGTGAATCGAATTAAATACCCTGGAGTTGTTGTTGATGAAAAAAATGAGAATTCCTTAGAAATAAAAGCTAGAATCACAGCTGGTAATAGATATTTTTACTCTCTTATAAATATATTCAAGTCGCCTACTGTCTCAAAAACAACCATAAAGAAAATATAAAAACTATAATAAGTCCAGTAGTAATGTATGGCTCTGAAAGTTGGTGTCTGACGGCTAGGGATGGAAAAAGTATAGAAGTATGGGAATGAAAAATTTATGGACCCATGTGTGACAATAGATGTAGGCCCTGTTCGTGGACCTGGGCATTGTCACTGAAATTAGGAAAAGAAGACTGCGCTGGTTAAGACACCTGGAAATAATGTAAAATGGAAGAGATGCAAAAAAGATCTACAGCAACAACCCAAGAAGGCTCAAGACAAGTAGAACGACCCAGACTACGATGGTTCCGAGAACTAGATCCGGGAACTGAAAACCCAAAGCCCAGAACAGAAAGGCCTAGAAGACCATTTTAAGTGACGTGAAGGTTCTTCAAGATCCGTATACGCTAACCGTAAGTGAGAACCTAGGATCTATCAATACTTAACCTATGAACGAACTTGCGATTGGCTTAGAGTTTTAATGTCCGAAGATAAATATTGTAAAATGACAGAGGTTAGAGTGTTCGAATCCCTCGACTCGACTCTGCTAGACACACCGAAAAGTGACATAAAATATCAAACTTAAATCGCAGTTTCTTCCATAAAACTCTGATTTCGAATGTTCATATGGAAAAAGATAACATTAATTCAAGAATATATTCGATTATTATTTAGTTCTTTAGGCGTAGACAATACACAACGAGGACTGCAATATTTTCAATATTGCCCTTTACTTAGCAGTCCTGGCTTTAAGGAATCACTGCAAGCGTGTTCAGCAGGATTAATCAATGCCAAAAATTATTCATTAACTTTTCGTTCAACCACCTGAAATGAAATAATTGCCACCATTCATTCGTAGGGTCTTGTTTTTGAACTAAATACTAATTGGAAATTGAATTAAGCTTTGAAGGTATGTTTGAATGCTATGCCTTGAAGGTATGCCAATATAATTAAATTAATTAGTATTATTCTATTAACTTACGCATTTACTTAAACTTTTCCATTCTTTCCATACCTACATGTATACTTGATACCGTATGTTTGAAACATCTTGTACCTACATGTATAAATTTCAAAAGAAAAACAAACTCTTGTGACGACTTGTGCTTTTTAAAATCTAATTATATAAAACGTGATTATTTTCAAATAAATGTGGTGACATGAATATTAATTCAAAAATAATTCCTGTAGATGGTTTATATTTTTAAAACTCGTAGAGAATACAGAAGATGAGGGATTATATTTACATAAGCAACTGGCTATATGATATATAAAAAATTATGTGTAATATAAAAAAAAATTTAACAAGGATATATTTATTAAAGGGATTTATAGTTTTATTCGTATTTAAGGTGTTAGAAACTACAGCATTAAGTTTGAATTGAAATATTTTGTTTTGTTATGCTAGCATAATGAAATAATCTGGTCTGCTCCGGATCTACGATTTTTCCCAATCGGGGCAAACACTCCACATTGATGCCCCTTCCCTCCAGAATTTGAGATGAGGATTTCAAAAAACTCCTCGACGAAATAAATATACTGGGTGGGAATTTTTGTGACTGGGAGAATAAAAAACATTAAATAAATTCAAGCCTAATATTGTCAGCTCTACATGCTTTTTTATTGCATAAATAACACGAGTAAACCAGTTTATGTTCCCACTACCGATATTTTAGAATTCTCAAGCATATACAGTATGCACGAGGTGTCTCAGAGGAAGTATTACATATATGCTCGGAGGAGAGGGAGAAAAAAATAGTCTCCACCCTAATGTTGGGACATTCTTTCCTATACCAACTAACCATATAGGGGTACTACTACATATTATACGAGTATGTACAACGCTCCACAACTTTTTTAACTTAAATAATTGATACAAAAATCATTAAAACATAACATCTTCGTTACACGCCTTCGTCTTGATTTGTAAGAACTAGTTAAACATCTCGTATAACATAACCTTAAACGGATGCCATACCAAAAATATTCATACTAACAATGCTAACCATACTAACAATGGGTGGAATGACACTAAGTTTAAAATAATAAAAATAACGACTTTATAACTTTCATCTTTAAAAATATTAACACCACTCGAAAAGTACAACCAAGAATTGTATATTCGAAAGCACCTGCATTAGATAAAGACAAGTAGTAATAAATAAAGACAAGAGGACAGCTAAATTTATATGTTTATATACAATTGGACATAGAAAAGGGTTTTCAGTGTATAACCAATATAAATGAATAAAATTAAACGGAAACCAATATATGATCGTTTAGATTTATACGAATATACTTGTGTGATGTAAATAACCTTAAAAAAATTTTTATATCGTTTTATATGATATAAATAAAATGGTTCGTTTAAAAAAGAACCGAATAATATATTGTTTGACATGTTTAATACACAAAGACAGATAATCTATGTTTTCTCAATATTGGTGACTGTAAGTAGATTTAAGATTATGATGTATAATATATATCATCGTTATCCAATGGGTATTTACAGATTCTATAACAACATTCGATAAAAGTAACCAGGATATAGTGTTAATGTCTGAGAGGTTGCCATCAAAGTTTTGCAATAGATTATAACGAATCCATTTAGTTTTCGAAAAAATGTCTCGAATAAAATTTCTTCTAAATAAAATACTACCAACTTTTGTTGTGAACATATTCGAATACCGAATAACTTCAGCCCAAATCAACGATATTTTGGAGAAAAAAATGCTACTTTTACAGTTCACATTACAAACCTGTGACACACGACGAAGAAAGGACGTTTCGTTCAAGTAGAACGTCGTCTCTGAAATCGCCCAACACCATTAAAATTAAAATATAAACTAAAATTATTCTATAATTCGAATAATCATTATACACTCCGTGTTGTAAAAATATTTTTAAATTATTATCAACCGTGTTTCAACAAAAAAATTTGGACACAAAAAAATGAAGGATTTATCTATATTTAGAAATGCCTACACAGTTTTCATAGTTAAATTCAGCGAAATCAAGTCAGTCAACTTCATTAGATTAAATTTAAGAAGTCATACTATTAAGGTTCGAATGCGTCATTTTCCGGTGAAAGGCGTAAGGGGGGTATAAAGCAACTGCGCATGCTCGCAGCGTTACAGATTTAATGTATACGTTGAAAGATTTAAATATTCTATGGTTATTTGGTGAATATTAATACTCGTGAGTTGTGACTCGTAATGTTTCTTTTATTTTAAATAAAACATAGAATCCTGTGTTTTGCTTCTCTAAAATAATAAAATTACTTATATCATAAATTATTACTTTCCAAAAAGCATTTGAACATACCTTCATCTTTGGCTCAAATAAATCCGTTCATTTAACAACAATTTACATAGTTTTATAAAAACTTCTCTGAATTTTAAACTAGGTTTTATTTGATTATAAAGATTATATTTGTAGTTTCTCCATAAGACCCAATGTTAAAAGTATGATTTTCAATATCGAAAAAAAAAAACTGCATTTGAACTAATTTTGAAGCATAGCAATGAATTCGTATTGACTTTTTGTATAACATATTTAATTTACAGAAACTTCTGTGCATTGTTTTTTCTCTTTCGAACGTTTTTAAAACAAAACCGTCAGATAATTTTATTTACATTTAAAAAAAATATTTATTCAAATAAATTAAAAATTGATGTTGTACTTATACACACATGTTTTACAAATTAATGGTTTGAAGGAGTGAGTAAATAAAATATACATAGGTCCGGATACTTGTTATCATTATACAATTCATACAAAGTATTTGTTTTTAAGATGAAAAAAAAAACATTTTTATAAAGATATCTCCTTCTACAATTCAACAAATTATTTGTTACGGCATCATATTACTGCTAAAAACAAAAACCATTAAATCATGTGAATATTTAATGAATTCGTTACCATATACACTCGTGTGAAAAAAATTTAAACTGTTTTGTGGTGATATCATGATTCCGGAAAAATATCTTCTAACGCTCGTGGAACCAACCCACGAAGTACTAATGTGGCTAAGTTTGGCAAGGTAGCAAAATCGACTAAGGGAATCGGGTGACATAAAATTTGAAATACCTCTCCTAACATTACTTTCATAGAAAAAGATACAAGTAAAATAGAGATTAGAAATGACTTCAATTGAACCCCTGACCAAATTTTCTGTATCTCTATAATAGTTTCAGTATCTCTAATATATATATATATATATATATATATATATATATATATATATATATATATATATATATATATCGTTATTGATACAAAAGAAAAGCAATACCTGCATTTCCGTCGGAGGAAATTCGCTAATATACACGTGTGTTATTTGTAACGGCATACTCTTCGTAAGACATGGGCTTTAACTCAAGCCAACGAAAATAAAATATCTAGCACCCAAAGTAAAATGCAAAGATCCATGTTGAATATACGAAAAGAACAAAGAATCAGAAATATAGATATAACTAGCAAATTATAATAAAACGGGTTGAGAAGGTAATAAAGAAGTTAAAGTTCAAATGGGCTGACCATGGTATAAGAACAGATGAAAGTCAGTGGAGTGCAAAACTTACAGAGTGGACACCCTTAGATAGGAAAAGAAACCGGGGAAGGCAAAAGAAAAGGTGGGCAGACGAAATAAGGAAGATATGTGGTAGTCTTCGGACAAGAGATGCAAAGAACAGGTCCAAATGAAGAGAAATGGTGGAAAAGATCTAGGAATGGAATATTTCATGAAAATATGGGAAAACAAGCCAAAGGAAATCAGGATCAAACTTAGATGATCCAAACCAATACCCCTCTGCACAGAGGGAGGCCCCTGCTCTAAAAAGAGTGCCACAGGGTTTTATTATTATTATTATTATTACTCTTCTTTAGACATATCAGTACACTTTTTTAAGATTCAAGTGTACATACATTCATAATCATAAATGCGTGTTAATTATTTATTTATTTTTATATAAAAATTTTTTGCCATTAAATTAAAAGCAAATGTAATATTTATTAAATGAATTATTGCCTGTTATTTTAATCAACTCTCAACACTCTATAATATTATAAGTAAGCAACACACATTACACAGATACAGATATAAATATTAAATGCATATATTCACACATGTGTTGTCAATATAATATGATTAGGCCTGTCGTATTAACTTCGAATATTGAAAATGTAAAACAGCTGTTGTCAGCCAAACTAACACAAAAATAATAATGATTTTCTATAGTTTTGTTATTATTAAAAAGCCACCCATCATTGATATACGATAAACATTTCGAATTGAAATTGTTTTTATAGTAAATGTAATAAAAATATATTTTGTGATTCGTGTTATAAATGTCATTTAAAAAGTTATACCAATTACAATTGTGATAAATAAAATCAATTGATTATCCAATATTCCGAGATGTATTGAGGTCATGACGATGTTCATTTAAAAATAATACGATTGTTTTCTGCTGGATGTATGCGTCTAACTTTAACATAAATCGACCATTACTGAAACTGCTTTTATTTGTTCAAATTTCAACCTTGTCTTTAATTCTCTTAAACACTCTCAAGAAATTTCATATTCGTCGTAAAATAGCCGTCATCAAATTAGTAACGAGTACCATATCCACGGATAACGTACCTACGATCTGCTTATTAATAATGATGACATACTTGCTATATTTTATTGATTTCTCTATTGACGTATTCAATTTGATTGATTTATTATTTTCAAATTTTAAAGATTTTTATTTTGGTGAATATAATTAATCAGAATATCATTTTGATACATATTAATATATTGTTAGATGATATTCTGACTAAATGTATGAAGAAACAAGTGAAAATAACAACAAACGGAGTTAATTGTTGAATTTATGTAAAAAAAATTCTTATAAAAGTTGTATTTTTAAAAAAGGAACATTTTTTGTCATTAAATTTTTGTTTCAAAGTTTTGCTCATTTTGCCCAAACATGATTCGATTCGCCCCTTACACGATCTTGACTTCACGGTTTGGCTCTAGAACATACTAAATTTCAGTTCACTATCTCCTTACGTTTTTGAGTTTTCGTGTTGACGGACGGGCACATTTGGGAAATGGACTAATTAGGTAATTTTATGAACACCTATACAAAGTTGACAAAATTTCACGTGCAGATATGTTTCTATCCTGTTCCTTCCTATTTAAAAATTTCTTATTGACTTTGAAAGGACCTTCAAGGTTTATTCAAAGGTTTACACATACCATCGAAATTATTCAGACCCATCTTGTATTTGCACTTAGAACGTTTAACTCATTAGACTTACTCATGAATAACAACATTATAAAATCTTCCAATTACACACATTATAAAATATAACATAATTTAATCCAATCAAATTAAATATATATATATATATATATATATATATATATATATATATATATATATATATATATATATATATATATATATATATATATATATGTATATATATATATATATGTTTATATATATATATATATATATATGTATATATATATATATATATGTTTATATATATTTATATATATATATATATATATTTATATATATATATATTATGTTTGAATGTATACTAAAATACTAAAGTCTACAAATTAGTTTTCAGTTAGTTTCTCAAATAAGTTTATTTATGAAAATGCATTAATTAAATTTCAGAGAGTAAGTAATTGAAATATATGAATATTTGTACAAATTGTTTGATCGTATGATATATACACACACATTATAGATTACATATATACAGGATCTCCTGAAATTCATTCTAGAAAACTATACCACGGTGTAGAGCTGGAATAAACAAACAAAAAAGTTTAATAAAGTTTTTCGATATGACGAATTAATAATAATAATTTCAACTGATTTCAACTGACATTTGCATTTTTAACACTACTCCACCAATCACAGAGCGTGATAGTGTAAAGAGATGGGGCACCTCCTTACACTATTTCAGAACATCCTGCATATATATATACATATAATAATAATAATAATATTTATTTCGCAAATGATATACATGGATATGCTTGCTACGTCAAAAATAAAAACATGCATAAAAGCAAGTACCAAAATAAAACCAATCAACTTAATAACAGTAATTTTAACAAAAAAACAGTATCAGAAAAGAATTTATAAAAATTTTTCACAAACAATGAATTTAACAAAATCAACTCAGTATAAAGTAAAACAATAGTCAACAATGGATAATATAAGATAAGAAATTTAATAGAAAATTTAGTACAAAATCAACAAATATAATAATACCAAAAATTGATTTAGTGTTAAACAAAAAGATCATCTATGGAGTAAAAGGCGTTTCTAAATAAAAAAATTGTTAGGTGCTTTTTAAACATGTTTATGTTTTTTACAAAAAATTGGCCAACTCTTCCCACAAATTGTTAGTTGGTTTTTTGGGATGGAAAGCATGTCTTTATTTCTGATTGTAGAATTGATATTGGTCTATACTCTTGGCATGTTTTGGCACTATTTTTTTAGGATCGGGTATGAATTTTGATTCCTCTAATTGATCAGGGAATATACCTTCAATAAACGAAAGATTAATTAAGTGGGAAAGTGGGTTCGAGAGAGTTTGAGCCCTCTTTAATAAAATTGTTGGTATTTCGTCTACTCCAGCGGAATAAGAATTTTTTATCTTATTTAAAATATGCACTATTTCATGGGGGATGACGGGGATTAGATAAAGTGTATTAGATACACGAGACGTTAGGTTAGCTGGTTTCAGGTCCACATTCTTTGTCATATCAACAACGGTTTCGACAAAGTATTCGTCAAGAACACCAGCAATGTTTAAAGTTTGTGGATGCAGCACAACTTTGTTAATGGAAAGAAAGTATCGATTTCAAATAAAAACACATTCAATTTTCTAAGTAGATTTTATAGAAATCAATTTTTTTTTAAGTAGTTTTTGAGTAAATCGCGAACAGACAGACAGACGCGGCTGGAGGACTTTATTTTATACTATGTAAGGACAAGGATTTTAAACCTACGAAGAACGTTTATTCTTGGAATTAAAACTATGCGAGCAGAGTTGCTTAACATTACGAATCATTTTATATAAGTGTATCAAATTATGATTCCTGAGGACTTATATATGTAATAATTTTACGCAGAGCCGTAAGCCATTCCTATTACAGACAGTATTTGTTTTTAATCAATCACATCAATAATGATGTGTACAAACACAGACGTATACGAAAAAAACATCGATTTGCTAATAAATAAAAGTTTTATCATTAGTATGGATAATTTTTTTATAATTATATGCCAGTCTTTATATATATATAAATAGGGTGACCAAAAAGTATGGAGACGGCACAATAAATCGTATAAGGTGGACCTACAAGGGCGAAACAAGGTCAAAGTTTGAAATTTTAAATGGAAAACCCATATTTTTTATTGCATATTCGTATTCTTCGGAAAAAAATGCTTATCTTTGTACGAAAACTTTTTTTTAAAGTGCTTTGTTCTCTTGCACGACGACGTTTTTTTCTGAGAATTTTCGGAGAAATTCTATGAATGAATGAAAAATAATAGAATTTATTGAAAAGTGAATTTTGATTTATAATAAACTTCATTTAAAATTTCGATTTTAATAAATTTATTAGTATAAATAATAATAAATTTATTATAATTAGCATTCATTATTATAAATAATAATAAATATTGTTATTATTAATAGTAAATAATAAATTTAAAACTCCCTCTAGCGAGAGAACAAAGCACTTTTAATTAAAAGTTTTCTACAAAACATATGTATTTTTTCCGTAGAATACGAATATGCATTACAAAATATAGGTTTCCATTTAAAATTCCAAAGTTAGACCCTGCTTCGCCTTTCTGATTAACACATTCTATTCTTCGGGAAAAATTACTAGGGATTACCGTTTGAAAATTTGTACTTAGAACTTTCTGAGCACCCGGTATACACACACACATATATATATATATATATATATATATATATATATATATATATATATATATATATATATATATATATATATATATATATTATATATATATATATATTTATATATATATATATTTATATATATATATATATAGGATTGCCCTTATTTTAATACGGAAAATTAAATAGGCGATATATCTCCCAAAAATAAGAAGAAAAGTTCATAAGAACTTGGTAGTTTTCGAGCTTCGCTTTCGAGATACAGGTTGTTAAAAAAATGTTTAAAGTGAGCCCCTTAGTTTTTACTAAAAACATGCCAAGTGTTATCAAAATCATTCAAATAGTTTTTGAGATATTTGAAAAAAAGAGTTTTTTTATTAACTTTAACAACATGTATCTCGAAAACGAAGCTTGAAAGTTTATATGCACTTTTCTTCTTATTTTTGGGCTATATATCGCTTTAATTTTCCAGATTAAAATCTGGGGCATCTTGTATATTTATATATATATTTGTATATTTATACATTTATATACATTCGAATAAAGACGTATAATTATAAACGAATTATCCATACTAATGGGTAAACTTTTATTTATTAACGCATCGAATTTTTGAATATAACCCGAAAGTTTTTTTATAAATGTTTTTTGTTCAATTCATATATTTATGTATTTTATGCGCATTGAGTAAATCTGACCTTAATCCTTAAGCATTTTTTTTTTAATTATCACTCTGGTAACTGACTCATCCACATTTTCAAAATCATAATTAATATTACATATCTTTCCGTTGAGTAAAAGTAAATTAGTGTTCCAACACGAAAAAGTGGTTCGATTTCGTAATCGGTTCATTTATACTAAAAATTTATTATAATAAAAAAAGCCCCTTTTTTAAAAGTAAACAACATACATTTGTATTAAACTTTTTTCATAAACTCAACAGTTTAGCCACAATTTGTATAATATATAAACTTTCATGATTACGAATGATTATACAACACATTCAATACTTTGGTGTTGGTTGATATTTTGATATATCTATATGCGTGTATAGATAAGAAACTCTCTATATACAAGATATTTAAGCAATTTACTTAGTTATCTTACTTTTCATGGCAAAATCTCAACTACATATTAACATCTTTATAAAACTTACTTTATGATAGATGCTTTTCACAGGGAATTTATACCAAAGTTTTCCTGCTTTTAGAAAAAAAAAAGGTATTTTGTTAAAAATACCAATTTTGATTGCAAATATTGCGTTTCATAATCGGTCAATCGATTTTATTAATTAATCGAAATTAAATAAAGACCACTGAGATTAATGTCATATTTTGCTCATATAATTCGCTCATATAATACCTTAAAAAGAACTTGAAGCAGGTACCTTTCTTTAAAAAAATTAAATTAAATTTATTTTTTCCGAATCACATTTTCCAATTGATGTTTTTTTATGTTTTTTAATCATCAAGAAACACATCATGTGATTTTGTAACCTACAAACGAACTTATTATCGTAAGTAACTAAGGATGCTACACAGGATTTCCTTTGGCATATCTCTTTAATGTAAAAAGGAATGTTTGAACAACATATTTGATTTAAATATCATTACGCACGTTTATTTAACTTTCTATATTTATGTAGAACGGATCAAAGTAAATTCCGCAATAAAAATTGTTGATGGGTAGACTTCGCACTTGCAAAAAGCAAATCATTTTGAAACTACCTTACTTCTTTACTCCCTTATCCTCATTTCGACTGTATTTTCTTCTTTTTAGTAAATACACAAAATGGCATCTTTATAAATATCCTAATGATAATCTTTATTAGTTTCGTTTGCAAAATACAGCTTCTTGAATAGATCATAGTCTCACAAAGTAATGGATGTCAAAAAATTATTTTTTTAATTATTTGAGCAAGCCGTATTGTGGGTCTTTAAGAAGCACGTCAGTGACTATGTGCAGGCAAAAATTATGAATACGTGATCCAAAGGTACCTTTCGTGCACTTTTAAGCAAAAAATTACATATATCATGGATAGCAAAATAAATTTAAACTACTTTTGATGAGTCACCCTTTGGTTATGTGGATTACAAAGTTCAGATCAAAGTAATGGATAGTCTCATTGACGAGGTAAATTTCATTCAGGATTTTTACGATGTTACACACCTATGGGATTTTTGACCGAGAATAAATACCAATTTGGAGTCCATTTCAAAGAAGTCGCCATTTTGTATGATTTTGATAAAGCAGATATACCTAAATTAATGGCCCAGATTCGATATCCGCGTCAAAATACTCCACTAGATGATCAAGTGGATAAAATGAATGAGAGAATGGCATGTACAAAATAAAGAATCGGCCTAATTAAAGTTTTTATCCCGTAAAGTTAGATCAAATAATTGAAATCATTGGTAATAACTAATTGGTAATACAACTAATATTTACAATTTAAAATTGAAAGTTGAAATTAGTACCTCTGTACACATTTTGAAACAAAGTACCTCTGTACACATTCGATTTTTGAGAAAAAATGATACGGTAATGAATTGTAGCAAACATGATTTTGAACAACTTTACTTCTCATACATTTTTGGATTCTTCTAATATTAAGAGAGATATTTTATATTTTGTGTTTTCTTCTTTCTCTATGACCCTCTTTCCCGTTGACTTATGCCGTTCTTAATGAAATTAACCTTGAAAATACCAAAATGATATCACATACGACATTTCATTTCGATCAGACTAAAATTGTAACCGCTAGAGAGTGATTTATGTCTTCTAAGGAAATTCGCTCAGTTGACGCAGCTCCTGCGTAACGAATTTTTATGTTAAAAATATTTAATATATTTTTGACGAAAATTTCAAATGTAAAATTTCAATAACTATTATTTGGTCATCGAACAGAATTGTTTTCGATATTTTTATTACAAAAGAAGATTTTAAAAATATTTCTACGAACCGAACAAAATACTACAATAAATATAAGATTTTTTTTTTGAATACATTATTTTAATCATCAGAGGGCGTTAGTTTGTGCTCAAAGAATTTACATTTTTATTGCTATCTCATCATCACTATCAAAAAATTCTTACGCAACTCGAAATATTTTCCGGTATATGAATACATGAAAATAAATATAAATAATATAACGTCATTTAAGCAGACGTGTAACTATACTCTCCCATTAAGTGCGTGCAATTTTTTACCAATAATAATATCATTTCTACACAGGCATCTGCATACACCCACGCACATACATATATTTCGAAATTGAAATCAATTCCTTCACTACTATACATACTACTATATACTTACAATGCCATCTTACAATTCTTATAATATTAATAATAAAAATGAAATATGATAGTGTTTAAATATGATCATTTTTTATTTGTAGCATATTAAAATGAGAACAAGAAAGAGAAAAAAGTCTCTATATATTTTTTTTATGTGTTTACATCCATACTTTTATGTACCTTTTTATATACAAAATGAATCAGTGAAAACAATATATATATATATATATATATATATATATATACAGTGAAATTGGGTTAACAAAATATATCTCTGGATCTGTACGCCGAATGAAATTTGGTATGTAACTCGCTTTTTGTATTTGAAAGGCTGAGTTCGTTAATGGGCAGAAGAGAAGAGCGAGGGAGAATCAAAATCTTGTCTCTCTCAATTTCTCTCTTAATATTAGTAAAATTTATAATAAGTAAAGTTGTAGTAAATAAATTTTTCTACAATTCATAATCTGACTATAGTTTCTGTAACTCTAATATTTACAAAAAATCTAATATTTAAAGTATTAATAGGGGCAAGTAGGCCTTTCAAGGTATTTTTAACTGATCTCAAAGAAATCAATCTCGCTTCCCTCTTCTGTCCTCTACCAAACCTGGCTCGTTTCCTCTAACCATGTGTTTCGATCTTACCCCTTCTTTTTACGAATGACAGGGCTGAGTTCCACTTAAGTGGTTTTAACTCCGCTCCTCGTATTTCAAATGAGCCGAAAGCTAGGTGTATCACTCTGACTATGTAAGGACATTCTGCAAGAAAGTGGATGGGTGTGTCATCCGGCCGTTCCAGTTCGGGCAGATCTCACTGTCCTTAACTTCTTAAGTGATAGATATCTTTTGAGCCTGTAGTGATAACACTTTTTATTCCTAAACGCTATTTTCGATTCGAATCTGTTAGAGATATATTTAACATTACTTATCAAGACGAATCGACCCCAAGGACACTTCTCATTCGTTTCTCAGAACCATATCAACTATTATCTGTTATGCCGGCTGTAACTCCACTCTGCGAGACAACACGATATATAGCCAATGCGAGAGTAAACTCACAACGCTCGATCTGTCTTGTCTAGAGTCGCCTCGCCTCGCCATCGCTTCATATAAATAGGTTTCTTTTACACGAGTCAAAGAAAGCGAGTGGTGAATATATTTGACACGAGCACGAAGGACATTCTCGTCTACATTCGATTCAACGTTCAACCGCCTTTTTTAATAATCAACTATCAACCGTCTTAATTGTACCCATTAATGTTAATAGTAGAACACGAAAATAAATAAAAACTATACTGTGTGTTTTGGACAGCTTTTCCTATAGTGAATCAATGTTAAATATTATTTATTACTGCCTGGCAGTCTGGTACTGTATGTCAGTCAATACATGCAAGTCAGTCAGTATATATATGATGAGAGTACACTTTAGTATGCGCATTATCTCCCCACTCTTAAATGACAAACAAACAACCATACGCATACAGTATAGCTGTAAGATATCTGACCGACTTTATTTACATGTGTACTGACTGACTTCATACAGTACCAGACGGCCAGGTAGTAATAAATAATATTTAACATTGATTCACTATAGGAAAAGCTGTCCAACACATTCTGTATAAATTTATGAATACTTTTTTTATTCTGTTACTGCCATTCATTACTCATTTGAATAATAATAGTTTTTAATAGTTAAATCAAAAAATTCTTACTCTGTAATTTTTAATTTAATAATGTCATTTTTCAGGTATACCAACGTAATTTTGTTGGCTAACTGACGAGAACTATATTGCAGGCCGAACACTCGGCGAGAATGTACACATCCCCACTTGCGGCTCCTCGCCTTACGAATGTCTCGCCGAGTGCCCTACGTTTATTACGTTTTTGTTAGTTTCACTGTATATATATAATGAGATTATTGTAAACATGGTAATAATTTTTTGAAAAATATATTATAGGAGCATTAAATAAAAATCAACTATGTGATATACATGCTATTATTTGTGTTGGGTATTATTATTATTATCAGGAAATATTTTTTATGAACTTTCTTTTTATTTTTATCGTCAATAATTTTTGTTTTGATCCTTTGAGAAAATGACTGGGTGTGTTTGTGTGCATGTGTAGGTGTATATTGTGTGGAAATAATAGGTGATTGGTTTGGTTGTTTTCTTGTAATTGTTTTATGTGTATAATAAAACACACACACACACACTAAAATGGAGATTCTATAAAACATTATCAAGTGCGTACACAAAAAGCCATTAAATATTTAATTTTATTATCCTGAAATTTTAGCATTCAGTTTTTAATTTCTCAAAGAATCTAACTACTATGTAAGTACATACACTGTTCTATATGCGGTTAATTTCTTTATAATGATAGGAGTAAATGACCGAACATTATTATCTAAAATTATGTCAAAGTCACCCATTTATCACCAGCCTTACGTAAATTTTCTGGAACAAACATAAAATTTATAAAATTTCAATTTTTGTACTGACAAAAATTAATATTATAATATACATCAATTATTTTACCCAGTTTTCCCATCATAACTTGTTTCCCTCATTTTATGTGTTACCAGCCGACCTGTAATTTCGCTAAAACTAGGTGTTTTTCAGACAAAAATGTTCGCCTTTATGAAATAAACATTTGTTATATTTAAAGAGATTGTCCATCTTGGACCGTTTAATAGACAGTTTTTTTTAGCAAACCTATCACGCAGAATGCATGAAGGTGAACATTTTTGTCTGAAAAACACCTAGTTTTGGCGAAATTACAGGTTGGTTGGTTATACATAATATGAGGAAAAAAATTTTAGATGGGAAAACTGGGTAAAATATTAATTTTTGTCAGTACAAAAACTAAAATTTTATCAATTTTAATTTTTAAGTATCTTCAAGTAAACAAATTTTTGAATAAAAACAAGGATTTTTTTGGCCAGAGTATATTATTTTAAAGAAAACATATTTACTTGGTTCAAGAAATGCCTTCTATTAGTGTATATAAAAACAGCATTATCTTGTTTCGTGGATTCGTTTTTGTTTGTCAATTATCTTCTGAACGGTCGCAGGCAATTTTTTTAATAAGCATTTTGAAAAAATTTTCCCCTGATAAAAACTTATTCCTTGCGCACTGTGTATTAACCGTTGAATGAAAAAAGAAATAACTTGGCCTACTTATTTATTCATAATGCACAAAGAATCACTAACAGAAGTGGAAAATCAACAATATACTGTTTACTTACATAATTCTAGAATGATTTTATGTAAATATATAGTATGATTATAGTTTTAATAATGGATGTCAGTTTTGAAATATCGTATTTTGACAGCATCTGCCATATTCACTAACTGAAATCATGACCTTACAACATGTCTTAAATGTCTATATATTCAAATATTGAATGAAATTTGTGTATGAAAAAGTCATGTCGATTGTATAATGATGTTCGATAAATATTTTATTTTCATGTATGGTTCAAGCTGAAAATATTGACAATAAAATTATTAAAACCTTGGCAGGGTGAGAATTCGGTGAGATTATTTTAAATACTAAGTTTTTTTAATAATAACTCTATACGTTTAAAAGTTGGAAAAACTTGATTCTATGTCTTTTGATTGGAATTTTTCTCTCCTAACCCCCATTTCTATGCTTCAAACCAGCCATTATTTTATTACGACTAAGTATTCGCGATATGTCATGGTCAAAACCATATTGACGGATAAACAGGCAAACAGAAATATTAAGAAATAGTGATATTCGAACATTTCCTTAATACATCTACCAAAGCTTTTTTTCGACTTCCAATATTTTTATCAGTTACAAACTTGGAAAAACTCTTACACGTTGTATGCATACAGGATCAATATACATTTAGACAACTAAGTTTTTATCAATTATTATGTTTGACTGAACAATTAAGGTAGTTTAGTAGCCACATCACTTAAACTTGACCCAACATTTTTCTATATTTATTCAAAAGATTATAATTAAAAAATCTGATATTTTTACCACATTGTTTAAGAGATATGATTAATTAAAGTTATGCAAAAATACATGAGCTCTGATGAATGTCTTTGTTCAATAACACCGAAAATTAATGGTTTGAGAAAAATCGGCAAACTTGACCTGAAAAAAAAAAAAAACTTTTCAATAAATAGAGCGATGTTTCAAACGTACACTAGAAATGCAAAATGCGAAACGATTCACCACACAGTTTAGATGTAATTAATATTTTTAATATTTTAGTTTTGCTTCTCACTCTGTTTTTTCACACATAGTATGTTATACTTAATATATTATAACATAAAAATGTTCACACATCATATATTATTTAAATTGATCTCGGATTGCGATTACCAAAATCTACCTTAAATGTAACATATTATGTTTGTCCATACTTAATCGTGACAATACTATAGCAGTATCAATCAAGTCTTAAAGAACAAGCGTATAATATATAGATTAGATGAACACGTCCTTGATCTAATAATAATCTGAAAAGCATAACACATTCACCAAAATTTGTTTCCTGGAACTCTGCATATCGCAACTAACCCGCTATCCGTTACACCATGGATGGTTAGCTTGGAGGGACGATTTTTCAATATTATTGGCAGTATTACAGTCTTCCAAGTCAACTGCTAACTCATTATAGTTAGATAGATAGATAGATACATCTTGGGGTCTAAAAAGTATTGCACTTCGACCTTATGGTCCATTGTGCTATCCCTTCTACTTTAGTCCAACAAGATTCGCTTCTCCTATATGTTGGCAATAGCCAGGAGCTTGCTTAGCAGGTCTTCCTGAAGGTTCATATATGCGGGGTGAGATGCACCGAATATCCTGTATCTGCTGTAACCCAGAGGTTCGCAGGCAAAGATAATGTGGTTGGATGTTTCTTCCTCACCTCGCCATACAATCTGCACAATATGGACCCGTTATGGAGTCCTATTGTGTGCAGATGATTCCGCAGGGGCTAATGCCCGGTAATGAATCCGGTAACCATTCACAGTTGCATCTTGTTTAGCTTCAGTGCACTCTGAAGCAGTATTTTCCTGAGCTCCTGCTGCATGATTTATTTAAAATGAAATAAATCATGACACTAAAGTATTTAATAGATGCAGATTTTATAGATTATTTCTGCAGATTTTGTCATGAAGAGGAGGAAAGCGGAATCACTTTTTGTGTGAACTCCGACTATCATTTAGGATGAACAGATTTCCTGCCAAATGAAATCAATGAAGTATTGCCAAGAGATGCCCCAACGTCTATGAAGACTCCTGAATCACCTTTGAAGGACGAGAGGAAGAGATCAAACTGATCGCGGTACATTAAAAGCTCAGTAAAAGTCATTCCTGATTCGAATCTAATGGTTTTTGTTAAAAATGAGAAAGTACCTATGAAAGGAAAATTTGTCGTACATTCGAATTGACAATTCGTGAACTACATGTACAGCAGACTGTTAAAATATTACAATCACAAAGATAACTTTATACTGGTCTCGGATTCAAAAGTTTATTTTCTAAATAGCAATTTTAATGATTCTAAAATGCCCTAAAATACCTTATCATTCGAAGAATAATCAAATTATGTTCCTCTGAGCAGAAGCATATGTGAGAGTAGAGACAAATGAAATAGCAGACTGGTTGATGAACATTTTTAGATTAAGAAAACATCTGAGTAAACTAAGCTAGGGAAATGAAAGTGATTATTCTTTGTAAAGATGGAAAAGCACTAGAGCTCTCCACCAACAAACCACAGATGTACTTCTTCATATCTAATACAGATACTTTTTTTACCAAACGAAAACAGCGTCGTTAACCAGCTCTGTGAGATGGCCATGCAATAGACGGGGAATCAAGAAACATTAAAGATTGCAGATCACTTAATCCGTTTAACTTAACCTTTACCTGAAATTAAATATTTAATGACTCTGTGACTAAAGGTTAGTTGTGCATGAATTTACAGTAAATATAAAATATCCTTTAGATAATATATTGTATGTATAATCCGTAAGCAGAGGTAAAACCCTGTATATATATAAAAGATATATACATAGGTAACAGGAACAAATCCAATGATATTGTAATGGTTTTCCGTAAATAATATCTTTTCACTTCAAGGAATATTCATAAAGGATTTTTAAAAAATATATAATAATATATATTCTTGTTGAAGAATTATTACCATAGTCAACTTGTTGTAACTCGATAATATCGTTATTCTTATTCGAAGAAAAAAATTAATAACTGTATTCAAATATAAAAATCTCTATTTGAAAAATGTTTCACACTTAATTTATTTTTAGTTTACCAAATTTTTCAGAAAAATAAATCTTTTCATGCTAAAAATTTCTTTTTGACGTTAGTCTGTCCTGTCTGTAAAAGTTTATTGCTTAGATAATTTCTATTCCTCTAAGTTAGATGTTTGATTGTATACTAGGAACGCCATACGTTCTGATATCGGAGCGTATATATACTTGATAAACTATAAATTAATGTCCAAAGAAACGTCGGACAATGAATAATACTTTTTAGACACAAGTTTCATATAAACCTTCCTATACACAAAGGTCATTTTCAAACTATTTCAAACTGTTTTTTTCCACTTAAAGGTTGAATGTCAGAAAATCTCAAAACACATTTCTTAATATTTTGTTTATATGAATACATTCAAATTGTATATTGCCAGAAGAATGTGTTTTTATACATATAAGGGTACAGGCCATTGTCCCTACCTTAGAAATTTAATTTTTATAAAACCCAAAAATTCAAATAATTTAATTTTCTTTTTAGGATATTAAGGCAATTTTCCGAATTGTCTCAATCGGAAAATATGTGATTATTTTCTGATGAAGAAGCTGTATTTCGAAACTATAGTCACAATATGAAAATTGCTATGAAAATCTCAAATATATGTTTTTCTAAATAATTATAATAGATTTTCGACCTATTTCAAATTCAATTCATAATCATTTTTCAAAAACGTCTCAAATTTTGGACTATACATATATATGCAGGTTGCGTGAAGGGTTCACCCAAAAAATTATAATTCATAACCACAAAAGGTCACTGTTTATGTGAAAGGTAATAATTAAGTTTATTCTTTTGTAGGTTCATATTAAAATTAAACGTGATGTTATATATTTTTTTTAATTGTTAAAAAAAAATGAAACTAAAAAAAATATTAATTAAAACTAGAAAAAATCATTTCACAACAAGAGTTAGTAGCACTAGGAGCTTATATTTAACATTCATATATAGAAAGAAGTTAAAATGCTTTCAAACAAAATCTCAGACAACTGTAATATATGACTCAAGTACTTCATACTTCATACACAAAGCACAACCAAGTAAGTCATTCGTTTTTTATGTATTACGTACGTATAGACCGGCAGCTAAACACTTGAAACATTACGTCAATACGAAGGCATTGCTTGAAGCCCGATCGACTTGAAATGTAGCAAGTCAGCGTACGGAGGACGTTCTTTTTATAAAATCTTAATTCTAGTCTCTTTTAAAACAAAATTCGTCACGCAGGAGCTGTGTAAATTAAGCGAATTATCTCAGAAATTGGGAATCAAAATATTTAAAAAAATCAAGTAACCATGGTGATTCATTTGTAATATTCATTATTATGCGTATTATAAATTGCAAATATTTCTGTAAATATTGAAGTTACAGAAAATATGCTTAGGTAATGAATTGTAGAAAGTTGTATTTACTACAACTTTACTTCTTATAAATTTTTCCATTTTATTAATATTAAGAGAGAAATTCAAGATTTTACGTTTTCCCTTCGCTCTAAGCTTTGCTTTTCCCATTATCAAACTTAGCCTTTCAAATACCAAAATTGAACTTTAAAATTTGATTGAGATTCATTAGGTATATTGGAATCGACAAATCGCGATCGATTAAATCTAGAACCTTCGATCGATTAAATTCAGAAGCCTTTTAAAAAAGATAATACAAACATTTCGAGATTTAAATTAAATTATTTATGACGTCTCGAGTTGGTATTTCGAAAATTATAGTTTAAAAATAGTTTTCTATTTTAATTGTTCAAACGAATTAAAATCTAGAATGATAAACTCATGGAAAAAGTTTTGGTTCTTAAAACACATACTCAAGGGCGACATTCCAATAAATCTGAAGAGAAAGGTGATGGATGCCTGTGTACTACCAGTGCTAGCGTATGGATCTCAAGTTTCGGCACTAACTAAAAAAGACTACAAAAAACTTCGTTCTTGCCAGTGTGCGCAAGAACAGTGCATGCTTGATATCAAAAGAGCTCAAAAAATTCCCTCTTTGAATATAAGAGCTGTGAGCAAAATAAAAGACGTAGTACTGCACATCAAACGACTTGGCAATGGGCGGGACATGTGTCGAAGCTTGGGGGTATGCGCTGGACCTCAAGAACTACAACTTGGACACCCTATAATTGCAAAAGAAGGAGAGGACGCCGGATAAAACGGTGTAGGGACGAACTTGTCGAATTTACAGGTTGGTCAGTGGATGCGCAAGGCATAACATAGGGAAAATTGGAAGCAATTAGGGGAGGTCTTTGCTCAGTCAGTGGGCTGATTTAGGCCATTATTATTATTATATAACGTATTTTTTCACGCGATAGCTGCCGGTCTAAACGTATATAATCATCAAGTGCAGTGCAGAAAGAAAACATAACAAAGTACGACAAACTACAATACTTTAATATTTTTAAGATATTACATGAATACAATTTTTTGTTTGTCAAATGTGAGAGTGAAACTACATTCAGTGCTGATGTGCTATACACAGGATGATTCATTTCAAATAGTCTACTTGAATATTTCTACGAGGAAGAAATAGAAAATATTACCATAATAAAAAATAAATGTGTGCGGAAGGGAACATCTTATCATAACCTTGACTTGGACTTGGATCTTCAAGGTACTTTTTGAAGATTAACTTATGTATTTCTAAGAGAAACCTTTTTTGGAAATATTATGGCAGAATCGGATAGCTGAGGTAAATATAATATAAAAACTGACTAAGTCTATTTTCGTTAAGTCTATCTTTTTTAGCGAATTTCCTGAAAGGAAATAGAGCTGTTGGTCTCGTACCCACTACTAAAATTTTGCAAAAATTTCTTCAAATGTTCATCGATCCTACCTAGTAGAAAAATTCATGTGAAGTAGAGTTGTAGGTACTAAGTTTGACTGTAATTTTGTTTCTTATCATTTTTTCTGTTACACTAATAATTACAGAAATATTGACACATTAGAGTTTGAGCAAAAATGATGAGTTTGCGCAAACACGATTTTCTATAACTTTATTCCTCACGCATGTTTCGATTGTTCTAATATTAAGAGATATATTTTATATTTTGTGTTTTCTTCTTTCTCTATGGTCCCCTTTCCCCTTGACGTATGCCATTTATTAATAAAATTGGCCTTGCAAATACTAAAATCATATACGACATTTCATTTTGATCAGATTTAAATAGTGACCGCTAGAAAGTGATTTATGTATTTAAGGAAATTCGCTGAAGTTGAAGTAGCTCCTGCGTAACGAGGTTTTAAAAACATAAGCTTGTATATACTGAACATTTTTCGCCTTTAAAATATTTTTCTATCTATTGTCGTTTTAAAGTGTGGAATGAACTAAGTTATTAGTTCATTCCAAAATCGTTTTGCTAAGAAAAACATAGCTAAACGATTTTGTCAAAAGAAAACATGGGTTCGTAAAGAAAGCTTGAACACAAGCTTGAGCCCTAAAAACTTGAAGCTCAAGGTTACCTTAAAACCCCTCTTACTAACAAAACACCTTTAATTCGGGTTATTTTTCGAATAAGACTGCCTCGAAGAAATATTCAGAAGAACGATTTAAAATGAGCATCCTATATATTGCCATATGAATATATCTAAGAGATTTTTAGTTTATTTTGTAGGTATATATAATTTAAGTTTTACCTACCCATGCCCTCAAGTTTTAAGTTTTACATTTCAAAAGAAGTAAATAAAAAAAGCCCAGGTAGTAAACTTCTTTTGGTGACCTGATCGAAACTTATATAGAAATGCGGAAATTTGGTACATCTTTTAAATCATCGGATACCGATCGCAACAGAATCGGGAGTCCGCATTGAGGGTTTTTTGATATATAAAATTAGTTCTAGTATATAAAATAAATGTAATTCATTTCTAATTTTAATTCTTGAGGAATTAAATATTTTAAGCCGTAACCGCGAAATTTGCGTTTTTGAAGTGAAATAACTTTTTAACGGTTAATTCATTAACGATCATTGAAAAAACCGGTTTCTTATAATAACGTAAAGTATCGATAATTCGAAATTTCAACACTGTAGCTCTTTTCGTTCAGAAGATATTTCGGGGTCAAATCAACTCCTAATATTTCCATAAGTAATAGCACTGTAGTGAAAAGTCCGAATGTGTCCCTTAAACTCGGCCCTTCGCACTACCGTGCTCTAGATATTTTTTGTATAGTTATGCATACTAATGCGATTGATCTGATTTTATCTGAAATTGTAATGTTTCGTTCATTTGGAATAAAAAATGACCACTAGGGTCTAAAACTCGTCATATGGTTTCATTTGTTAATAAACAAGTGAAAATAACAACTAACTGAGGTAATTGCTTAAATACCCGGTATAAACTGAATTTATAAGAAAAGTTTCAAACAAAAGTAGTTCGTTTTTAAAAAAGGGACATGTCTTTAAATTTTTGTTCTATCTCTTACGGTTTCAAAGCTGGGCAGCTTTGCCTATTTTGCCTATACATGGTCCCATTTTGCCCATTCACGAACATGACCTTACTTTTCAGCTCTAAAATACACATACAACATTTCAGCTCGCTATCTCTTTTCGGTTTTGAATTATCGTGTTCAGAGACGAATAACCGTTACAAAGTCGGAACTAAACTTAATATACCCTGGTGTATATTATATACCGGGACTAAAAATTTTTTATGTTTCGATTCTTCAATATTTCATACATCAAATATGTAAATTAAAAATAATGTTGATGTATCCATTTGTGAAAACCTCACTAAACTCGAAAAAAAATACTTGACGAAAATTCAATTCTTTCAGATCATTAAAAAGAAAAAAGAAAATAATTTTGGCGTATATACAAGAAAAACTTGAAACAGTGTACAAACGTATACAAAAATTTATTTTTTTTCAACTCTTGTTTCTTAGCTTTGATACCACAGCCCTCTAGGCTACAGGCGTATTTCCTAATAAAATGACAAAAACAATTGAACTGCACTGAAGTGTCTGCGATAAGAAGATCTTTAATTTAGTGATATAAATTTAGGAACAAAGTAGCAAAATAAACGTAGAAAAGAATCAATAATTATCTTGAAATTCGAATCCATATTCAGCGAGTAATCTCAGACAGATTTCATCCAAATGGATTATATATATTTTACTTTGAAATATTTTAAACTAGCTGTTTCCGAAACGATTAACGGTTTTCAAGGTATCAGACCCTTAGTGCTAAAATTCCAAACTGTAATTGAAACTGAATTGAGTAGGCAAAATTTTGAAATATGTTGATTGGACGTTAAAATGAACCTGATTTTCGTACTGTTTGGGTCAAAATTAGCCTAGAAAATTATTATTATTAAAATGGAGAAGAAAAATTTTCTTCACTTTTTTCACATTTTTTCCAAGGGGTATCCTTTAAAAAAATCGCTAAAATTGGGGGAAAATTTTATGTCCCCAATTATGATAAAATCTGGGTTTTAAGCTAATTTGGACCTAGCGAAAACGGTGACGTTAGTTAAAATACGATACGATTAACGGGTTTTAAGGTATCAGACCCACAGTTCTAAAATTCCAAACTGCATGAATTTGGAAGGCAAAATTTTGAAATGTGTTGGTTGGCCGTTAAAATGCACCTAATTTTAGTACTGTTTGGGTCAAAATTAGCCAAGAAAATTATTATTATTAAAATGGAAAAGAAAAATTTTCTTCACTTTTTTCACATTTTTTCCAAGGGGTACCCCTTAAAAAAATCGCTAAAATTAGAGGAAAATTTTATGTCCCCGATTTTGATAAAAACTTGTTTTTTTGCAAATAATCTTTTCCAAGGGGTACATATATATATATATATATATATATATATATATATATATATATATATATATATATATATATATATATATATATATATATATATATTGTATTTGTAGAGCCCACGTGGTACGCAGGTATGGACACGATTGTGTACGTTGTTGCTATGTGTATATAATATGCTATGTGTATATATGTGTATATAAAACGAGTCGTGGCCCTCACCTATAAACATTATTATAAAATTTCTTCAAAGATTGAAAAATAGTCCTTGTTTATTTTATTTTTTTTAATTTCGTGTAAATAAATGTAAAATATGTGGTCCTACACTCGGTCAAATCAACGTTACTTACAGGTACCGTTGGCACACAAAGGGTTAAAGTACACAATTTATGAAAAAGTTCAAATTCATTATATAGGCAGTAAATTATGTCTACGTCTATTAAATCACCAGAGATTGGAGTTCAAATTTATGAATAACCAATTATTGACCCCAATTAATAACTACGTATAAATAAAATATGTCATTAATTTTACACCTACTGAGTTTCGCAAAATTAATATCCATAAACATTGCTCTTCTCACAGTTTTGTAATAAAACTATCGTGTTTCAAATAGAAGTTGAGTGTAAAGAACGAAAGCCCACGTGGAACGCAGGTATCGACACGATTGTGTACGTTGTTGCTATGTGTATATAAAACGAGTCGTGGTTTTTTTGTATTCCGTGTTGATGAGCGTTTTTGCTCTTTAACCTCAACATGTGTACCATTTTTGATGTGTTTTAATGAACTATCGGTGATAATTAAAAAAGTTATGTTTTAAAAAAAAATCTGGAATGAAAAACACACGACCTCTATATACAGACAATTTCACACATTTGTGTATGTATTTCTTTTTAGCGAATTTTCAAAAATGAAACCCATGATCCGATGAAAGAATTTCGAAAAAAAAAGGAAAAAAAGTATATATATATATACTTTTATATATATATATATATATATATATATATATATATATATATATATATATATATATATATATATATATTATATATATATATATATATATATATATTTTATATATATATATATATATATATAAATACATATATATATATATATATATATATATATAAAATATATATATATATATAATATATATATATATATATATATATATATATATATCAGTCGAAACCGGATATACCGACATCATTTACAACGACGGGTCGGTAGTTATGACTAAATGGTAAGGTCCCGATCGAACACCTACATAAACACCTTTGTTAACATATCGCTTAACCATCATACTTTTTCTGTAAAACAAAACATTATATTGAACCTGTAGCGGTGTCGCTTAATCATTAAATTATTATTATAATTTTGTTCATCATTTTTATCTGTTGCATAACAACTATAACTTCCCTCTATTATCACGGTTGCTTTGAATGTTAACAACCATGGTAATTTACATATTAAAAATATAACATTTTATAAATCAAATCAATAAAGATCAATTATATGGAAGTTATAGTTGTTATGCAACAGATAAAAATGATTATTATCAGAACAAAATTATTAAAATAATTTAATGATTAAGCTACAAACCTTATTCTAATGATTAATGACATAAGAAGGATTATTTTGCTTCCTTTCACCCCACCCGAGCCTTTTGCGCGTTTTATGCCATCGGATATAGCGATCTATAGTTAAGTATGTGGTCCCTTCAATGTGGTTATATCCGGAACGACTGTATTTTTGTTTGAATGTTTTCATAACTTAATTCTTTTGCCACAACTTGGGCTCAAATGCTTAAATAAACAGTTCACGCATTAATAAAGGGCTAAGTTAACACCGGCTATATACGCAATGAACCCTGTTATTTTCAATTATTATAAAATATACATAATATAAAATATACATAATAATCTAGGTGCATTCTAGATTTTCCGTTTTTATTAGAGGTTGTGTTAATCCCTGTGGATGATTGGATGGGATTGAATTCTGTCGAGTTCAACATCGATTTTGTATTGCAAACACATATTTTATACAGTGCGTTGTAATCTGTATATGGATGTCAAAATGAATATTTTTACGAAGTATAGAATTTTATTTTTTAATATCATATTTCAAAAATAAATTTTTTTTTTTATAATAAAAGACCTGTAAAATACAGTTATAAAAAAATAAATAAAATAATAATAACGCTAAGTCTAATCACACGGTAGCTTGGTAGTAAATTTTACGTTGTTCACTGATAATTTACAGTTTTAAAATAACGCTTTACTTGGACTACTTTTGGACTTTAAGATGTCTGTGACAGAAAAAAAACTATTTTTAACCGAACTTCGCTCCGCTGACTTGTTTTAAAAATAAAACTGATTGATCTAGCAAATTACACAAACCTCTAGAAATTTTCATAAAAAAATTTAAGATTACATAGCATTATCACAGTGCTGAAGAAAAACTTTGGTTGATTGCTTGGGAAAAAGATTACCTCGCTAGCGCCTGAGTACACACAGTTTGAGAATAAACGAGTATATATTTAAAAAAATGGTGATGATTCCATCACACAAACAAAAATAATCTTTCTATAGAACACTTTTTCATTATAAAAAATTCGATTATCCCACATAAAAAGGTGAGTTCTAACTGAATGCCTTATGTTGTGTTTTTTTTTTTAATATTTAAAAGGAATAAGTATCAAAAGATTTAAAAAAAAAGTATTTTCTATTGATAACAACCAAGAATCTCAATCTGATTTTCACAATTTTTCATAAAAAATCTAATTTTTGTTGTTGCAAAAAAAACATAATTTTAACTATGAATGTTATTATTTTCAGGATAAAGTAAGGTCGATTCAAGATAATGACGAAGAAATTAAAACGATATATGCTCAGCATGAATTTCTTTCTGATATGGATTATGTTCTTAGGTAAGTAATCTTAAGTTGTCTTATGTATACAATCTTGTAAAACTGAACGACACATTGAAATCATATAGTAAGATAATACTAATTTTTATGATACAACTGGTTACTCAATTTCTAAAAAAACGTGAAATTGCGTGATAAATAAAAAGAAATAGTAATTTACTAATTATGCTCATTGACTAGGTGAAGCGACTTGGTATAATCGCGTTCGTGAGGTGTGAAGTTTTGTGCCCGTCCCACAGTTTTCACTAGTGACTGCAACCTACTCCTAAGAGGTTTAGTTTTCACAAAAATTTTTTGTCAAGAATTGATCTAAGGATCGTTCAGCATCCATTGACTCCTTGATGAATCAATGCAACTCTAAAAACTATAACCGGGTTAAACGTACTATTTCTCAAATTTTTAATTCCAAAATTCTTCCTTAAAGATGAATTCTTCAAGAATTTTTCTTTTTTTAAAATAAACTACAATCTTGAAATTATTTGAATTCAAAATCATCGGAATTCGATTCTGAACTTAAACAAAAACATTTTTATATATACAAGAGTAAATAAGCATTGGTATTAGATAGATAGATCGATTGTAGAGGCTGCCCTGGACAGGCTACACTTCGATCATAAGGTCCATTGTGATGCCTAAGGATGAGAGGATGTGAGTGGGGTGGAAGGAATTTTTTTGTATAGATTAAATGTTAATGAAATGAAAAAATTTATAATTAGTAAAGTTGTAGCAATTCAATTCTGCTAGAATTCATTGGTGGAGCATATTTTCTGGAACTCTAATATTTACAGGAATATTTTCAATTTAAAAACAATATACATAATAATGAATATTACAAATGCATCACCATGGTTACTTTATATTTTTAATGTATTTAATTTAATTTGTCTAAAAGAGTAATATTCCATATTTTGTGTTTTCTTCTTTCTCTAAATGCCCCTTACCCTAATCGATTCGGTTCATAAAATACCAATACCATGTCAGATACACAGATCGCCATGAACATTAATAATATTTATTCTGAGAAAATTCGCTAAGTTGACGCAGCTCCTGCCTAACAATTTTTTTGATATTTCCATAAAAGCTTGTAATTCTAGAAGCATTACCTACCAATAAATTAATATATTACAATTGTATTCCGAAAGCCGAGACTTTTTGTATTTTAATTCATGTTTGTATAAACGTTTTTCATATTTTGCATATGGAAATTTCTGTACGGGAATCCATACATTAGAATATTTTACACCATTGAAAATACACGCTGTTTAAGAGACAGTAAGGAAACAACTTTCAATAATTTTTTTATCATTTATAAGTGGGTGTATCTTGATCAAATCTAAGTATTCGAGAGTTATTGAAAACTAGCCTTAATCTTTTTTCTGGAGTTTATTTACATATAAATAGCGTGCTTGTAAGAAAAAATATTTCTATACAGAATGTTCTAAACTAATATGTGCGTATACGTTTGGAATCAACAAATTATATTAAGTTCATATTCTGTGCGTCAAAATTTAAATAGCCAGGGTTTATTATGATAGGGAAGTTTCAATTGTTTAGAATAATATTTAAAATATAAATGTTGAACTATAGAATAATATTCAAATCATGAAAACTTGCTTAGTTTGTATTACAAGATGTTGATAATATTCTATTCTAAGGTTGAATGAACAATTAATTGCGCTAGAATATTTTCTAAAAACAATCACTTTAATCAAGTTAAATAATCAAACTGACAGAAACATTATTGTCTTATAACCCAGAAAATTAACAAACTTTGGATTTGATTTATATAAAAATAAAATTAATTAATTAATTAAAAAATTAAAAAAATTTAAAACCAATGATTTTATTTTATATTGCTCAAAAAAGAAAGAAAACAATTTTTTATTCCACCGAACTGTTGTAAAACCATTAGAGCATCCAATGCTTTTCGTTTTACAAATAATGAATATTATCAACTTATAATCAGTGTAAAAACAATTATACAGTAACACTTCCACTGCAAATAAATATTTACCAACGCTTCCACCGTGTGCGCGTGGTATCACTTATATTTTAAACGGTGCATGATAGTGAACTTCTTTAAATACAAAACGTATTTATCTTATAAACACAAAGAACTTTTTATACACTGTCATTGGTCATGAAGTTGTTTTTTTGACCACGCATGGCGCTGAGTTCGGTTAACTTCGGAGCGAGTATTGCATCGTTTTAAAGATATGTTATACGACGCAGCACGGATGTATGAAACAAAAATATAATTATTTCAATACGTTTCTTTTATTAAACTAAGCAACTTTTGTTTGAAACATTTTGTTCTAAAATGAATACTAAAAAAAAAATATCAAACTGCATAACTAAACTGACAGAAACATTATTGTCTTATAACCCAGCAAATTAACAAACTTTGGATTTGATTTATATAAAAATAAAATTAATTAATTAATTAAAAAATTAAAAAAATTTAAAACCAATGATTTTATTTTATATTGCTCAAAAAAGAAAGAAAACAATTTTTTATTCCACCGAACTGTTGTAAAACCATTAGAGCATCCAATGCTTTTAGTTTTACAAATAATGAATATTATCAACTTATAATCAGTGTAAAAACAATTATACAGTAACACTTCCACTGCAAATAAATATTTACCAACGCTTCCACCAAATGTCTATTTCTGTATATTTTCGAATTTCATGATGGGTTTTTCTAGATCAGACAAACTTTTTAAGGGGAGGGTCTGATAAAATAAAAACTTATCTAGGTGGGCCGAAAAAAAAATGAATTAATGAGTTTGTTTGCAAGATTAAAAACTGAATGGACTGTATGGTAATGGATTCTCTATCCGTTATAAATTCATACAGAAACAACCGTATTCATTTTGATCTTTAATCTAGATTTATTTATTATTTAAATAAAATAAAGCTTAATGGATAAATGTTGAAAAACACTCATATGTAACTAGAAACTGATTATATAACATTGTACTACATCCGATTTTAGGTAAATATTAATTAGTCATATTCAAGTGTTCAAGTTGTTAATGTGTGCTTACACTTATGCAAGGAATTGCGGTAATTCTTGAGTGATTCTTGTGCAAACAGGGTTTATATCTTTACAATCATTAGGAAAGGCATATTAGGAAAAATCATTAGGAAAGGCATTAGGAAAGGTCATTAGACAGGAAAAATACAAGTTTGAGAATTACAGGATGCTCAGTTCTTACCTACAACTTCAAAAAACGGAAAGGACTTTTCGGTTGCTTGCATCTCTCGCGTATGTGCAGGGGTTTAGAAACAAACAAAAAATACAGTGATTTATTTGGATACTTACAACTTTATACTCTTTCAAGTAATTCTTTTTCCATAACTATGTTGGAACTTTTATTATAAAATTATGTCGTAGATAATTTAGAACAATTAAAACACTTCAAACAAGTTAATGAATTAATTGTTAATTATTAATTTAGTCTAACTGAGTTGGCACTATAGGTGGACACGCTATTTATGGATAAGCTTTTTTTTTTATTATATGTTTCACATCTAGCCGTCAACATAGACTGACTACGGAAGCGCCCATAACTGGTTTTTAATTTGACTAAAATCGGTTTCAAAACATCAACTAAAAATGTTAATTCATATGTCTATTATCTACTACGTAGGTCTATTGTACCCTATCTACAAAAACGAACATATCATTCCTTTTAAGGTACATATGGATGTTGTATTATATGGGATGTGTATAATAATATGAATGTGTTATACTTTATGTAGTAAGTACTATGCACCACAAAAGTATCGCTCATTTATCAAAAGTTTATAGTTGATTTGTACCTTTGCTGTTTCCAATAAAAAATGTTCGTGTATTTCTACTGAAAAACTTTTAGCCGAAGCATTTTTTTGAATACCGAATGAATAAGGCACTCAATGTTTTTAAATGAGAGCTAGTAGTAGTGTTAGCAGCGGAGGGGAGATCGAAGCCTGGCAAGTAGGCTTTTATTACCAATCTTTAAAGGACAAGGAATTTGTATGTAGACTAAGAATTGGTAGATTGTACGAATCCTGCGGACTTTGATAGGAACTATGCCGATATTCATCTAGAGTTTGTAACCTGCAGAAAACCATCACAAGCATAGTCGGTTACTATCGTACCTGTCCATACGCCGACAGTTTAGTTAAATAACCGCCACCTTATTTTTTTTAACTCTACAGTAGTCGTGTTCAATTTTCAGACACCAATGGTGGCACACAGACTGATGGAACTCGCGTATTTAAAGTTGCAAAATAATAATGTGTAGCATAAATTTTTGTAAATTAAATATTAATTACAACAAATTATAATAATCATCTGTTACTTAGAATAAATTCCTAAATAAGTAAAAATGAAACAAGGCTTTATAATTATAGAATAATAAATTAATACTTTTTTTAAAAATAGACTGACAATATTTATATCAATATCTATACACAATATTTATTACTTCTAATGAATAAAATAATATATAATATTATTTTATACATATACATTATATAATATATATTTATATATATATATATATATATATATATATACATATATATATATATATATATATATATATATATATATATATATATATATATATATATATATAAATTTAATTCAGTGGTCGCACGCTGAGTGACGTTCCGAAGAGGTCTAAAATTTCTTATAACAAACCAATACACGTACCGATTCACGTCTGAACATGCAAAAAAGTGGCTGTATGAAAGTACTTAAAGCCTCTAGTTGATAGAATACATAAATTTTAAATAGCAGAGCGAAAAATATTTCTATGGAGTCCGCATGCGACTAGTGATTGACAAACTACCACCGTTGGGAATCGAACCAGCATTCTCCCAACTCCGAGTAGAGCATCTCGACCGCTCGAATTGGTAAAAATGAGCGCCACTTTTGTGACCCATAATATGTGTACTATTTATTCCATATAATATATATACACAATGTAATTATATTGTTATCATTTAACATATTCTTTATATACATTAAAATTTGTTGAATGTAAAGGATATGATTATTATTACTAAAGGTGTTAATTATTACTACAGCATGACCTTATAATATATAAAATAAGGTTACAACAAACTTTACTGTCATGTATTTATATATTATTTTATATAATACTGTTATTTATTAGTTAATAGTATGTATATATATATATATATATATATATATATATATATATATATATATATATATATATATATATATATATATATATATATATATATATATATATATATACTATTATATATATATACTATTATATATATATATAGTAAGTAATAAGTTGTATGTTAAGTAAATAGGCTTCGTATACACTCATTCATAATACAATGAAAAGTAATTATTTACTTTCATTTATGTATGTAGGCATTCATTACTGAATTATTCATTACATGTATCGCTACTTATATACATAATATTATTACCATCATTGATGATTATCAATTCTATAAGCTTATTTACCCATCTAAGTTTTTACCCATCATTGTCATTTAGTTAACAACATTCACATACTGAATGCTTGTTGACTGCTATCCTTTGTTTGAATATTGCGAAATGCAGGCAGGGATCAATTTTGTGGTGTAGAAAATGTCGGTAAATCTATTCACTATGACTTTCGAACGGTAACCAATGAATAGTGTCTTATTATAAATAATTTAAACTAAAATAAAATGTATAAAATATTTTTTTTTGATTATACACTGTGTGCTCCTTTGAAAAGTTTCCAACAAAATAGTTTTTAAAGTATGCATTTTCGAAAAAAATGTTTCAAACGATGCAATAATTATATTTTTGTTTCATATATCCGTGTGCGCGTGGTATCACTTATATTTTAAACGGTGCATGATAGTGAACTTCTTTAAATACAAAACGTATTTATCTTATAAACACAAAGAACTTTTTATACACTGTCATTGGTCATGAAGTTGTTTTTTTGACCACGCATGGCGCTGAGTTCGGTTAACTTCGGAGCGAGTATTGCATCGTTTTAAAGATATGTTATACGACGCAGCACGGATGTATGAAACAAAAATATAATTATTTCAATACGTTTCTTTTATTAAACTAAGCAACTTTTGTTTGAAACATTTTGTTCTAAAATGAATACTAAAAAAAAAATATCAAACTGCATAACTAAACTTACGGAAACTTTTCAAATGAACACACTGTATAGCATTATTGTCAGAAAGACATTAATTTTGATTAAAGGATGTTATTGGGTCACTGATTCCGATTTTGAAGTCAGATTAACATTCGTTTCAGTCCGAATGCATCGTTTTTAGAGAGGTGGTTGTGTATGTATGTGCACATGCATTCGTGAACTTTTTTGTATAATGAACACCTGTCAAGGAAGGCTTGCAAGAAATGACAATTTTTTTTAATACAAAAAAACCACAAACAAATTGTTATAGAAGGCTTTTCGTGTCGTATATCTTGAGAACAAATAATGATATCGACTCCGGACCATTAACATTCAATACATAATTACAAAATCAACATCTATGAGGTTTCCAAAAAAATTCAAAAAATTTTTGTTTTTTGGATCTACTTTCGCTGAAAGGTGGCTGGAGTACCTTTGTTCGTGCATGACATCTGTGAAATAAGATGGCAAATACTTTGAAATTTATTAATGTACAGTTGAAATCTGCCGCACCTCTTTTGTATTTTTATTTAAATCATTTTCATACTCAAAACTTTCTCTAGACGATTAGAATCTGCACAATAACATATTGCAAAAGTAACTATTTTATTCAATTTAAATATCCTCTTTACCTTTTCCAATAAAGATTGAAGTGTCTGGTTTACATTTTAAAGTGAAGTTGATTTTGGATTGTGTATGAGGCTTTTCTCCAGATTAGAGGCGTGTAGACAACCTTCATATATCGTTGTTTAGAATTTATTTATCGGGGTGTGAATTTGGTATACGTATCACTAAGTATACTCAATATATTAGCATGTTCATTATATTAGCATTCCTACAATTTTGTATACGACGTAGTGGGTATTTGACCATTGTAAATGAATATAAACACCCACTTACATTTGAAGTATGTTTTTCCATTTAAAATATTACACACAAAAAAATGGTATTATAAAAATGTCAAAGTAGGATTAAGTGGATCGTGTAATATTTATATTAACTTCTAAAATATTTACAACATTTGAAGTAGTGATAAGCAAAAGGTTGTTAAAACAAGCAAGCATATACATACATTCAGGTGTGTTATACATAGATTACACGAAGAATTTTTTTCCGTGCATTCACTCTTTACAAAGTAGTTTTATTTCCTATGGACAAGGGTAACTATTAAGGGTGTTCCAGCATTATATCACTTTTCGACAGATTTTGCTCATTTTTTTTTCACAGGCTAAAATAACGTTTTCTAATAAAGCCGGAAGTTTCAGAATTTATGACCGTTTAGAACGCCACATAGTTAATAACAAAGTAATCATTCTCTCTCATTAGAAGCATGAAAAACTTCTACTTGTTCGTTATAAATATAGTAACAACTTTTATTTGCAATTTTTTTCGAAAACTGAATGATAAAGGCAAAATGATTCAATGCAAAATTTAAAAAAAAATAACATCAACTTTTGTGGCCAAGAGTACCAACTTTAGTGACGAACGTTGGTACATATAGCCACAAAAATTGAGCTTACAATCAAAATTTTACAATTGATCTCTGTCTTATTCATTCGATTTTCGCAAAATGCTTCCGATAAAAGTTATTCATTATAAGTATACTGTCAACTTTTATTCGAAACATTTGTCCAATAACAGAATGAGGAATGTACAAATTAACAAAAAAATATTACCTGCCCGAATTTTTACAAATATTTTTTTGTCAAGATGTCAGTAATCAATAAGTATAATTTGATTCCAGAACATTTCAATCAGCGATAAAATAAATATTAACAAATGACCAAATAACTATTAAGAAACCTGTGTCACATCTCTATGCAGAAAACAGAACAAAAGAATATGACCACAAAGTTTTTAGTAATTAACGGCCAAAACATCTGAAGAAAGTGGTAAATCAACATTTTTCAAAAGTATATTCGTCATAGACTTTAAAAAGGTTAATATTTTGCGATCGCATTTAGTACAAGGAAAAATTCATCACCGTGTAGGCTACATATACGTACCTAGGTATCTCCAATGAATGAGCTAATAGTTCGTATTTTGTATTAGCAAACATAACCTTATATTCATGACCCTTATTATATATATATATATATATATATATATATATATATATATATATATATATATATATATATACATATATATATATATATATACATATATATATATATATATATACATATATATATATATATATATATATATATATATACATATATGTGAGTGTATATATATATAAAGCACAGATGCAACCAGCCGTACGTATGTGTATAGTTAGTTGCTTTTATATACCTACATCTACTTTTATACCTATAGTTGGCGCGCATCTACTACAGCTAAAAGACTCTAGTAATGAAAACACCTACAGGTTTTATCATTATCTGTTCAGTTATAGTGTTTCATCTACTGAAAATATTAAAATATCTTTTAGTAGTTGTAGTAGCGAAGGGGAGGTCGAAGCCTGGCTTTCTATAGGTTTTTTTTATCGATCCCGAAAAGACAAGGAATTTATATGTAGACTAGGAATTGGTAGGTTGTGCAGCTGGCCTTGAAAGAGAACTATGCCGATATTCAACTGGAGTTTGTGAAAGGAAACTGCAGAAAAACCTCGCAAGCATAGCCCATTACTTCGTTCTTTGTCTATACGCCGACAAATTAGTCAATTAACAGCCCCATAAAATTTTTTTTAAATTAATTTAATTGACAAACGGCCGCCATTGGGATTCGAACCTGCAACCTGCCAGTTCCAAGCAATAATATTATTTAAGTTTTGTCAAGATTAAAACAAAACTGGATTTTATAATTCGATACTTCGATAAAGTAATTGAACATAAAAATTGGATAAAGTTCCTAGAACTTCAATTTGTATTTTCATTCAAATTTGTAATTTCGACTTACCCAAATGTAGCGGAGTAAATGGCACATGCAGGTCATAAAAGTAGCACACAAGTTTTATAATTAATGTGTGCCTTATTCATTTGGTTTCGGATAAAAGTTTTTTGTTATAAATATATACTAACAACTTTTAGTCCAAACATTTTCTCAAAAACCGAATAAATCAGCTGCAAATCAACAAATAAACTTTGAAACATGAGCGCTCAATTTGTGGCCCATAGTAAACTTGGCCACAAAATTTGAGTTTTAATTTTATACTTGATTTGTGTCTTATTCATTCGGTTTTCAAATAAAAGTTGTTACTATATTTTTAATGAACAATTTTTATTAGAACATTTTTTCGAAAACCGAATCAATCAAAGCACAAATCAATTATAAAATATTAAAAAATGACAACTTTTGTGGTCTATAGTACATGATTATCGGTACACAAACTTCTAAAACTTGTTGAAATATTGTTGATATAAATAGATGTTTTGAAAATTTTTTTTTAACGTTCCTCTAAAAAACGTTTATCTAGCTTAATTTTATAGTTTGCAAAATTTCGAAGATATTGTTTCAGGTTGAAAGTAATTTATTCACATGATTACCGAAACAACTTCATTTCATTGAAAATTCTAGTATACATATATTATATATATATATATATATATATATATATATACTAGATATATATAAATATATATATATATATATATACATATATATATATACTAGATATATATACATATATATATATATATATATATATATATATATATATATATATATATATATATAATAATGTACACGAAGTTAGAATTACTTCATTTGTTATATATATGATTACTTCAACATATAAACGTATATATAAATCTGTAGCCGACAGGTAAACAATCGTATGCCCGTAAAGTAAATTTTCATTAATGAGCAAAACAAGTGTAACTGCTAATTAATTTTAAATGAGATTCTACATATTCAAAACTACAAATGTTGAAACGTGACTGACGATTTTTAACAAAAACAAATTAAAAAAAAGTTTCAAGGTTATATTATCTCAATATTAGCAAAAACTGGAGTTTAGCCCTCATTTACAGAATACTATGCCGTTTTTTTCTAATATCCGAAAAAAACTGCTACATATACATCTGACGTGGTGTGGAAAATTTGGGGGTGACTATGAGACTTTAGTTTTACGCTCCACAAGTACAATATAATGTCTATTGTTAGTCTAAAGTTTAGAAATTTTAGTCCAATAACTTAATAAAATTTCAATGTTTGATTTTTATTTTTCCTAGATTATTAAATCGGCTTCAAAATAAAGGCGCAGTTTGGGCCCGCACCGTAGACTGTTCATGAAAACATCCTGCACATGATCCGTAGATGTTTAGACTGTCGCTGTCCGCTGTATGCCCGATTGTCCAGCTACGTAATCACTTTGCGCCGTTGTTTTATTTACTTTTCGACGCTGTCATTTCTCTTGCATTCATTTGAGCTCTCCTCTGATAGGCGCCTTCTATAATTCCGAGCATATTTATGACTCATTTGAGACGAAATTTTTTTAAATTTTCAATTTAATACCGAATTTTACCATAAGAAGTGATTCGGATGCTCTTCTCAATGGTACTATAATCAATTTCCTAACATTCACGCGCATGTATCTATACTGTTACGATGACGTCAGAGACAAAACAAATACAGCGCGACAGATACGTAGACATCATCTTTCTATTGTAGGCTCAACCATTGTAAACGCATTATTAGTTTTGAAGTTATTAGCGATCGCAATCTGACTGGTATTTCGTCACACAAGAATGATCGATCGAACACCAGTTTAACGAGCAAATGGGCGTTTTCAGGTATGGGTTTTATAAGTTTGTTTCTTTATCACTTCATTAAAATTGTATCACTTCATTTTTAAGTGATTTTTTTTCTTTTTAAATAACATAAATATAAATAATATAAATACTCCTTTTGTTTCTGAAGTCCATTAAAGAAATAAAAAACTTCAGTACCGTAAAATAGTTAAAATATTCGAACATGAATAAGTTACATCAGTGTTAAAATGTCATCATTCGCTATAAGCATTTTCTAAAGTTTACAGGTCATTATTATTTATTTTCTCTAATATATATTCATCATGATTTGTTCCTTAGAAAAGATTTATTTTCTTTTCAAAAGTAAAATTTAAAGGTCATTTCGACCAATTTAGAAGTTAAACAAAAGGTATAGAAAATGTGTGTTTTCTTAAAAAACGTTATATGCTTTTTATACCCAGTATATCTAAATATACAAGGTGTATTAAGTTTAATAGTTTTTAATATTTTCAAGTGTTACAAAGTATGGACTTTGTAACACTTGAAAATATTAATCCTTGACATAAATACTTGGAAAGGGTGTTCATAATATAGCCTAATTCGGCCGGCCGATTAGGCTAATCCGTCTGTCTGTGAACACGATAACCCAAAAACGAAAAGAGATAACGAGCAGAAATTTTGTATGTGTGTTCTATACCAAAAGAGTGAGACCAAGTTCGTTAATTGGCAAAACCCGACAGAGTGAAAAATATACATCTTTAAAACCGTAAGAGATAGAAAGAAAATTGTCTTCTTTGTAAATAAATAACTTTTGTTTGAAAAATTTTTTTATAAACTCAATAGTTTTCTCATAACTTGTGATTACATGTTCATCAGAAAGTGAATTGTTATCAATTCGAATACACAGAATTTTTAACAATTCAATCACTGATATACAACTCAGTATATAATGGGTATTCAAACAATTAACTCAGTTAGTTGTTACATTACTTGTTAAGAATGAGTTATTTTTGATATCAAATCATATTTCAGTAAAATACAGTAATAGGCCATAAAATTTATAGTTATGAGTTATTTTGTTAGACTTTGTTTCACACAAAATGAGGATTCCGATTCTCAATCGGTTGATTCTTTTGGAGTCAACCAATTTCACCTATATCTCTAGAATTCATACAAAATGAGGATGTCGAATCTCGGTCGGTTGTTTCTTTAGTCAACAAGTCAACAAGTTTCATCTATATCTCTAGAAAATATAGCATTTTCGGACCTTAATAAATTTTAATTTATATTTAATAACAAATTTCTCCTCTCAATTTTTGCATATCTCTTTTCTTAAGCTGTTGTGGTTGAAACAATAGTCAGAAATGATAATAACGAATAACAAAAAGTTTTATAATCAGAAAAATGTCCTCAATACAACTTAAAAGTTTTCTTCAACGATTGCGTAATTGATGTCATTTACAAAGTCAGAATTCAGGTATCTTAAATATAATTAATAGTTGCTTTGTACATCCGGTGAATATATAAAACATACAAAGATATATTAAGTTTAGTCCCGACTTCGTAATGGTCGAGCCCGTCCGTGAAATTAACTCAAAAACGAAAATAGATAAGGAGCGAAAATTTTTGTATGTGTTTGTAGTGGACTTGCTACAAAATCTTCATATACTTTCTTATTTAGATATCTTTGCATAATCACTACGAATGCCACCTGTTACTGAAGTAATTAAATGTTTATTAGCTCAGTTCAAACATTTTTATATCTTCAAAAATAAAAATTTGATTGAAATAAGACTTGTCTATTTTTATATATTTAAACAGTTCTGGTGGTAAAAGATCCCCGCCAAGGAGAAGGGAAAATACCTTCCTTTGAAACCGTATGAGAAAAAAAATATTAGACAAGAAATGTCCCTTTTTTTAAAATCAACAATTATTGTTTGAATTTTGTTCACAAACTGATTATTGTTGCCAAAATTTTAGCTCAAACATTGTAATTACCAGGTATTCATATATGAAACGACACTAACTGCAGTATAAATGTCTGAAACTTTCAAAATTAAATTTTACTCCGAAATTTTGAAGGGAAATTGTATCTTTTATATATTACTTTCGACCAATACCATTATACTCAACTTTTTGAAAATACAAGTATAATGTTGCCTTAAAATTTGTGTTTCTCCTTTAACTGCATACCCTATTGTTGAATACACTCTTTAATATTAGAGAATTCAACTTCCTGGGTTATACAGTTCATATTTTAAAATACAATAATAATGCTGGTACTGTCTCACACTGATAGCAGACGACATTTTAATCCTATATAAGTGTTCCGTTTTTTCCTGTAAGTGGGTATATTCAAAAGCATCTTTAAAAAGTATGGTGTGATACACTCATGCGACTTCTGTATGTAGTTAAAAACAATATAGTTGGATAAAAAACATATACAAGACTTTCACAAAGTTTAATTTTTGAATATATGTTTAAGCACGCAACACTATATACAGTCTGTTTTCAAATGTATTTCTAATAGGGAATCAATGTTAAATAAATAAATAAAATTAGAGTACCCCCACTATTTTTATTTCTTTATGAAGCATTGTGTAGTTATATAGTAGATAATATTTAACATTGATTCTTTATTCGCAAAGCTGTCCAAAACAGACGGTATATTACACGGACAAATAAACCATAGTGCAATATGATTGGTTCCAAGGTTGCCAGATTGTGCTACTTTTCCCGAATTAAGCTATTTTTTATATGCTTGAGCTACTTTAAAGCATGTTGTATCGCAATTTAGGTTCTTTTTTACGCGCCACTGTATATGTTGTTATTATTGGTTGAAAATAATTAGGCGTTTTGAGTACCATATTAGGGTCCTTTTCACTCCAGGTGGGGCTAATTGATAGAAATTATTCTGACAACCCTGATTGGATAACATATGTCAGTCTCAGTTCGTATGCGAATTGATGTTTACTTCTATCATTTTTGTGATGTTTGTTGATATGTTAGATATTTGTTTTTATTGTTATATTTGTTCCTGTTTTTATTGTATTGTTTCCATTCGTTATATTCATATTTATAACAAAATAATATGAATAAAAAACGTAAACAATAGAGCGAAGCCGGGCTGTTTTGAAATATATTCACGTGTATAGTGAATGTATTTGTTAACAAGGATGTACTCTTTAGCTTAAATGTAGTAACATTCACAATCAATATCACAATCAAATTCTTTACTTACTTGATACCACATAAGAGACCAATAGTCTTGATACGAAACAAGAGACCTATAGTCTCTTGTCTCGCAGACACGGGACTAAATGAGACCAAAAAAAATAGAACAAAATTTTGCAACTACACTAACGAAACAAGATTTACATATTATTTAAAATATTATATTTTGAGCATCGATATTCTTCAATTAATATTTATATCAAACTAGGTCACTCGACATATAAAAAGCGTTTTCAATATTTGCCGAATTTTCCAATTTCCCGGAAAAATTTTCCAATTTTTCTTAAAACCTTACTATAAGAACATTTTTTTTTAATTAGCCAAATCGATCCAGAAGCAGAAAAAGAAAAGTTTTAATTTTTTGAGCAACTTTTCCAATTTTTCTTTCCGATAAAATCTAATTCGAAATATAACGAACATTTTTTTTTTAATAAGCCAAATCGGTCCAGCCGTTCTCAAGTGATGCGGTTACCAACGAACAGCATTAAATTTTTATTATATACATAGATTTCGTACTACTGGCCAAAATGTTTTTCACGATTTCGTTTTCCTGTAGGCAGCCTAACCAGTTTTTTTTTCTGTAGATAAGGAGTCAAAAATAATTAGAATGTTAAATTCGCTTGCTTGAAAAATTAAGAACTTTTAACTATATATTCTTCAAAAAGAAGATTGTAGTATACGTATAGAGGAATAAAACTAAAAACGATAAAAATGAATGCCGAAAGACAAAAATGCAATGAGAATATAATTTTCTCCGTATATATAATATCCGTCTCGTGGTCATATTCATTAGTGTTTCATATCGTTTCGCAGCTCGTGCCTATCGCGTTAAATACAAAAATCTTGTCTGTCGCTCTGTCGCTTTTTATACGCTAAATAATAATTAGAAGTTTCAAATATGAACAAAAAATATGCATTCTGCAGTAGTTATGACGATTACTTAGTTTCTTTACATTGTACGCGAAATTAATTTTTTTTATATTCAAACACAGTAAACATTTTATTTCCTGGTATCTGAATTTGCCAATTAAGTTTATTATTATAGCCTAGCATTTAATTTAATTTTCTCAGTAATTATTCTAGAATAAAATCGGTATGCATAGTATTTATACAATACAAAATAGATTTATCGGTTGCATCAAATAATAGTATAATCATTTGTAAAATTTATCTACGATTAAGTATTTATATAATATTGAACAACAAGCATGAATCTTTTGTAATTTTAGAATAGTGTGCATTTTGTTCAAATATATAGGATATTCTCTGTTAAATTTCCTATATTAGTGTTTATGTCCACACAAACCATCCTACACATTTACGTTTAAACCCGGTATATATACCAGGGTATATTAAGTTTAGTTCCGATTTAAACGAAAAGATAACAAGCTAAAATTTCATATTTGTATTCTAGAGCTAAAAAGTAAGGCTGTGTTCGGGAACGGGCAAAATCGGACCTTGTTTGGGGAAAATGGGCAAAACTGTTTATCTTTAAAATCATAAGAGATAGAACAAAAATTTAATGACAATAATGTTACTATTTTAAAAATAAACTTTTGCTTGAAATTTAGTATATATACCGGATATTTAAGCAATTAACTCAGTTAGTTTTTATTTTCATTTGTTTTTATTTTTATTATGAAAAATCATTTATTTTAGTGTTTTTGAAAATATTAATTTTTTTTTTCAACAAAAAACAAATTTATTTTTTTTACCTCATTTTTATTTATTGACCTATGAGTATATTAGAGCTACAGTGAAAACCGTCAATACTAAAATCGAATGAATCGTCAATATTATTTATATATATATATATATAATTTTTAAAAAAATGAGCAGGCAGGAAGCTATCATTGAGATTTTCACAAATTCCTAACAAATAAGCGGTTTACAGCCCAAAATTCCAGTGTATGTATTCAATGTATTGTATGTATTGTATACTTTGAATAATAGAGACCATAAAAAATAGTTGGTATTATTATATTTTTTCAGAAAATGTTTTAATTAAAAAAAGAAAATAATATTAATTGGTAGGTACCCTGTATTTACTCTATCTCTCTTCCTACCTCTCACTCAGAGCTGAGTGCAGTCAAGGTCTGCCCACCTATGATTTAGATAATGACTATGGTAAGTGATCATTATCATCTTACATGATTATTTACTAACGCACTTATCTAAAAGAGGGGAAAAATATTTTTCAATAATATGTTCTGTTTTTTGGAGTTTTTTTTTTGGTTTAACAACAAATATTTTCAAAAGACATATTCATTCTCATTACATACTATACCACCACTCATTTTAATGTACGTACTAAAATATACGACGTTAATTTAAACACCAGATTTCAACAATATTTCAGCATATACACCAACCGAAAAACATATAAAATAATGAACTATTAAATAACATTCATTAAATGTTAAACTATGTGTATCATTTAATTTTGCGAATAACAAAAAATCAATACTTGACAAAAAATATAGGCTCCCTCTCTATTTTTTATTCTTACTTTTATTTTTAGTTTTTATGTTGGTACAGCAAAAAAAATTTTACTATAAATTAAAAGAGAAAAAAATTTTTTTTTTACGATACCTTCTCATTATTTATTTACCTACGTCGCGTATATAAGAGCTACAGTGAAAACCGTCAAAACCGAAATCGAATAAATCGTCAATATTGTTTGTATATAATTTAAAAAATGTATCTGGACAAGGCAATGAACAGACAAGGAGCTACCATCGAGATTTCCACGAATTCTTAACTAAAAATAATAAACATTCATAAAAAATTTATTTTTAAAAACTAGCTTTTATATAATTAACTAAAAAGAAGAAAATACAGTTTTTACTACTCAGGTATTAAATATCCGGATTTAGGATTTATTTATAGTCATTGATTATTTGGAGAAATAAATTTTATATTCTACTCTTTAGTTCATTAAATAAAGGCCTGCGTTTAAAAATAATTTTTAAGTATTTTATTATTTACTTTTTAGTCCTTTATATTAAACAAAATTTTTTACTTATTTTTTTTTTAAAATCTGTATTGAATTTTCCACCGCTTTCAGTGCTCTAAATATTTCCAACGATATAAGATATACTTTATTGCATCGTCGAGTCTAGTGGCATATGCACTTGTGTAAAACTTTAAAGTTCTAGCTCAATTATAAATAAGACATAAATCAATTAATAATTTTTGAAATAATATCGCGATTTTTGACGCCGTATGCACCTACAGACCTTTACAGATTAAAAAAAAGTTCGTTACGCAGGAGCTGCATCAACTCAGCGAATTTCCTTAGAATATGTCACTCTCTAGCGGTCACAATTTCAGTCTTATCAAAATGAAATGTCGCATCTGGTATGATTTTAGTATTTGCAAGCCCAATATTATTAAAAATGGCATTGGTCAAGGGAAAAGGGAGACGTAGAGACAGAAGAAAACATATAATTTAAAATAGCTCCCTTCATATTCGAACAACCGAAAAATGTATAAGAAGTAAAGCTGTAGAAATTCACGTTTGCACAATTCATTATCTTATAGTTTTTTGCAAACTCTAATGTGGTAAATAGAGATTTAGGATTTTAACTTTCAATATTAAATTGTAAATATAGTGTATAAGAGAAAAAAATGGTAAGAAATGAAATTATAGTAAAATCAATTTTCTACCACTTTACTTCGTATGTATTTTTCGATTATTCCAATATAATTGAGATATTCCAAATTTTCTGTTTTCCACTCCTTTTAACCTGCTCTCCCTTTTCCCTTATCGGATTTTGCCAATTAACGAACTTGACCTTTCAAATACCAAAAGCACCTCACATACCAAAATTCATTCCGATCAAATGTAACCTGTGACCGCTCGAGAGTAATAGTAAATAACCAATGTATTATTAATTTGTTTATTTACTATCTACCTGTGACCGCTCGAGAGTAATAGTATGGAGAATAATTTTTTTTAATACTCCACTGTATAAAAATTTATTATTGATATTTTTTCATATTTTTATTATTCAAAGAATTTATATAATTATTGCCTTATGCTAGTTGAGAATTTGCATAGTTTCAACAGGCATTTGCTTAGATTAGAAATGACTTGCGTATATACGAGCTTACTTCAATGTTTCAGCACAGATTTAAAGTTAGTTACAGAAGGTACTTCGCTCAGTCTAATTACCAAAAGTATTTCTCTCAGTAGAGTCACACAAAAAAATAGTTACAAAAATTAGTTGATTCACATCAATTAATTAGATGGTATTTAAAAATTTTATTTCTTCAATTTACAAGTTGAATATTTTTTTATGGATTGTGCTGAAATATCGAATGGGCGAATTAATGGTTTCTATCTGATTGTATCTAAGTATATTTTTTTTTGTATAATTTATTTAATTCACTATTCAAAAACTTGTGGTCTCTCAAACTTGTAACAATTCAATACACATTCTATACACACTTTTGGTGTACAATTTATATTTTATGTGAATATGCATTTGACTTTTCAATTTATAACTATATTGTTTGTATACGCTTGGTTTTTTTTGGCCGTGTATTTTTTTCTTTACAGAAGCGTAATGTCTCTTTATATATACAAGTATGTATCTGAATTAAATTTGTAATCCATATTTATATTTTGCAAATCAGACATATTTGAACATATTTTTTTTTACTGTAGTTTTCTTTTACTATAATTCAATTTAGCACATATTCACGTAATCTTTGTTTTAATAACTTGTACAACCAATGTTAGTGTTCTAAGGATAGTTGTACTATCGTGTATTACATTAGAAATTATTTATTTCAAATATATATTTTATTTTAAAATATATTTGTTTTGTTCCCGTTTTTGTACCTTTTATTTTTTTTTTAGATTCGAATCACTTGTCGATAACTAAGACACTTACTGGATAGTAAAGATCTTACTACCTCTATATTATCTTTTTAAATGGGCCCAGCTTTTATTGAAAGACTTTCGGTTCAACGTGTTATCTTTTTTTATATTTACGTGTATGGCGTTAGGACCGATCGTTTTTTAATTTTCATAATTCCACATACAATACTCTGCTTTGGATTTTTTTTCTAAAGTACCGTATATTTAGTTTTCATTATTTTTTTTAAAAAATACATCATAATAACTTTTTAATTAAAATTACTATATTAACTTAACTTCATTATTTATGAAAATAATTGATAATTCAATTATTTTCTATAAAGTGTTTAGTTTCTTTTTAAAACTAAACACCGAATTTTTTTTTAAATTAAACTCTAATTTAATTTTTTACATACACATAAAATTTTTTATATACACATCTAATTAATTGATGTGAATCAACTAATTTTTGTAACTATTTTTTGTGTGACTCTACTGAGAGAAATACTTTTGGTAATTAGACTGAGCGAAGTACCTTCTGTAACTAACTTTAAATCTGTGCTGAAACATTGAAGTAAGCTCGTATATACGCAAGTCATTTCTAATCTAAGCAAATGCCTGTTGAAACTATGCAAATTCTCAACTAGCATAAGGCAATAATTATATAAATTCTTTGAATAATAAAAATATGAAAAAATATCAATAATAAATTTTTATACAGTGGAGTATTAAAAAAAATTATTCTCCACTCAGAGTTTAATTTAAAAAAAAAATGTGTGTTTAGTTTTAAAAAAAAAAACTAAACACTTTATTGAAAATAATTGAATTATCAATTATTTTCATAAATAACGAAGTTAAGTTAATATAGTAATTTTAATTAAAAAGTTATTATGATGTATTTTTTAAAAAAAATAATGAAAACTAAATATACGGTACTTTAGAAAAAAAATCCAAAGCAGAGTATTGTATGTGGAATTATGAAAATTAAAAAACGATCGGTCCTAACGCCATACACGTAAATATAAAAAAAGATAACACGTTGAACCGAAAGTCTTTCAATAAAAGCTGGGCCCATTTAAAAAGATAATATAGAGGTAGTAAGATCTTTACTATCCAGTAAGTGTCTTAGTTATCGACAAGTGATTCGAATCTAAAAAAAAAATAAAAGGTACAAAAACGGGAACAAAACAAATATATTTTAAAATAAAATATATATTTGAAATAAATAATTTCTAATGTAATACACGATAGTACAACTATCCTTAGAACACTAACATTGGTTGTACAAGTTATTAAAACAAAGATTACGTGAATATGTGCTAAATTGAATTATAGTAAAAGAAAACTACAGTAAAAAAAAATATGTTCAAATATGTCTGATTTGCAAAATATAAATATGGATTACAAATTTAATTCAGATACATACTTGTATATATAAAGAGACATTACGCTTCTGTAAAGAAAAAAATACACGGCCAAAAAAAACCAAGCGTATACAAACAATATAGTTATAAATTGAAAAGTCAAATGCATATTCACATAAAATATAAATTGTACACCAAAAGTGTGTATAGAATGTGTATTGAATTGTTACAAGTTTGAGAGACCACAAGTTTTTGAATAGTGAATTAAATAAATTATACAAAAAAAAATATACTTAGATACAATCAGATAGAAACCATTAATTCGCCCATTCGATATTTCAGCACAATCCATAAAAAAATATTCAACTTGTAAATTGAAGAAATAAAATTTTTAAATACCATCTAATTAATTGATGTGAATCAACTAATTTTTGTAACTATTTTTTTGTGTGACTCTACTGAGAGAAATACTTTTGGTAATTAGACTGAGCGAAGTACCTTCTGTAACTGAACTGAAAGAAGTATTAATTCAAACTGATTTTAAATATGTGCTGAAATATTAAAGTAAGCTTGTATATACGCAAGTCATTTCTAATCTAAGCAAAAGCCTGTTGAAACTATGCAAATTCTCAACTAGCATAAGGCAATAATTATATAAATTCTTTGAATAATAAAAATATGAAAAAATATCAATAATAAATTTTTTATACAGTGGAGTATTAAAAAAAATTATTCTCCACTTATGTGTATGTAAAAAATTAAAATAGGGTTTAATTTAAAAAAAATTGTGTGTTTAGTTTTTTAAAAAAAAAAACTAAACACTTTATTGAAAATAATTATTGAATATGTGTGTATGTAAAAATATACCACACTTTATAAAAAACTAAACACCGAATAGAAAATAATTGAATTATCAATTATTTTCATAAAGTATGAAATTAAAGTAATATAGTAATTTTAATTAAAAGTTATTATGATGTATTTTAAAAAAAAATAATGAAAACTAAATATACAGTACTTTAGAAAAAAAATCCAAAACAGAGTATTGTATGTGGAATTATGAAAATTAGAAAACGATCGGTCCTAACGCCATACACGTAAATATAAAAAAAAATAACACGTTGAACCGAAAGTCTTTCAATAAAAGCTGGGCCCATTTAAAAAGATAATATAGAGGTAGTAAGATCTTTACTATCCAGTAAGTGTCTTAGTTATCGACAAGTGATTCGAATCTAAAAAAAAAAAAATAAAAGGTACAAAAACGGGAACAAAACAAATATATTTTAAAATAAAATATATATTTGAAATAAATAATTTCTAATGTAATACACGATAGTACAACTATCCTTAGAACACTAACATTGGTTGTACAAGTTATTAAAACAAAGATTACGTGAATATGTGCTAAATTGAATTATAGTAAAAGAAAACTACAGTAAAAAAAATATGTTCAAATATGTCTGATTTGCAAAATATAAATATGGATTACAAATTTAATTCAGATACATACTTGTATATATAAAGAGACATTACGCTTCTGTAAAGAAAAAATACACGGCCAAAAAAAAACCAAGCGTATACAAACAATATAGATATAAATTGAAAACGTCAATGCATATTCACATAAAATATAAATTGTACACCAAAAGTGTGTATTGAATTGTTACAAGTTTGAGAGACCACAAGTTTTTGAATAGTGAATTAAATAAATTATACAAAAAAAAAATATACTTAGATACAATCAGATAGAAACCATTAATTCGCCCATTCGATATTTCAGCACAATCCATAAAAAAATATTCAACTTGTAAATTGAAGAAATAAAATTTTTAAATACCATCTAATTAATTGATGTGAATCAACTAATTTTTGTAACTATTTTTTTTTGTGTGACTCTACTGAGAGAAATACTTTTGGTAATTAGACTGAGCGAAGTACCTTCTGTAACTGAACTGAAAGAAGTATTAATTCAAACTGATTTTAAATATGTGCTGAAATATTAAAGTAAGCTTGTATATACGCAAGTCATTTCTAATCTAAGCAAAAGCCTGTTGAAACTATGCAAATTCTCAACTAGCATAAGGCAATAATTATATAAATTCTTTGAATAATAAAAATATGAAAAAATATCAATAATAAATTTTTTATACAGTGGAGTATTAAAAAAAATTATTCTCCACTCCAGGGGGGCAAAAAAATTAGCGACATGCTAATTGGAAAATATTAAACTAAGAATGACATGAATAGATGAATAAAAAAAAATCTTACAAATGTGGATTAGACGTGAAGACTTAAATATATTTAGATGTTTAATTAGGATGCAGTAACGTTACCATTCCCTTGATATCCTCTGAGATAGTATGGCCGAATGTTGTATATCGACATGCCGAAGGTTTTCTTATTGGATTTTGGAGCTTTTAGCCTAACTGAAGTTGGTGTAGTGAACTTTATTATCTTGTACGGTCCATTGAATTTTGAAGCGAATTTAGGTGCGATATTCTTGTTCATATTCGGGGCCAAGTTTTTAACCATGACCAATTGACCCACTTTATATTTAGACAGCGTTGGTTTATTTAAAGTTTGGTTGACTCGTTGTTGGTGAGCAATCTTTAACGCATCTTGTATATGTGCTTGTGATGGTTTAGCAGAACTCGTGATTAACTCAGTTAATTCGTTTATAATCACAAACGGCGTCATTAATTTTCTACCAAAATAAACTTCAGCTGGTGTTGAGTCGATTGTATTTTTGTAGGAGTTATTGTAATTGAAAATTACAAAACTCAAAAACTTAGACCAATTTTTATGTTGAACAGAATATTCTTTGAGAATGCATCCTAAATTATATTTTATCTGTCGATTGAGGCACTCGCTCTTGTTCGAAGATGGTGTATAGCTCGAACAGTAGGCAGCTCTAATACCATTATTAAATAAGAAGGTTTTCCACTTGATCGATGCAAAGGCTGGTCCGTTGTCGGCTACAACAACCGTCGGATATCCATTTTGCAGGAAAATCTTCTGTATCAGTGAAATGGCAACGTCACTGGTCTGCCTTTTACATGGAAAGGCGAAAGCAAATTTTGAAAATCCATCTACAACAGAAAAAATATATTTAAAACCCTCACTTGATCTAATAATAGGACCGATAAAGTCGACGTACAAAGTATGTAGGGTATACTCCGGCACGGAACTACTCAACTGAACCCTATCGTTACGTGTATATGGCCTTATAGCCTGGCACACTTTACAGGTTCTGACATAGTCCCTTACTTTCGCATAGAGGTTTTTATAGTAAAATATTTTACTAATTTCACGGAATGTTTTAATTACTGAATTATGCGCAGCATACTTGGAATCATGATAATATCGAAGAACGTAATCGAGTAAATTATCTGGTAAAAATATACGTTTTAGTCGATTCCTTCCGACGAACTTATAAATTAACCCATCCTTTATGCAAAAATTAGGGACATTCATCTGAGCCTTAAGGTTTTGATAAATGATTTTACATTCGGGAGAGTTACGTTGCTCGTTTTTAACAGAAAGGTAATCAAAATTTGTATTAGCTAAAACGTTAATAAAGTTCAGTTGCGCATTGTTCCTGATTTCTTCATTCACCGATTCTAAGTCAGTTTGATCCAAAGTATTGGTTATCTTTTTTAAAAGGTTTGCATAACCTGGATCATTGCTATGCAATTCTTTAACTTTAATGAAATTTTTGCCTGAATGTTGATTTGAATCAGAAAATTTGTTCACTATTAAATGGTCAGTTTCGTATAACCTAGATAGAAAATCGGCCATATTGTTCAATTTGCCCTTAATATGTTCCGGGGTAAAGTCATATCTCGAAATTTTAAGGATCCACCTAGATAATTTATTAAATTTATTGGGGGTATTAAAAATCCACAATAACGACCTGCAATCAGTCTGTAGAGTAAACTTGCGGTCGGTTAAAAAATCTTTAAATTTATCTAGGGCCGTCACTACTGCGAGAAGTTCTAATTCATGACTGTTATATTTTAATTCGGCTGGATTCAATTTTCGAGAACAGTACATAATGGGGTGCAAACCGTCATCATACTTTTGAAGTAATACCGCGCCCAGACCAGTAGCTGATCCGTCAGTTTGTAGCACAAAAGGTTTGTCAAAATTAGGATGTTTTAAGACAGGCGCACTTACTAAAGATTTTTTTAAAGTAGAGATTGCATCAAGATGAACCTTAGTAATTTTGAACCTAATACCTTTCTTTTTTAAATCGTTTAACGGAGCTACAATCTGACTGAACATGGGAATATAGCGGGAGTAAAAAGCCGCAGCCCCAACTAGACGCATAACTTCTTTGACGTTTTTTGGAGTTGGCATGTCATTGATTGCTTGCACCTTAATAGGGTCTATAAACCGTCCCTCAGCGGATATTACGCTACCCAACAAACGTACCCTCGACATACAAAATCGAGCCTTAGAAGGATTAATAGTGATACCGATAGACTTTATTTTAGTGAACAAGAGATTCAGGTGATTTAAATGTGATTCAATGTCGGGTGAATGTACAATTAAATCGTCATAATAAATAAGAAGAAATTTATGACGAAATTCTGCGAGACTGGAATTTAAAAAACGAGCTAATGATTGACTAGCCACCTTTAGCCCGAAAGGCATGGTATTGTACTCAAACAGACCATATTGTGTGACGATCGCGGTGACATGTTTCGAGTCATCTGATAATTTTATCTGATGAAAACTGGATTTCATGTCGAGGAGTGTAAATACTTTCGAATTACCTAAGCTAGCGAAAATATGAGCCATACTGGCTGAACTCATCGGATCAAACTCTATATGTTTGTTAACAAACCTATAGTCAGCGACTAACCGATAAGAATCGTCTTTCTTTTTAACAAAGAAGACGGGTGAGCTATAATTAGAGTTCGAAGGAGAAAGTACCCCTTGTGTAACAAGCTCTTGAACATGCTCGTCCAAAAGTTTGGCTTTATCGGGTGCCAGATAGTAAGGAGCTTTACAAACCGGAATGTTATCGATTAACTTAATTTTATATTCAAAACCCTTGGCAAGACCAGGAACGTCAGAAAAAATCGATTTAAAGTTTTGAAGAAGTGTTTGCAACACTTTGGTTTGTTTGCTATTAAGATTTACTTTCGCTTCGACAATGGTATTAATAATTCGATTATTATTACAAAAACCCGAAAACGGTATTTCAACATTAGGATGAAAATAAAATCTGATCGTCGACTTAAAGAAGTCCAAAATGATGTTGCAATCTTTAAGTGTGGCAACACCTAAAATTACCTCAAACGGTAATGAATCTACTATAAAAAAAGTTTGAGTCCATGAAAAATTAGCCAATTTAAAATGAAGTTTCGCAGTTAAATTACATTTTAAAAAATTATTTCCCGGCAAAGAAATAGTTTTATCAATTGATTCGGTGACGATGTTTCTATTGTTAGATTTTAACTTGTTAAAAGTCGCAGTTTTAATAGCATTAACAGTAGCACCGGAATCAAAAAGTGTTAATAAAGGATAACCTTGAATGAAAATGGTTTGTAGAGGTAAAATAGTATAATTTAAAATAACATCATTAATAAGAAACTTGGGGTCTATTGCGAGTTTTTTGGAACCGTAGTACTAACATTTATATTATCCCTCTTTCTTTTAAAACAATATTTAAAATTGTGATTAGTACCTTTACAGAAGGTACAAAAAAATTTAGAGTCATTATGCGTATTTTGAATTGAAGTAACATTTACACTGACGGGTGTTGTAGTTATTCGTGCTTGAATTTCCTCAATTTTAGTGATTAGATGATACAAATCTTTATAAGTATCGGGAATTTGATATAAACCAAGAATAGATAGTACAGAATTATTGGCATGAGCAAAAATAATTTGTATGATTTCAGATTCAGATGAATCATTAAGTAGGATGTTCGCGAATTTTATTATTGAAGGAACAAATGTCGAAAATTTTTCAGTGTCAGGTTGATTTCGCCGGACTAATCTATCAATTAATATCTGTTTAGTCAAAGGTGGAATATAAACTTGTAATAAATTATGTTTAATATTTTGCCAAGACAAAGAGTCAGCCAAACAAGTAGACCAAAATGTTTGTGCGTTCGAAGCACACCTATTGATTAAAGATTTCAAAAGAACGTCTATAGGTAAAAAATTAATATCAACTAAATGTTGAGTATCGACAATAAACTGTATAATATTTTCTGGAACCGAAATGTCCAGAATAGTGATTTTATTTATAAAGGAATCAATACTCGGTTTTGCAAAAAAACTAAAATTTGAAGTTAATTGATTTGAACTTTTATTATTTGATAGAGTAGTTGTAATTGTTGCCAAGGCATCGGTAATGCTACTTATCTGTATGCTTTGCTGTTGTATTTGCTGCTGTACATCCGAAACGTGCAGCACTGACGCATGGAACTGTTGAGCTGTAGTGTGCATCTGCGTAGTTATAGCCGCTAAGTTAACCGCTGATACTTGATGAGGCGTGATGAATAAGTCATCTGGTGCAGCTGGAGGATCGTCATCTCCTGGGGTACCTGGTGTATTACGAGTTGTTCTCGGCATAATAAAAATTTAAACCACAAACAAAATAGAAGAAAGAGAAAAAAAATTAGTACTAAGTTAAATATAATTATAGAATTAAAGAAAATGTAAAAGATATAAATGTATAAATATAAAGAAAAATTATAATCATTTCAACTTTCAAAAAGAATTTCAGAATCACAAGTCGAGCTTTGTGAAAACTATCGAAAACAAAAGACACATATGGATATTTGCTCTGCTTCCATATGTGTATGTAAAAAATTAAAATAGGGTTTAATTTAAAAAAAATTGTGTGTTTAGTTTTTTAAAAAAAAAAACTAAACACTTTATTGAAAATAATTATTGAATATGTGTGTATGTAAAAATATACCACACTTTATAAAAAACTAAACACCGAATAGAAAATAATTGAATTATCAATTATTTTCATAAAGTATGAAATTAAAGTAATATAGTAATTTTAATTAAAAAGTTATTATGATGTATTTTTAAAAAAAATAATGAAAACTAAATATACGGTACTTTAGAAAAAAAATCCAAAGCAGAGTATTGTATGTGGAATTATGAAAATTAGAAAACGATCGGTCCTAACGCCATACACGTAAATATAAAAAAAGATAATCACGTTGAACCGAAAGTCTTTCAATAAAAGCTGGGCCCATTTAAAAAGATAATATAGAGGTAGTAAGATCTTTACTATCCAGTAAGTGTCTTAGTTATCGACAAGTGATTCGAATCTAAAAAAAAAAAATAAAAGGTACAAAAACGGGAACAAAACAAATATATTTTAAAATAAAATATATATTTGAAATAAATAATTTCTAATGTAATACACGATAGTACAACTATCCTTAGAACACTAACATTGGTTGTACAAGTTATTAAAACAAAGATTACGTGAATATGTGCTAAATTGAATTATAGTAAAAGAAAACTACAGTAAAAAAAAAATATGTTCAAATATGTCTGATTTGCAAAATATAAATATGGATTACAAATTTAATTCAGATACATACTTGTATATATAAAGAGACATTACGCTTCTGTAAAGAAAAAATACACGGCCAAAAAAAAACCAAGCGTATACAAACAATATAGATATAAATTGAAAACGTCAATGCATATTCACATAAAATATAAATTGTACACCAAAAGTGTGTATTGAATGTGTATTGAATTGTTACAAGTTTGAGAGACCACAAGTTTTTGAATAGTGAATTAAATAAATTATACAAAAAAAAATATACTTAGATACAATCAGATAGAAACCATTAATTCGCCCATTCGATATTTCAGCACAATCCATAAAAAAATATTCAACTTGTAAATTGAAGAAATAAAATTTTTAAATACCATCTAATTAATTGATGTGAATCAACTAATTTTTGTAACTATTTTTTTGTGTGACTCTACTGAGAGAAATACTTTTGGTAATTAGACTGAGCGAAGTACCTTCTGTAACTAACTTTAAATCTGTGCTGAAACATTGAAGTAAGCTCGTATATACGCAAGTCATTTCTAATCTAAGCAAATGCCTGTTGAAACTATGCAAATTCTCAACTAGCATAAGGCAATAATTATATAAATTCTTTGAATAATAAAAATATGAAAAAATATCAATAATAAATTTTTATACAGTGGAGTATTAAAAAAAATTATTCTCCAAGTAAATAACCAATGTATTATTAATTTGTTTATTTACTATCTACATATTTTTTAATTGTTTTTTTTTAAACTAGCGTCATCACAAATCTCTCACTTGATTTCAATATTTTTTGTCTATATGCGTAGAAGTATATTAATTTGTGAAGAAGCCTCGAATATCGTCACAGTTTGAGTGGATCAGTCTATTTTCAAAATGAATGGGAGGAAACATATATTTAATACTAAGTATTAAACATATGATTAAAATATGGTTTAAATAAGTTGCCCTTCTACTTTTAAATAAGTTCCCCTTACGCGCATATAATAGTCAAAACAAAAAAATTCAACTCTAGAGATTGATACACTTATAAATGGTTTTTACTGTTTAAACACGTAAGAGAATCAAAAACAAGAAAGAAAAAAAACTAAGTAATTATTTTTTTGTGAGTATTTTAAATATGTAAGCTACAATAGCCTATAATAGGTAGTAGCAAAATCAAAAGACATTTATGTTATCTTTTATTTATGTTGTCACTTAAAAAAAACAGTGTATTATGTCCATGAACCATTGTATGTGTTGTTTATCTACCTCTACAAAGTAAATTACCAAAATAAATTGTGCTGTATGTCTTTTTTTAAATGATTATGTGGTACGTAGACAAGTAAAAACTGGTAAAGTATGAGGTTAAAGGAACTCACAAACAGGACACTTTTTATTGGCTGATAGTTTAATCTGTTTCTTTATTTGTCAACGCCTTTTTCTTAAGAATTTGATAGAAATGAAATATATTATGCTATTAAGCTCTACTCCATTTAATTTAAAACAATCAAATTTTTATATTGTTTTTTTTTTCCATCCGCTTAAAAAATCGGCCGGCTCTCATTCACCCATATTGATTCAAAAATAATAAAGTTTTTTAAACGACTTAATATTTTTAAAACTGCAAGATCTAATTATGCTTCTTATATTCTCGGTTTTCCCAAGCTAAACCAATTAGATTATATTGCACAATAATTACAAACGTAAACTTCGAATCTTGCTCAAGTTATTTGTATTGATTTTGAGGCCAGAATCCATTGTTGTCTTGCAAAAACTTTCAAATCGAAAACCTTGTTACTACCTAAATATATGTTTTTTTATATCTGTTAAAAAACTGTGTAAGTAAAGTTGGCGAGAAAGAATTATGTAAAAATAAAAGAATCTTCTTAAATGTGGTTACCAACAATAAATTTAATATAAAACTCCTGTATATTTAACTTCTTTTTCTCTATTAAACATCCGTTTCGAATATTCTATAAAGTGTGTCGTTTCATACAAATATATATTGATCGTATTTATAAAATTAAATTTATTAGATATTGAATTTGTAAATATTGAGTAAGAAGGAGAATTCTTTGTGTGGACTTGTGGATGTGTATCGTTAAAAATATAATATATAAATACTTATTGAATTGTTAGTTCGAATTTTCACAAAATAATATTCTATTCATAGTTAAAAGCAAAATGGCTGAATTATGGACTTCAAATTCAAAGAATTTGTAAATCTAATGTAATTGCCCTTTCGTATTTCTCATTTTTTTGTGCGAATAGTTCTAAACTCATTCAAAGTAACATTTACATTTGCTTTTAATTGCGATTAAACAAATATTTATGTCGAGTAATATTTTATGAAAAAACATATTATTATGAAGTTAGTTAATCAGTAAAGGAGACCCTAGTTATAATTTTAACCCATGATAACAGTGTGATAATTGCAACATTAACTCTTAGCCTTTGATTGAATGGTATGACAAATAATATAGGATGTTTCCTTGAAAAAAATGTACTTCAATATTTCTATAATGGCCGTTGCTAGTCAAAATGTCCCCCGAATACAAGTTATTTTGTTGTAAACGGCTATCTGTGTCTTATTATGTCAGAAAAAAAAATTGCAAAAATGTACACGTATCTTATTTTTGGAGATCAGCTAAACACGGTCGGAATAACAACCTAATAAATAATTAAATTTTTAACTCAAAGCTATTAAATTTTCATTTTCATTAAAATCAAAACAAAAACAAAAATTAAATTCGAATAATGTTTTATTTAAAAAAAATATTATTTACTAATCGACTAATTTTTTATTCCAACCCTTCAAGTTCAAATAAGTATAATTTATTATACCCACAGACGTAAAGTAATTAATCTGTCCATGTTTTGCATCATACACATATGATTTCTCATCCTATAGATATTTTTTAGTTTATTTTATATATGTATAGATATAAAATAAACTTTTGTAATTGTGTCAGAAAGAAAAATAATTTTAAACTCTCACCCACTTGTCACTTATTTGGAGTAGGGTTCCTAACTTTAAATCCGAAAAACAGTCCTTGAAAAGTCAAAACAATCCTTGAAAAATAGAAAAAATTTTTGTTTGACTTGCTTGTAAATTTGTGAGTCAAATGTGAAATAAAAATTTGTTGAAGCGTGAGGTTTGGATCTAGATGGCAAATTTCGTGGTGGCCTGATCGGCGTTTACTTAAGAGGTGCAAAAGGGTGCGAAATTATGCATACCCTGAGCATAATCGGATTAGAACGGGAATTGAACCACAAGGGCGTTATACTTAAGCATTGTGCAAATTATCATTCAATTGGCGCTCATCGTAGAAATCAATTTTTGTTATAGGTGTTCATAAAATGACCTAATCAGTCCATTTCCGCATGTCCTACCGTCTGTGGAAACTATATTTTGTTTCCAGATTGGGTGTATTTTAAAATACGGGCTGTATAAAATAAACTCTTGTATAATATAGTCATTTGCAGCGTTTTATATTCAAATAAATGAAATTGTTACATAAAAGTTTAAAGTAAATCATTGAATATTACTTTTTCAATTTTCAATTACAACGCTGTTTTTAAAATAAAATACAGGTAAATTGTGTGTTTGAAAAAAAAATTAATTTAAATGGAAAATTGAAAAAATAAAAAAGATAAAATTGATTCTGAGAAACGTAGGTACTTAAAACAAGGAAAAAAAATAGACTATTAACATATAAAATAGACTATTAAAAAAAGGTAATAGTTTAGAATCAAGATGGGTGGGTACCATAAGTCCGCTATTATATGTTTTTATCTTTGTATGCAAAAGAAATGCAGAGAAGTTATGTGCTCAACCTAAAAAATTATACCTAAAAAATTATCTTTTCTAACAGTTTCATCACCTACAAAATAAGGACGTTATACTTAAGCATTGTGCAAATTATCATTCAATTGGCGCTCATGTTCCAACGCTTGTCTTCCAACTTTGTAACGGTTGAAAATATTGATCGTAGAAAACAATTTTTGTTATAGGTGTTCATAAAATGACCTAATTAGTCCATTTCCGCATGTCCAACCGTCTGTGGAAACGATAACAAAAAGAGATAACGAGCAGACATTTTGCCATTTACCTTACTTTTTTCTCTAGAACACCTAGAAAAAAAGTAAGGTAAATAGCATAATCAGACCATGTTTGGGCAAAATACCTTTATTTACTGGCCCCGCTCCAACTATTAGCATTAACAGCGCTTTGTTCAACAAAACTGCTGGCAAGTTTATCGTATAATACTGCTGTACAGTGAAGACATTGTTAATGCATAGATTCATTAGTATATAACCTTGCAAAATATAGATTTCCCATTTCTAACGGCGTTTCTCATAGTGAAACATGACAAAGTAAGTCGAAATTTATAAGATTGGAAAAAGAAAATCAAGTAAAACTATTAATTATTTGAAATATAAATTCATAAATTTGACCCCATTTTATTATCAATTATTTGTATACAACTGCTTGTCAAAAGCGTACCGGGTGATCCATAAAGAAAAATAATAGTTTGTATTGAAACGTTTGTTGAAACCAAGTGTTTTGAAACTTGGAAAAACGCTAGCATATATGTATTACATCAAATATAGCTTACGTTGAAGGCGATTTTGATGATTAAACGAAAATTTTGTGCTTTTTTCAATAAGTCCTTGTACTTGTTTGACTGAATATATTCAAATTTTGACTATAAAGTGTCATCAGTATGAAAAAATATGGTTCGGCGAACCATTATTATTATTTTCCAAGAACAGATGCGTGACTATTTTAGCAAAATAAAGACGAATATTTTTCGTGTATACAAAATGAATAAGCAAATGGATTGCTGTAGTAAGAATGATGGGTACGTGGTACCTTCAATAATGGAGAGAAAAAAAAATCAATTTTTGAAAATTTATCATCTGTTACCATCCGATTGTATCTTCATTATTGACCTAGAAATTTTTGAGCAACTAGTGAAATAAATTTTGAAACACCATGTAAATTCATTTAATAAACATATATTCATATTGTAATTGTATTTTTCGACAAAGTACAAAGAAATAAATTACAAATTTAAAGCTCTTTGAAATAAATGACAATGCTAATGATAAATAATCCTTGGAAAATGTTTTTAATTCATTTTTCATTATTTTCATATAAATAAAATTCAATTTTTACAATAAATAAAAATAAAATAGAATAATATACGTATAATACAAAAAAATGTATATATCTATATATTATGTAGGTATGACAATTTGAATAAATACTATTTTTTTTTAAATTACGCCCATTTGAAAAATTAAAATGGTGACAAGATAATATCAGGGTTAAACAAATTATGTTATTTATTTATTTACAGGATTATTATTAATTTTTTTTTTTATCAGTTACAAAAAAATAATTAAATAAACGTATTTTGTTTGTAATTTCTCCGAAACAGATAACTGATGGAGTTTTATGATCAGATCTATATTTGTCTCAATTAATTTTATCAAGGAAGGACATACATATCAGATTAAAAAAGGATTACGTTTAAATACATGAAGGATTATCTTTCATATCAATCTCAATGCAATTAAACCGGTACACCTGGTCACAAAAGTAGATGGTATCATTTTTCGAAAAATTGCACAAACGATTTGTGCTTATAAATTTGGTTTACATAAAAAGTTTTACGTTAAAAGCTACGGACAAAAGTTTGCATTATGTATATAATATCAACTTTTATTCGAAATATTTTCCCAAAAGCCGAATGAATAAGGTACAAATCAACTAGAAAAAATTGATTGCTGCTTTTGGGCCAAATACATACACTCCCGTTAAAAAAAAATGAACCAACCTTAAATGTTAATTTTCTTACATTTCATAAAACTCCTCACTTTTGCAACTCTCTGTATTATGTATAATTTTATTATTGTTTTCACCAAATGTATTTGATCCCAATATCAGTAAAAAAACATTTACTACAATAATAATCAAAGTTTTAAAAGAGTGATTCGGTTCAGGTCGGTTCATTTTTTTTGAACGAGAGTGTGCATGGACAATCTTAGTTTTGAATCAAATAGTAAAGTGTTTTTATTGAATCATTATATGCACAAAAAATAAGAAGGTTCTAACTTCTACACTTGTAAACTTATAAACTTGACAATAATATTACAAGTTGAAACGATCGTCAACAATTGCCAAAAAAATATATGTGGTTGATGCTATATAAATTTTATTTTAATATTATAATGGATTTCTACAAATCAACGCTTTCAACTATCAATTTCCCATATTTTCACATCGCTTCCACAAAAATTTCTATTTCGTGGTATATTTTCAAATTCCATTTTAAAACAAGTGAAAATAACAAGTAACTGAGTGAATTGCTTCAATACTTGGTATATACTGAATTTATTAAAAAAAGTTTCAAACAACAGCTGTTCTATCTCTTACAGTTTCAAAGATAGGACCCGTTTTGTTCATTTTGCCCATACATTGTCCGATTTTGCCCATTCACGAACTTCACCTTTCTTTTAAGCTCCAGAACATACAAACAAAATTTCAATTCGCTATCTCTTTTCGTTTTGAGTTATCGCGTTGACGGACAGAAATATTTGAGGAAAGGAACTAATTAGGTCATTTTATGAACACCCATACCAAAATTTTTTTTTACTGCTGTCAATATTTTGACCCGTTGTAAAAACGGAACTTAACTAAATATACCCTGGTATATATTATATACTGGGTATAATAATCATGATGGAACTAAATTATTGTATTATCAAAAGAATTGCATACATTTATATTGTCAACAGAATGATCAACAGACTTGCAAGTTCCAAGATTTACTTACATACAGACCAAACTAACAAAAGCGTGTTTCAAAGTTCGGTTAATTACGAATTAATTAATTGTAAAATTCTTTAATTTAATATTTCTTTTCAATTTGTAGAAGCAATAATACTCTTAAAATGGAAGTACCTCCATAATTTTCAAATATAAGTTTTACTCCCAAATCAAATAAAAATCATTTTTTATATTATAAAATTTAATGTTTTTGGACTATTTTGTTTTAGACGAATGTAACATTTTTGTGTGTGTTAAAATAACAATATTTATTTTTATGTCAAAAATAAATAATTTCATTTTTCCACAAAATAATGTGTATGCCCATAAAAATATTGTTTAATACAATAATTATATAAAAAATTGTTTAGTGGTTTTGTTTTGAATAATAAATTACATTGGACAATTGTTTTATAGTAAACGATTCTGTACTATGTTTTATATTGAATGGATCGATTAATTTTTTTAATCAATTCACGTAAATAATTCATCACAGTATGCTCAGAATTGTCTTTCACACCAGCGTGTATTAAGGTCTTGATGGTAATTTTGAGCGAGGGCGTTGAGGAATAGTGAATTTTGATGGGTGAGGATAGGTTTGTATGTTTTTAGGATGAAATGAGTTTATAATTATTCCACTCATATATTGATCCCACTTCAATACACTTATTTTATTTATTTAATAAAATAATTTGATATAAAATTTCAAACTCGCCCTTTTACCTAGATCAGATTTTTTGTATTATAAATAAGTATTTCGTCTACAAAGTAGTCATCATCAGTATCAATTAGCTATTCGTAATTTTCTTTGACAATTAGAAATAGATCAATAGAGAAAAATAAAAATAAATAAATCGAGATCAATAGACAAAAATAAAAATAAATAAAAAATTAACCAAAGTAAATTAAAATATAATAAATTTTATTGAAATTACCCTTGTTAAAATTTCTTTCATTCAAGTTTACTCTTGTTAACCTCACTCTTATTAAAATTACTCTTATATTGTCTCAGGATATGTTACTCGTTGCTAATTAGGTGACAGTTTCACAGGGGCGAATGTGAAATTTTATTTCAAAAACCTAGAGTTCTCATTAATTATCATTTGATAATCTAATATTTAAAATAATTTGAGTTACATTCTTCGTATACTTGAACATTCTGACATTTATTGATTTACAACCACAGCCACAATTCCTCCATAAGGGCAATGTATTTTATGTTAATTTTCAAAATGTTTTTTCTTTAAAATATGAACGAATACCTATCCTAAAATAACAGTAAATTTTTTGAGAGGAATCTACGTTAAAAAAATTTTTAGCCCTCAAATCCAAAATTGTTGTTAAGCTCATACACCCTTAATCAGGGAGGTTAAGCTTAAATACTGTGCTGATGGGAGAAAATATACAGAAACATATATGTATAAATATATATATATATATATATATATATATATATATATATATATATATATATATATATATATTTATATATATATATATATATATATATATATATATATATATATATATATATATATATATAAAGAGAAAAAAAAGGATATTATTTATTATCATCATTAACACCATCAGTCGTTTTTACAATTAAGAGTTGTTCATTAATGATGATCCATCTCATCAGTATCTACACACTTTATATGTCATCACATCCACATCCACTCATATGTCTTTTCACCTTTTTTTTAGATCTTGCTAATTCACATGCTGGCGTAAAATGGTCATATACATATTCACTATTGTAATGGGAAATTTAAAGAAATATTGGCAAAACAGAACACAAATGAAACCACCACGGTATTGTCTATCTATCCGTCACAGACGTTATTTTCTCAGGCACTTTGCCACGAAAAATATAAAAATTTGGTATTATTATATTATTTTGTATTTAGTAATAATAATAATATTTAGCAAGAGGGGTACCGCAAATGGGTCCCAAGGGGTCCTCTGTGCCTTCCTTGATAACAACCTGTCACCCGAAGGTAAGACGTCTCCGGGTCAGAGGTGATATTTTCATCAGATGAAGCTATAGGATTCTGTTGAGGCCAGACACCACACAGAAAGCCTGCAGCTTCTCCGCCGGATTGACTCCCAGGATTGATGGATCCAAATTTTCGGACCCAAACATTCTAACCCTGACACCCTGCAGGTTTCTGCAGGTGCAACTGACATGTGTGGAGGTTTCATCGTCCTCCATACAGGTCCTACAAGTGGGATCATCAGAGATCCCCAAGTTATGATGGTAATAGTTCAATTGACAGTCTACTGTTGAGAGCCCCACCACCCTTCTCAACTGTATTCTATTGAGTTTCAACCAAGCACAGACGAATGGCCTAGCTGTGGTTATGCACAGCTTGGCCTGTCGCATGCCCTGCGCAAAGTACCAGTAATCGAGATAAGCTTGTCGTAGCCACTCTTTGATTCGGTAAATTACGGATCTTCTTGCAAAACTTTTGTTGACAGTAATTATTCATTCTATTTGGAGTGCAAAGTATCGCCTTTAAATATTAATATATTTTTAAAAGGCAGAATATATTTTCCAGTTTAACTTTAGCAAATGTTTTTTTTTTCAATGAATAGAAAAGTTTTAATGTTTTATATAAAAATAGGGTACGAGAAAAACCTTGAATTTCAAAATGTTCTCCAAGAGACACCCAACAAATTAGCAATGAGTGATATATTCTCCCTTAGATTAAGTATCACTATCTAATTGATACTGATGATGACTACTTTACGGTTCACATATTGACATACATATTAATACAAAAATCATTGATTTAGAAATGACGGCAAAGTTTTGATTGTTTTTTTTAAACCTAGAGATCTCTTTGGTTATATTTACGAGCGTGAACAGTTTACGTATAGGTACCGTACATTTTAAAACTCTCAACAATTGATTGCGAATATCTCTGATACTGAGCTTAATATAATATTTCAATTTCATCAATTCATCAAATGAAAAAAAATTGATCAATGAACTACCTTAAAGCGACGCATTTTTTTCTGCATCACATATTCCCTTATTGATTGTTAATGTCCTAACAAGAAGTACGCTAATTGTGTGAAAGGGACCAAAGTAAGATTATATTGAAGCTACCGTTTGACTAGACTTGAATATTTTTATTATTTTTTTTAACAATATATTTCAAGGTTTTTAGCTTTTTCATATTATTATTCTGGTGAATATGACAGCTAAAGAGTACTAAGTTAGTATAGTATTTTACCATTTCTCTATATACTCGTATACAAACATACATATATTTAATACCTATATGATGTATTTGTGTGTATGTATATCTATAATACAGCACCAACAAATATATAAATTTATACCATTAATTATATAAAGAATTTCTGTAATGCAGTAAATATGTTCACGTTCTTCATATACACAGTATGAAATTCTTATATAAACCCGAAGCAATGTTTGCAATGGCATATATATTTTCTATCTACAACCATACCACATCATATAGTATTGGATATGATATATACCGAGTGTAACATAAATCCCAAATAGTCCTTCTCAGACAGTTTTTGGAAAAAGTTGACATAAAACTTGTGAGTGTAGACATAACATTATTTATGCTAGTCTAACAGACTTACCGTATACAAGTAGTAGCAAACAAGCTTACCGTATTCCGGTAAGCTTCATATTGATTGGGGTTATTTTGTTAAACTTAACTCACATGCAGTTCGGAATCTCAACCGGTGCTTTGTTGGATCTTAAGAGAAAAAGTAAACCTGTGTTCATGGAAACTTTTTTTAAGCTATACTTTTATTGGCAAGATAGAAAAAATTTAATGATAATCTAATACATGTAACCAACGCTGGACAGGATTAGCCGTTAAACATAGTTTATTGGTTTTAGTAATAGATGATACTACAACGCAAAATAAAATAATTCATATTTCCAGTAATAGATGGCACTACTAAGCAAAACATAAATGATTTTTTTTTTATTGAATCCTCGATAAATTTTTTTTTTTTATTGGAATATATTTGATTGAAGTTTTATGTGATACCAAATATTTAAATATTTTTTAAACTGCACAAAAAATCATTTTACAGTTTTCCTGACGTATACAAATTATAATTTGTACGCATAATTAATACATCAGTTTTCCGTAATCAGTAATTTATCTGATCTCAAAATAAGTATAATTGTTTTTTATCATTAAGTGGTTATTATAAACCAAATACTATAAATTTACATACATTTAATTTTCATGATAGATGAAAATCGTCTTTTGATAAGGTAGTTTTTCCTGTATAGTTAACAGTTGCAGATTTTCCTTGCAAATGTCAATAACAAATTAGAAAGGAACCTAATCTGCTTAAAGGAACCGGCTGCTTTTTTTAACGACCCAAAATTTTGAATTGTCACAATTATTCACAAGGATAGTCCTTATATACAAAATGCAATCCTGTGTTATAACTAAAAGTTAAGCGGGGGAATTGGGTTTCATCGTCAAGTATGTTTCACTTGATGAAAAAACGTCGATGCATAACTTCAATATATTTGACATTAAATTCAAGTAATTTTGAAAAATACGGAATATGTGTTGAAGCTTTTTGCAAACTTGAAATTAATTCAAAGCTAATTCTACTTTAATTTTAAAAAGACAAAGTTTGATAGATTTAAGATAAAAAACAGAAATGACTAAATATACTAAATATACTAGGTATATATGTTTTATTGTCTTAGAAAATACATTATTGGCTACTGAAATAATCATCGTTTCTAGATTAATTTTTAGGTTAGAAAAAATAATGACTTGATGGAGCAAATAAGATTCAGTCATAAATTTGATTTTTGAAGGTGCCACCCATAACAACTTTTGATCATCACTTTTTAAGCTAGCTTTTTCCAAAGTTTCTGTCAATTTCACGGAATCCTATGTTCCCTTAAAAAATTTTGTGATCCTGAGACCTATAGTCATATACAACAAACTTCTTAACTGACTGGATACTATATTTTGGAGTATCCAATGTGCAAGTCTTTACATGCTTGGTTTGGTAGACGATTACGTTACAAATACTTGTTTTATGCTATTGAAACTATCGTCATGACAGAATTGTACTTATGACTTTATGGCTAAACTGTTTTGGTGACACCCTGTAAATATAAATATATATATATACATACAACAAAAGTATTTTAATGACACATCACCCAAATAATAATACTTATGTTTAGTCATTTTTTATACAGCAATATCATTCAGATACTCCATTCAGAACCACATTAACTCACACACGTCATACTAAATTGTTCTTTTCTATTTATTTTAATAATAATCCAATACACTTATGTTCTTAGTTCTTAGTGAATTTTATGGACAAAACCTCAAATGTGTGAACATAAATAGTATAATAAAAAAAAAACTAGTAAAAATAACAAATAACTGCGTTAATTTCTTAAATACTCGCTCTACAGAGTTCAATATAAATGCGCGAACGCTTTATTTTAGTTTTTAAGCTGAATTTGTGGAAAAACTGTACTCAGTTTAAGTTTAAAATTGTTCCTTTTTAAAAAGAACCATTTTTTGTCTTTAAACTTTTATTCGCGACCATGGCCCCACTTAATAGTTCTAAAACACTCTTTTAGCCCTAGTGTTTTTTTTCATCGGTACAAAATTCATTGCTCAATTTTCTTACGAAAATTTGTTAACCTTTTGTAAGAACATCTCTTGAATGAATTATGACACTTCCGAAAACCTTGAATTATATATTACCGGGAACTATATGCGAACTAACCGAATACCTCTTGAAACACCTCGATGTACATGAACCGAATATATAAAAGGAATAAATCCATTGCATTTTGTATGATTCTTAAATAATATTCCCTGTACTTTTATAAAAGCAATTTGTTTAAATGGTGCCCGCCCTTTATTAATGTTTACAGGTAGATTTTTCCTAGGCTAGTAACATATTATAATACTCCTATAGAATATATACCATGAACTTCGATGTCATTCAACGTTTACAGCAACAACAAAAATAATAGACAAGTATGGAATTGATAGATTTCACTGTACTTTTCGCTTGAATGAATTATGACATTGCCGATGTCCTTGAATTATATTATCTAAACTTAATGTACTCTTATATATCTTATATATACACGGTATACAAATAAATTTGGCTTTAATATGCAACAGCTCTTTAACATTTTAGGTAAACAAATTTCGTTTGAAGAACACCTAAAATGTATAACGAAAAGGTAAAAAAGTACACCGACTACTCAATGGTTACAACTCGAATAACAATTAATTCTATTGTGCCTCGTATATATATATATATATATATATATATATTATTCAAATTTACAATTACTATATTGATGGTATAACAAGTGGTATTAACGTTGAACGTCTTCGTAAGTACATCATAATCTACATCAGTTCTCAGAGAAAGTTACAATAAATTATTCATAAATCACTTTACCAAGTTGTCGAATCAAATTTCTTGAATATAGAAAGCCATTTAGTTTATCAATTGTGATATAATTTTTATATATTTTTCTTCTATGCTACGCATATCTGACAAGCGGCTGACCCGAGCGAGTTATTATTATGACCACCAGTTAGCGTATCTACTACTAACACATACCATTAACTAAACGTTAACATATCTAGAGCACGGTAGGGCGAAAGGCCGAGTTTAATATGACAGTTACATTTTAATTAACGTTATCATACATGACAATAGCTATATTTGAAATGACATTAACATACATGAAGGCAATATTATTTGTCTTTATAGAAAAATGGGAATGCGTCCATCTAGTATCTGTGGTTTAAAAAAGCTTGGGTTGGAGTACACCCAATATGTATATAATGAAAAGGTAAAAATGTACACCAACTACACAATTATTACAACTGGAATAACAATTACTTCTATTGTGGCTCGTATATATAAATTATTCAAATTTTCAATTACTATATTGATGGTATAACGTTGGTGTATTAACGTTGAACATCTTGTTAATACTTCATCATCTATGTACATCAGTTCTCAGAAAGTTACTTTAAATTATTCATTAACCACTTTACCAACTTGTCGAATCAAATTTCTTGAATATATTGAAGACTTTTAGTTTATCAATTGTGATGTAATTTTGAAACCTACATGGACCAGTACTAATACTTTACCAAGGTAAACATTTCACAAAGATTTGAACTCTTGATATTTCTGGACTTTTAAATTTATAATTGTATTATTATTATTATTTTCGAATAATTCTTTCTCTATATTTCTCTTTCTCAATATAAATTTTGGGTGTATAGAGAAGGATAATATAGACAAATAATAGTTCATGCCACGTGGTAAACCTGGCTAATTGGAAAAAACTGCAAAGAGATAATCCTCCTGGTTATGGTGCTCATCGGCCACTGTAGCCCTATCAACTTCTGGAAAATGTCCTTCCAGAGCAAGAATGAGGTATCCAGCCTTTGGAGGTATGTAGCCTTAAATGAATCTCAAGGAAAGTGGGTATGTTTGACAACAAATACAGGGCTAGAGGAAACGAACCAGTTGTGGTAGAGGACAGGAGAGAAAGTGGGTATGGATTTCTTAGGAGTCGGTAAAAAAGGTACAAAAAGGCCCTCTTTCAAGGGTTCGGTCTCCCCTCTACTACTACTACTACTACTACTACCTCTACTACTACATATAGACAGACTACTCACAGGACATGGGCTCTTCAATCACTACCTACACCGGATGAGACTAAGAGGCAGCCCGTACTGTTCCTGATGCCTGTTTAAGATGTTGATGATGCCTGTCATACATTTTTCCATTGCAAGCGACGGATAACGGAGAGAAACGACGCCTTGAATATCATTGATACCGTGCCAAACGCTGGAAACATCATAGCGCTCATTGCCAAATCTGAAATCAACTGGAAGGCCATGATGCGATTTGCAGAAGACGTTCGAAGCCAAAAAAGCTGAAGAACGATAAGCGGGAAGCGCATAATAGTGCAGTGAGCGTCAGACTGAAGTAATGCGAAAGCTGTTTCCGGTATGGCCCCCTTCTCATTAGAAGGGAGATAAGAGGATTATTTTTAGTCAGTAAGAATCTGACACTACCAGCAACTCCGCCTAGCTGGTGTCTTTTTGAAGATTTTTCAACCTCGATAAAAAAAAACATATAGACAGAGTATAAAGTTCGAATACGAAAAAAGACTTTTTCTCATTCAATTATTTGTATATTTCAGGTTGGGATATGCCTCTGAATCAAGATTTTACTCTATGAAAATTTGGTCCCAATTTTTTTATGCCAACCCAAATTACTGTATATTTTGACCAAATGCAATTTTTTTAAATAGATTTCTAAATTATCTATAGCATTTTTATAATTCCAAACATTCTAACCATTAATAGTATCTAATTACCTAACATTATGCCATGTTTGTAATGTTCTCCACATATAGCAAATTTTTGTCATCAGTTAGCGTAAGAATCATCATGCACGGTCTCTATTCACCTAAAATCATACCTGAAAGACGTAAAACGTATCATCTATCATACATATCATATACATTTGATAAGTTTATATTTTTTCGTACGTAAAAACCTGTCTCATATATATGTATAATTGTGCAGTCATTATAAAATCCATTACAAACCATTGTCTTCTATAATGACTGTTATAAATCAATTTACTAGTCCTACTATGTATATGTATCGTCACCATAATAAACATTTACAATATTATCCACACGACTAGAATCCATTAATGCATTTGATAGTTAATGTATCTTATAATGATGAACGAACGCATACAGCTTTGCGACACTCTGAATGTAGAATGATACATATTTATTATCACTGAAAAGTGGTATGTGATATTAATTTGAAATATTATTACGAGATTAAATCTGAAATATTTTGTGTGACAAGCATACTATTACACGGAAAGTTCGTTATATATTGAAGGTTGTATGAACTAAAATAAGGGGTTCTCTCCAAGACTGATTATGGCGTGATTACATGTTCTAAGTGCTGGCAAACTGTAGAAACTCATATTTGTGGTTAAAATGATACTAACAAAGGTAATCTTAATTACATCTTTTTTATAACGATACATTGTACTTATTATAACGCGTCTTGCTAGTGGGATTGACCAATGAAAGAAAGATATGAAGTTGTGCTTATTTTATAAGAAACTATTCGAGTACTAATTTTAAAATATGTCAATTTATAAGCCAAATATAATAACAATTTTCCCCAATAAATTTGTATTTGAGGGGTCAAATATCTATATATACATATATATATACAAGTGTTCTGAATTTCATTCAAAAAAACTATACACGGTATAATTAAACATTAATTAATTCAACCATTTTGTGGGTGTCCCTACACTTATTGAAAACTCAGATTGTCGCTATTCTAGCATGGCCGCCCTACTCCACTAATGTGGGCCCACTTCCTTACACTATGCGCTCTGTGATTGTTGGAGTAGTGTAGCGACACCCAAAAATGCAAATGTGATTGGTTTAATTTATTATTGTTTAATTAAAACCTAAGCGTCTAATCGAAAAACTTTATTAAACATTTTTAGTTGTTTTTTCCAGCTCTATATATATATATATATATATATATATATATATATATATATATATATATATATATATATATATATATATATATATAATCTGTATCAAATGGGGAACCGTTCTTATTCAAAACTTGTCAGTCCTTGTTCAAACTTTTTTTTTTATTCTGTTGTCATTTCTTTCAAATTTCATCACAATTATTTTGATTCGAAAGTAAAAAGTACCCATGTAATGTAATATTGCTCAAATTATAGCTAATCCACATACAACATTTTCTAAACTCTCTGCTATATGGAAATTCTATGTTGATAATTGTGGTTGGTATTCGATACATAAAACTATTAGTCGATAATTACATAATTTACGACTTAAGTATGTTAGGTTGTCTCTTATAGCCTTGCATCGTAATTTGTATTTGCAATATAACATTAAAATCCAACCCTGCATTGTGAAGTCAATTTGAGTTGCAAAATAATTTACAACTTCACTTTCTTAACAATGTATCGAAGTGATATCATTTGTCATCACTTTAATAAATTATAGTATTAATTAATCCTACCATCTTAACAAATTAGAAGTGACATCAAATTAAAAATAATATTTATATGTCTGTGGGCATTCAGCCGTGCCAACAATACTAATAAATAAAACGCTTAAATATTATTGATCAAGAATATTGATAGTGTGTTGGGCCCTTTACTCGGTTATCATTCTAAAGTTAATTATCCTCTAATTATTAAATCAATTACACATGAACATAATATGATGGATAATAATTATAAATTTAAATTGTCATGAATGATTAGTATAAAATTCAAGCTACTCTCCTAAATTCATTTTACAACATAAAAAATATAACAATAAAATAAAATATTTAACGGTATAAAAATAATGTTAGAATACATATTTCCTCTACTATACTAAACCATATATAGAATATTCATTTCCCGTTTAATGGCAAACGTATTTTCGTTCTACCAACCTAAAACAACCTCCGCATTTTGCTTGAGGAAATTTCTGCGAAGTTGTTGGTTTATTGATCCATTTTCTGCTCTTGTATAGGTATATACATTATACGGATGTATATTTAAAGGTATGTTGTGAGTATGAAACAGATTTTGGTTTATAATAATTTTACTAGGTAATAATAAATGTAATGACAAACAGTAAATAACTCATATATTATATGAGATAAAAAAAGTTCAAAAACTAAAACCCGATTACGGAAAAATCGCGCTCTAAAAAATATGAAACAAGATCTGATCTGAAATTGTTATGTATTCACTAGTCAATATTTATCGTCTATTAAATAAACAACTTACACGTAATATATTTTAATGTATTTAATACATATTCATAGTGATGTTCAGAGGATAGCCGTGGTCATATGCCACTGTCGCGAGAGGCGAGAGAAACAGGACTAGAAGACAATAAGTCAGCGAGAGACGAGACTGAAACTAAAATCCTGATTTGCCACAAATTTTCGAGAGTCATACGATAATAGTACTTCTCTCCCTATATATTTTTTTAATTTGTAAAAATGTATTAATCAAAAAAATGCAAAATCATTTTGGGTTGTAATGATTTAATTGTTTCTCTAGTCTTTATTTATTGTTTCAATTAAAATATAAAAATTAAACAAATTGGAAAAGTCGCTTTATATGAATAGAAAATAAATTTTACTTGGATAGAAAAAATGACAGCTGTAAAAACGAGACGAGATGATAGAAAGTTTTACAAAACAATACAAAACAAGAGACATGCTACTTTCGTCTCTTCTCACAGTATCCCTATATAAATTATACAAAATGTGATCCGAATATTCGTTTATTCAACTAAATGCAACTGAAAAAGTGACGGATTCACACACTTGGATGACAATGGTTAAATTGTATTGTTTAATAGACACAGATTATATATTCAACGTTGAACATCTAATTTTCATCGTATATAGCTGTTTTTTTCGTTTTAGGACTCTTTGTCTTTGATCTATGTGTTGTGAATATGTATTTGTGTTTAGATATGTTTGTTTAAACGATTAAAAACAAGTACTGCTACAGTATTCAAATTTTATGATTAAAGTTTCAACACCCGAAGGATGTATATTAAGCTCTTTTTTTTTTAATATACAAACATTTAAAGGCATACGGAGTGTTTCATTTAAGACTCCTACATTAGTTTTTCTATATAAACGGCTAGTTTGTTTGATTGTTGAGAGCTTCAATTGTTGAAGTCCATAATGATCGGTTTTTGTTGAAGGTAAAATTAATTACTTTTAAAACATTTATTTTTTGCAAATCCACGTTTTATTTAATAAGATTGCTGACATGTTTCGGGTTTTATCCCATTGTCGAAACTGTTTCCCATTCCCATTGAAAAAATAAATGTTGTAAAATTAATTTTACAACATTGAAGGTAAAATTAATTTTACCTTCCTAGAATTGTATTTTAAACAACGTGATGTCTATCCACTATGTAGATTATTCAATTTATAATTTTATAATTCAATATGGAGATGGATTGTTTGTTAATTTGGTGTAAACGCCACAAAATCTTTGCATACAAACTACAGTCTATGAAAATGTATACAAGGTTTTGATAACTTATTATACAAATGCTATTATTTGTGTATATTTATGCGCCATTATACAATACACATTGATATGAGTAGATTGAATCATACGAACCATAATGAAATTTGACATAAGTCTGGTATTGTGACGCTATACACAAAAAATAATATTGTGGATTTTATTATAAAATGTATATAGTAAATCGTGATGGTTACCGCGCCAAATGATTTATTTACCGAAATTTATTTATGCTAACAATATTTCTGCGTGTTACCTTACGGCTACGTCCTAATGTCGGTTTATCTATGTAATATAAGGAGTAAGTAACCTGTCGACAATACGTACCTGTATGGATGTAATAAAATGTAGGTTGTACCTGTTTCAGCTGCTAGTTAAATTCATATTCATTATTATTTGTATATACATATACGAGTACTACTTGTAAAAATATTGTTTGAAGTATTTCACAGTCGTCAATGTGGCATATAGGAACCCCAAATTAAGTTTTAACAAAATTTGCAAAGTTTTATCGATGAAAGATTTTTTCGTTCATATTTTCTCTTATATGTTGAAAAGTTTAAAAGGAATTCGTGAGAATTGTGATAACTAGTAAACAGGGATGAGTCGTTTAGTGTGACAGATACTGATGTCAAAAGTGTAGTCATTGGGAAATATACAGGATATAAAAGCGGAAGTATATGCCAAACTTCGTACGGTGATTACTAAATGTACTTAGATTATGATATAAAAATAATTTTTCCTTTTATCTCATAAATGATCCGAACATACCTAGCAATCCACTGATGTGTTGTCACTGGATATAATCATTGTTTATAAAACAGAACTAAATAATTCAATATTTACTCAATAGATGGGAGGACAAACAGGATGGGACACATTATTTAAAATAACAAAGTAAAAAGCTCATAAAACTATTAATTTTTTCAAATAATTCACAAATAACAATTCTCAAAAAACATCAATTTGACTATGTAATATTTGTGTCTATGTAATATTTCACTCACATTTTTTACCGCAGTTTCAAAAAATGGCGACAAATTGACCATTGACTTTAATTGATATGCCAACTAACTTCACGATATTCCGAATACATAAATTTAAAAAAAAAATATTGCTTATAAAATGTGTATAATGATATGCAAACGTTCATAGGTATGCCCACAGACTAGAACCTTTTTAACGGGTATGTATCAGTATACCTATGATAATCCCTTTTTCTTTCTTTGTTTGTTTTTTTTTTTAAACTCACTTTTCAGGTTTTTTAATCTTTAAATAAATAATTTTGAATATATTTACAATAATTTTAATACTTTTTAGAAGTAATATTTATACATATTTTTATATTAATATATAAGTTTCATTATTTCAGCGTAACTCAACTTGAATGAATTTATCCCTAATTGAATGTGTTGTATATCTTTGAAAGTGTTGTTTTTCAAGTAACGTTGATGATGAATTTATGAGGGATTAAAAAAATATTAAAAAAAAAAAAACAGTGGTAAAAACTTTTTAATATTATTTTTTTATTAATTACTTTCATTCGACACCCCTACACGGCCATTTTTTATTCTTCGTATAGTGTATAGAGGAAAAACTCCTTCATTTTGTTAAATTTATATTTAATTTTATTATAATATACGAGAATTTTATGCATAGTATGTTATAAGAGAATTTTAAACTTTCTAAATTTAATTTTATGTTAACTTTTTTTTTTTAACATTGAATGTCATTAGTGGAAATTCTAATGCAGTATCAGGAATAACAAGCCGTAGGGTGGATTTGTCTTTGAGTGTTACATTCTAGGTGCGACCCATCAGGTCCGCACGATCACGTTCCCAGCTTTTATTTTAGCTGAATCATTGAATCTGGACAAAAAAATATCAGTGGGATATTTCGACACCAATTGTTGTAAGTATCTTAATATACACAGATTTCTATTAAAGCACACAGATTAGTGTTATCTTTCACTTGAGTCCACATTATAGCGCCTCTTTTCATTAATGATTACTCACAGGCTGAAACTTCGTGAGTAGCTTCGTTTTGACGAGACGTTCAAATTTCTTTCTACTAAAATTCACGATACTAGGACCTAATAAAGTGCACAAGCGTAAAACATGTCGTCTGGGTGATTGTCCAAATTTTATTTATAACAGTTAGTTCTTTAGTAGAATCTTGAGATAATTTGATAAAAAACTCGACAAACATTTTGTCCTACAAAATGGATGGTTTGACCGAAGCGTCCTCCACTCCCAACAAGTCTAAATGACGAGGCCAGAAAAATGATTACTCACCAGCTGATTTTTTTACTGTTGCTTAGTGAATATTTTTATAATTAAATGGCTACATCGTCCTACAAAATAAATGGCACATTTTCTCAGTCCTATAATCAAAAAATATCAATTCCATTATTAACACTTTCTGCCAAGAAATGTTCAACCTTTTTGTATGCATAAGTGTAGAAACAATCCGAACGAAAGAAACAAAGTTTCGAATTTATTTTTTTTCGTTAGAAAGATTCTGCGCCTTTGAAACGAAAAACATTTTATAAATGAGAAATGGTTTGGACACCGAATCACTGAGGTTAAAGACAGCAACTCTATCATCCGACACAACAAATTCGTGTATTTGTATATTTTGAAAGTATATTTGTTTTTAATTATTATTTTGAAATTATTCTTACAAATTTATGGCCCTGTAAAATCTGAAACAAAGTACAATTCGAAAGAATACCTAGATAAAGAATAGCTATAATCAGAAAAGATATGTTTGAGAAAATCTAGTAAACAAAAAAATGTCTCGAGTACCTAATCCCTCTTTCAGGTGGCCAATTTTTACCAAAATATTATTTTTGTAGACCTCCGGGTATAAAGAAAAATTATCGGACACGAATATTATTCAAGAGATCCTACAACATTCAATATGTACGAGTATTATTAGTTTAGTTCCAAATTTGTAATGATTGGAAATATTGTAGAAAAAGCAGTTTTGGAACAGATATTTATTACGATAACTTTATATATTTATATATATATATATATATATATATATATATATATATATATATATATATCGTAATAAATATCGTAATAAATAAGTTATTATCGTAATAAATAAATTATTATAAGTTATCGTAATAAATATCTGTTCCAAAACTGCTTTTTCTTTTCAAAATTTTCAAATGTATTGGTCCGACGTTAAAATGAACCTGAATTTCGTACTGTTTGGGTCAAAATTAGCCTAGAAAATGATTATTATTAAAATCGAGAACAAAAATTTTCTTCATTTTTTTCACATTTTTTCCAAGGGGTTCCCCTTAAAAAATCGTTAAAATTGGAGGAAAATTTTATGTCCCCGATTTTGATAAAAACTTGGTTTTAAGTGAATTTGGACCTGGCGAAAACGATGGCGTTGGTTAAAATATGATACGATTAACAGTTTTCAAGCTATCAGACCCATAGTGCTAAAATTCCAAACTGTATGAATTGAGAAGGCAAAATTTTGAAATGTGTTGGTCGGACGTTAAAATGAACCTGATTTTTGTACTGTTTTGGTCAAAATTAGCCTAGAAAATGTTTATTATTAAAATCGAGAACAAAAATTTTCTTCATTTTTTTCACATTTTTTCCAAGGGGTCCCTTAAAAAAATTAAAATTGGAGGAAAATTTTATGTCCCCGATTTTGATAAAAACTTGGTTTTAAGTGAATTTGGACCTAGCGAAAAAGATGGCGTTGGTTAAAATATGATACGATTAACGGTTTTGAAGGTATCAGACCCATAGTGCTAAAATTCCAAACTGTATGAATTGAGAAGGCAAAATTTTGAAATGTGTTGGTCGGACGTTAAAATGAACCTGATTTTTGTACTGTTTGGGTCAAAATTAGCCTAGAAAATGATTATTATTAAAATCGAGAACAAAAATTTTATTCACTTTTTTCGCATTTTTTCCAATCCCTTAAAAATATCGCAAAAATTGGAGGAAAATATTATGTCCTCGAGTTTGATAAAAACTTCTAAGTTTTAAGCTAAGTTCTTTTAAGCTTCGTTTTTTTGACGACCTCATCGAAACTTATGATGTTTTGTGAAATTTGTTAGTTTCTTATCGATCGAAATATTTTACTTGGTTCAAAAACCACCTTTCGTTCGAAACAATTTTTGATTAGTAGGTTGGATCTCAAGAAGAAATAAATTGTAATTATGTTTTATTCCTTTGAGGGAATAAATACACTCCCTGTACCATTTGGTATATTACAGAAGTGAACTTTCACAGTTGTAGATTATTTAAAAGTTATAGAAAATTTTATTATAAACTTCAACATATTACATTTATATTACTATGTCTAACATTAAAATATTATACAAATATTCAAGAAAAGTTCAAAATAGGAAATGACATAATGTTATGTTTTTACTTCCTTCATGTGGAGGCATTGTTCGAGTTTATCCGGCATAAAATTTTATTCTAATATATCCTTTTTATTTTCGATTTATTGCACTTTTTATTTAAGTAAATCGTAGAAGTGTTGTTAGTAGTTGTTGACTTATAATATTATCACGTCTCTTGTACATTTAAATTTGTTTCTGTTTATTTATTTATCTATTTTACTTTATTGCATTAACATAATTATTTCCTGAATATACACATACATATTATGTATAGGGTGTCCTGTAGCAACTGCCCAATTGTAGCATATTAATATGAGAAAAAGTTATATTTTAAGAAGAAAAAGTGTGAGCTATATTTATATACGAGTACGATGATATTGATATGAAGATAATTGTCACCAATAATAAGGAATATGCATGAAAATTTTTTTTCACATTTATTTTCAGAATATGAAAATACTGTTAATACTGTAATAATATTTAAAAACGAAATTAAAATCCGACAAATATCAAGGAAGCTATAAGCTTTTAAAGATTATTATCTGTCTCTTTCTTGCAAAAATACTAAAAACGGAGTTTTACGTGTATTTTAAATGGTGAAAGTGTAATATGACGTCACATAACATATCAAGAGGGCTATCACTCTCTTTGTCCATTCGGGAATTTCAATCATTCATATCTCGCTTATTTTTAAAGTTATTTAAAAAGTAATTTTACCTTGATATTTGTCAAGTAAACATGCTTCAATTCAAGTGAAAAAAAAATTGCATGCATATTCCCTATTGCGTAAGAAGATTAGAGATCTGAGAAAAGTAATATTAACTCTTAAATGACATTGTGTGTCGTTTTGATCCGAACCATTTTCCAATGGATAGGAAGATCATCCTATTCTTTTTTCTATGAAACATGGTAATCTTCCGGTGATCACCCAGTGTCATTTTTACTTGAAAAATTCTCTATTCATCACCAGAATAAATATATATTGTGGAAAAATATCTTAAATTTTAAGTAAATCTTAAATTTTCTTTAAAATATTTATAATTAAAATAATGGCGCGTACTTGATTGGCAAACAATTTTTTAATAGTCTTTTTCAATGGTGATTTTGAAAACTCTTGAAGTATTTCATTTGTTTTACGCTGGGGGGTCAGAATGTCATCGTGTGACACATTGTCATGTAAGGGTTAATTAATTACATAAAAAGTAAGATTTTCTTCTTTTTTTTTCACAAAAAGGAACCCCGTTACATAGTTTACTTTGTTCGGTTTATTTAAAAGAATATCCGAAAATATCCATGGTAAAAAACTAATTAACCAAACCACTAAATATTCGGAACAAAAAACCGATCGGCAAAATTACCAAAGGAAAACATAATCGACAAACAATATCATTTAAAATCGCAATAGGAGGATGTAATCCGTAGATAATATGCATTATATCCACCATTATATAGATAATATGAAAAAGTCTACCAAAAACTACAGAATGTCTACAAGCCATGAACCTCCACCAAGTCAACCTCCACCAAGTGTTTCAATGCCTCCCATTCCACAAGGTATAACCAGCCAGCGCCAATTCGCTTATCCAAGTCCGCGAATACGACTTGAATATTTTCACTCGGTTATTTTGTCGCGGTTACTTTGTCGTTAAGATACTACGCTTTGGTTATTTTGTCAACGGATTTTTCTTATAATAGTTTTATCTATATCACCGCTTACCTGTATATTTTTCACAATTTCGCTCAAACATCTGTAATAGCTTGTAAATGGCATAAACACGATCGTCAAGGTATAATTAAATTATTAAAATGAATTATACCAAAAATGTAATATGATTGTAAAAAAATACGTGATCAAAATGATATTTAATATTATATTATTTCTATGAGCACCCAATGGCCAACTTGACATTGCCGATAAATGAAAATGATCCATATCGTCAGTACCCAGTGAACTAACATATTCGTATAGATTAAAAAGCTTTAGTTGGTTGGCTATCACTCGTAAACTAGCAAACTGTGATAATTTTCCATTACATTTTTTGGAGCATATTCTACCATTGTGTGTTTCAGATATTCATAAGCAGCTGCTTATGAATAGTAAAGGAAGTAGTAAATATATGATTTTATAATCAACAATAATTCGAATTTTTGGCCTTGGGAACTCACGGAGCGAATTTCGCCAACTTAAAGTTACTTTTTAGCTCTAGAACGTGTTACGTGTTAACGGACGACGTCCGGGCGGGCACACTGACATGCGAAAATTGATCAGTTAAATAATTTTATGCTCACCCACACCAAAACTTCTCTATTTTCAGTCAGTTTGTGGCGCAACTTATAGGTTCCTGATATAACTTGTAGCGGTATCGCTTCTTCATTAAATTATCATTATAATTTTGTTCATCATTTTTATTTGTTGCATAACAACTATAACTTCCCTCTATTATCACGGTTGCTTTAAATGTTAACAACCATGGTAATTTACATATTAAATATATAACATTTCATAAATTAATTCAATAAAGATCAATTATATCTTTCACATATATTTATTTAAATAATAATTATTTAATATAATTATCACCTACCTTTACAAAGTTATCAATCCTAACTTATCTAACTTAAGTAATTTGATACAATTCTCTTAACGGCTACAGAACACGTACATGATAAAACTACAGGGATAAACTAACATTTAAAATATCAAAACTGAACTTGTGAACTAACTGAGTAAATTGTTTAAATATCCAGTATACTGAGCTCAAACAAATGTAAGAGCTAGAATTATGACGAAACTATTAAGTTTATGAAAAATAGTTTCAAAAACAAATGTTTTTATTATTTAAATTTCATTTCTTGGCGTAAGGTTGGAAAGAACTTTTCCAAGATAACTTTTAGTTATTTTTAGTTAATTATATACAGCGAAAAATTATATCAAAAAAAGAGTGCGTGTAACCTGCGCGATTTAAGTAAATATTAAATTAATACGCGGCTAAAATAGTTTTACTTCAAAAAGGGTTTCTGTTTCTCGAACAGATTAGGATGCTGTTATGTCCAAGAATTGGGTTATCTGCCTAGTGTCCACAAGCTGGTTTAGCCTACCCTAATATATGTATTTGACAGTCGTTCAATAATTAAATGTTGTGCATAAGGTTAAAATTTAAAAGTTTAACATACACACTCTGGATTGGATACAATACACATTTACGAATAAATTATTTAAATAATAGTTCATTTTATATATTCCACAACAAATAATAGTCCATTTTGATGATTATCATTTCCATAGTAACTAAAATTATTAATATACACACAAGTTTCGTAACATAACAAAGTGATGACGTCACGTTTTTTACCGATTCACTCTCTGCATTTGTTTTTTTGAGCGGTGCGCGTAAAGAAGTTGCACTTCAAAAACCAACTTTTTATTGCAATAATGTATAATTTTCAATTATGCTTTTATTATTTTTCTAAAAGACATAAGAATATATAGAATATATTTTTCGCTTCTTTTTTTGAAATGAATCAATAAAAAATATATTTTTATGCATACTTGCATCACATTATATAAAAAACCTTGTACGAATACAAAAGAAAGTACCATTCACGATTAATTTACTGAACATGTTCAATTCAAATTATATAATGATCATTCTTCTAAGCATAAAATTTTTATTTGAAGTATCACAGTGAACTGATTGAAAATAATGATAAATGGCAGACAATATCTCGCATATATATATACAGGATGTCTAAAATTTTTTACCGGAAAGTTGAATAGACGCTAGATCGCCCAAAAATAAGAAGAAAAGTTATACTTGGATGTTTTCGAGATACAGATTGTTAAAGTTAATAAAAAGAAAAATAAAGGCCTTCTCGATTACTGGGACGTTTCACAGGGCATGCGAGACTATTCGACCCACTTGTAGGGCCTGAATGGAGAACGATGAAACCTCCATACATGTCATTTGCACCTGCAGAAATCTGCAAGGTGTCATGTACAGAATGTTTGAGTCCAAAACCCTGGATCCATCAATCATGGGAGCTATCCCGGTGTAGAAGCTGTGAACTTTCTGTGCGGCGTCTGGCCTCGACAGAATTCTATATCTTCATCTGCTTAAATAGCATCTCTTACCCGTAGACGTCTCGCCTTCGGGTGACAGGTTGTGCTCACGGAGGACACAGAGGATACCCCTCTTTTGATTAACGATACCCCTCTAATTTTTATTATTATTAATAAAAAAAAAACTACCTTGCTTACTTTTCGAGAAAAAAATATCCCTGATAATAATCTTGATAAATAATCTTGATAATGTGCCATTGGAAACAAGAAATAATCACTGGTTCCAACTTGACGGAACACTACCCCACTCTGGACGGATTGTTCGAGAATGGCTGGACGAAAATTACACCGACCGCTGAATTTGTTGTTTAAGACTAGATGCTTGACTCTCTAGGTCTCCTAATATTAAAACTTTGGATTTTATTTTGTAGGGGGTAGGGGGAAAGGAAAGGTGTATTAACACCAGAGACGATCTAATTCGTCAAATTCAAAATGCATTCAACGAAGTGAAAGAATATATAGCATAGATTTTTAGAGCAGTTAAATGTGTTATTCGCCGTTGAAGGAAAGAAGTTGATGTTAGGAGTGATCGACTCGAGCACTTATTGAAATTTATTTTAATAATAAAATAAACCCAATCTATTAAATCCAAAAAATATCCAGGTTCATATGAATTTTTCTTCTTATTTTATAAGATCTATCGCACATTCAATTTTCCGGATTTAAATTTGATGCATCCTGTATATATATATATATATATATATATATATATATACATATATATATATATATATATATACAGATATATATATATACATATATATATATATACATATATATATATATATATATTTATATATATATATATATATATATATATATATATATATATATATATATATATATATATATTTATATATATATATATATATTACAGTTGCCTTGATTTTTTTCAAAACCATACACATGTCAATAAATGATAAATGAAAATTGATTTACTACATATACAAATGCAATAATATATTTGAAACAACACATTCACATTCTAAGCGTAGGTATTGCTTTATCTAATACGTGTTGTGTAACATTAAACCGTAACACTTAGAATGTTTTGAATGTTCATTTTTTTCTTTCTTTTTTTTGCATTTTGGTAAACATAACATCTAGTATATTCAATCATTTATTTTAGTAAATTTTTTGTTGTTGTTGTTTTTTTTTTAAATTTTGTACTTTTGTGCTAAAAACACCTCATCAATTATATTTTACATGTGTTTTATTGAACTGCAAGTTTATTAAAATGATAAAATATTTCATTGATTAATGAATTTTATAAAAATAGTAGGTAATCGTTGGTAAATCACCAAACTTGGTGTAAAAAACACAAATTGCTATACATATCTGTTTGTACAAATAACAAAAATTCAGTATAAGAAACCGATTGTCCGACTTTTTAAATTTTCTCTTTCTTCCGTGTGACGGAGTTTAAAAGACATCTTTGAAACCGTAAGAGATAGAAAAAAAATTCATTAACAAAAAATCTTCTTTTAAAATAAACAAGTTTTGTTTGAAAAAGATTTTCATAAACTCAATAGTTTTCTCATAATTTGTGATTATATGTTCCTCGGAAAGAACATTTCGAATACGCAGAATTGTTAACAATTTAATCATTGATATATAACTCAGTATATATTGGGTATTCAAACATTTAAGTCAGTCAGTTGTTACATTACTTAACAGTCGAACATAGAATCTCCTCCTTCTTTTTTTGCAGTTGGTTAAAATGTGTGTTGATTTTGTCATCTCCACAGAAACTCTAATTCTATAAGATAACTATCAAATTATTTGATTAAAATTTTGTTTTAATTTTGAAATGTAAATTTTGAATGTCGTTTCCATAGTAACTATAAACTATATCGTTATATATCGTTCTATTTTGGCTATTAATTTTTGCAAATACTAAAGTCATATCAGATATTATATTTCATTTTGATCACACTAAAATTATGACCGCTGGAAAGTAATTTATGTATTCTAGGGAAATTCGCTAAGTTGACGCAGCTCCGGCGTAAAGAATTTTTTTGATATATAAAAGGTATAAAATTATGTCTCCATAGTTTGCAAGATAAATACATAACTTACCATCTCCATCTAAAGAATTCAAAATCGTTATCAAAAGTAAATATTAAAATATTTATTTTAAAATAATAATCAAGTTCCAAGTTTGTTGAGTACTCTAGTATATATAAAATGCAAGCAAAACTAAATTTAGCAAATCAGAATTTGCCTTATCAGTAATAGACAAATATAGCTAAACCTAAAACTGATTGTAAATAATCGCACCACGCTTTTGGCTAAAAGCTTCTTTACCTTTTAGTGCTTTAATTTTACAAACATATGTTTTAGGTTTTTTAAATTATATTTTCTCTTTATAGTGGCCACTGAAACTTCCCATGTTTTCAAAAAAATGCCTCGGAAAGAAATTTTGTCATAATCAACAGACAAACAACTTTTTTCCCGAATAACCTACTTCTGTAGTACCATGGATCATGAAGATCTTTTTTTTAAGATTGTATAGTTGATTTATATCATATTCATTTAGTTTTTGCCAAATTTTTTCGAATCAAAGTTATTTGTCTATTGATAATGAACAAATTTTATCCGAAAAATTTTTTCAAAAACTGAATAAATAAGGCAAAATAAGTATAAAATTTTGTGGACCATAGTAGCATCTAGAAATGGATAAATTATAACATGGATTTTTGTAACTTGTTCAAAAGTCGTGTCGATCAAAAGTTATAGATGGGTACGATTAAGGCATTTTGACAATAGCTCAATTTTTACAGGTAAAAACATGTTTTCTGTACTGTGGCGAAAAGTACGTTTCTGTCTAAATAGTTTAATGATTCGAGTAGTCTAAAAAGTTTTACTCATTTACGGCTTTTTGCAAAAGTCTTTATCATTGTCTTATCAAATGACTACCTTCGAAAATTTATTTTACACCTATCCTTATATGATAACAAACTTTCCGAACATCGCCGGATATACGAAGACGTTATTAAATATATACAATGAAGTAAAAATTTTGTTGAAAACTCCTTAAAAATTCATGTCTTGTATAAAGTAAACACGATGACGGACTTAGATAATGGTGGAGTTTTGTAATATTTAATTATTTATCTGTAAAAAGTATCACTATTAGTCCATAAATATTTAAAATATAAAAGGAACCATATCCCATTCCTATGTCGTCTCTCTCTCTAGACATAGCAAATTTAACTATGCTATTTATTAAATTATGTTGGTATAACGTAATGTAAAATAATCAAAAGTAAAACACAGTCTGAAAAAATATTATTTGTAACTAAATTCTCAAAGGGTTCCATACAGACCTAAACTTGAGGGTGAATTTGCAGATACGAGTGAGAATAACAATGTGGGTTTTTTTTACCAATGTAGTTCGTTTGATACATCATTTAGAATGCATGCAAGGAAAGAATTCGATATAATATACAGAGTGTACGCAAATATCTGGCATCTTATTGGTTGACGTTGACATGTAGTTGACGTTGTTGGTGAATAGAAGGTTCCAAGTATTCCTAAAACCTACTCTTTAAAAGATAAAAATGAAATTTATGAAATTGAAACCAAACGTTAATTTTGCCTGTTAATATTTTGTGTAGACATTTTGTCAACTACTCAACCAAAAAATACTCAACCAATTTTACCGAAAGCTACATCTCCTCGCAGTAACATAGGCCGTTTTATATTTTCTGTAAAGAACCCGTGCGACGCAGGGGCGGGTCAGCTAGTATATATAATAATATATATAATATAATAATATATATAATATAATAATATATAATATATATACCTTGAATATATTACATATACCGGGTATAAAAATATTTAATTGGTGTCACATAACAAATGTATAAATACACAAAACTCGGAACGACAAAATTGACGAGCATAAAATTGTTTACATACGTACTTTACATCGTATGAATGAATAACAAAAACAGAACTAAAAAAATCAGGGCAAATAATAATAATTACATAAACATACATCAAGAACATATACATTGATAAATAGCATAAAGCATACCGACATATTAAACATAAACAAAACAAAAAATGATTACATATAGCATTATTACATAAACTAGCTAAAATAATGTTTATTTATTAGAACTCCGTACCATATACAGCTCTTGTATTAGAGCTCCGTACCGTATAGCTACCAATAAATTTATAAATTCTCAGTATAGTGACGCTGCTGCCACTGTCGCCTAACAAGGCCCGGTTTCTAAAAAAGCCGATTCATGAAAAATCATTATTGTAATTGCTGAATTATTTCAAAATATCCAACATATAAGCAGAAACATCAATAGAAAACAATAACAGTTTTAATCGAAATTATTAAAACGATTAAATACCCGTGTTTATTGATTGGCAAGTAAGCCTTTCTGGGATTTTTTACCGACCCCTAAGAAACCCATCCCCCATACTTTTCAATACTCTACATCATTTGATTCGTTTCTTCTATCCCGTTGAACCTATCCGTATTCTTTGCAAATGACAGGACATATCTCCACTTTTGTTTTTTTTATCTCAGATTCCCGCATGTCGGTTGAGCCAAAGGATAGATCACTCATACTGGCTCTGAATGGACATTCTGCCAGACGGTGGAAGGGAGCATCATCATCCGCGTCACAGTCCGGACAGATCGCACTTGCTTCTAACATAAGAGATCGATTCCTATTGAGCCTGCAGTGAGCCTCTTTCCGGTTTTTGTCATATGCCAGGTTGACCTCGCAGCATTATACCCTCCTATCATTTTTTGGCCTATCTGTAACCTGTTGTATCTTTCATTTCCTATGCATAGACCTATCAATGCATATTATAGACCCATTCGTTTAGGGCAGAGGTAATCTGTCTCCTATTTATTCCTAGATATGGCCATGAGATAACAATGCGGCTCCTTCACGAGCGAGATTGTTGACCGTTTGGTACTCACATTAAGATGAGCTTCTTTGTCCATCCTAATCTCTCCAGTGGTTCTGCGCATTAAGAACCAGCTTATTACCCGACAACTGAAATAAAATTTCAATGTTTTTTCCGTTCTTGAGATGTTTGATTCAAGATTGTCAGCAATTGGCATGTTCCGGTTTTTATCAATGTGTGTGTGTCTTATTTAAAAACTTTATATACCAACCATAGATTTAATGAACAATTTCTATATTATAAAACTCTTTATCTCTCAATGTACAATTCCAAGTAAATATAGGTCTCACTATTCGTTAACTAGTTTTGTAAACAATATAAATGTCATACGGTTTTGTTACATGTAATACGCTCTTGTTCGATATATATAAAATGTCATAAGTAAGACAACATTTTTATTGTTTACTTTACCAGGAACTAATCGATGTAACCAATGCACAACTTCACTTCGTTGCTTGTTAATTTATTTTTAACCCGACTTCAAAAAAGGAGGATGGTTCTCAATTCGTCTGTATTTTTTTTTTTTTTTTCTGTTATAAAAAAATGCTCTAAAAATAAAAAAAAAAAAACGGGTAAAAAAAAAATGTGTTATAAAAAAATTCACTAAAAATTAGTAAGTCGTTTAGTAGGTCTACCCATATTTAGACAAATAAAACTAGTTATAGAAGTCACTAAAAAGCGAGAAATAAACCATATTTTGACAAAATGGAAACCCGACTTCAAAAATAAAATAATCTATAACAAAAAATGCACTAAAAAGTAAAAAAACAATTGCATATTCTTGTGCCAATTTTAGTTCACCTAAGCAAAAATTTTTAAATATATATGTACAATTATTGTTATTTTTGGAGGCGGTGTCCAAAAATTATGTGAATTTCTCTATGCTGACACCGCCTCCAAAAATAACAATAACTGTACATATATATTTAAAAATTTTTGCTTAGGTGAACTAAAATTGGCACAAGAATATGCAATTATTTTTTTACTTTTTAGTGCATTTTTTGTTATAGAATATTTTATTTTTGAAGTCGGGTTTCCATTTTGTCAAAATATGGTTTATAATAAATAAAATTTCTAAAAAATAGCTACGTATTAAAATTGAAGAAGCAACTAGATAGTAAAGTTTAAATAAGTTTTGTTACTGAGAAATTGATTGCAAAACGTAGATAGTTTAGTGTAGATAGGTAGTAGATAGTTTAACCATGTTTAACCATAGGTTTGAAAGGTTCTGGTTTTAATTAGAAATATTGGCGTTCCGAAACTGAATATTCAATTTCAAAACTGAATATTCAAAAAAAAAAGTTTCTCAGATATTTTTTGTATTTTATATTACAGCACACTTCAAAACCCCTTCAAAACCCATTCAAAACAGAATGAAGATTCCAACTCAAAGTAATTTCAAAATAAAATACAAAGGTTGGGGATCGAGATGGTTTCCATAAGTTCTTTATAATACTCAACCAAATCCATTGTTTTATAATTTCCAACTTGTTTAGAGCCCTTTTCTTCTAATACGGAATTGCGCTCTTAAATAGTAAGGTGTTTGCTCCTCTAAGTAAGTAGTGTTTTTCCAATAATCACAAAGATTTCCAACTAGATGCGCTACTCGTAACCCTAGCCTCATTTAAGAAAAGGGCGAAAAACGTGTACAATAAGGAACTGTACGAAGTAATCATTTATAGGGTATTTAGACAGCCTTATTTGGCTGGCTTTGACTAAACTACTTTTACATAGTAATTATATACTCGTATATATGTTGCGTACCATGCCCGTACCTCCCTCCCTTTAAGGTACATTTTATGCTGCATGAGATTCAAGGGCGTATCAACGCTGGGGCGCTTGCCCACCCCTGGCTTATTTAATGAAGCAAAAGTTTTTTTTTTTAAATTTATGTCAGGAAAAATAAACTATTTAAAAGCCTGCGATATGAAATCTTTTCCAAAAATTCACCCTATAGACCGATTAAAAGAGTATATACCGCGAGACTCGGAAACATGGAACAAAAAATTTATATGCATTATATGTTAGTCGGTAAATTTCTCAAAATAGGCTCAACCATTGAGGCGTGATTAATAAACATCCAAACATCTAAACTTTCACCTTTAATATAATATAACATTATTAATTACAATCATATAATATTTAATCAAATTTTTTTGTTACAGAAGTGTCAAATGCATTAAAAGAAGTGGTTAAACTTCAAACAAATACAATATCGACTGAAAAATCAATAATTGATATTAATAATAATGAAATTCAACAAGTGATTGAAACTGGTATTGGTAGCAGTACCACAACAATACCATCAACACCATTGGGGCCATATTTTGTTGAACGTGTGAATGAAAACATATCAATAAGTGCATTGGTTGACAAAACTGCTTATTTATCATGTAAAGTCAATAACTTGGGTAATAAAACGGTAATTAAAAACAATTTTTCTTATCTATAATATTTAATAAAACTATGTACGGTATATAATTTAGGTACTAAAAAATATGTTACCAAAAGTTTTAGTACAAACAGTTTGTAAACTATTGAAGACGAAATTCGATAGCAGGGCGTATATTTTGCGGTCATTATTTTCAAATGAAACAAATCCGTAAATTTACCTTATGTACTTCATAATCTATAATTTTCGGTTATACTGACCTATCTCATAGAAAAGTTGTGAGAAGCTAAATTCTAAATACCTAGTTTAAATTTCACTAGCTACTCAAATTATAAGAAACAAAATAGAAAATTATAATTTATAGTTCTGTGACTATAATTAAATCAATACACCATTCTAACCTCAAACTTTGCCATAGCTGTATTTTTGCATTGTACTTATACGAGCCAACGTACATTAAAAATATAATTAATTCATTTTAACGTCCAACTAACACATTTCAAAATTTTGCCTTCTCAATTCAAACAGTTTGGAATTTTAGCACTATAGGTCTCATACCTTGAAAACCGTTAATCGTATCATATTTTAACCAACGCCATCGTTTTCAGTAGGTCCAAATTAGCTTGAAACCAAGTTTTTATCAAAATCGGAGACATAAAATTTTCCTCCAATTTTAGCGATTTTGTTAAGGGCCCTTGGAAAAAATGTGAAAAAAGTTAAGAAAATTTTTCTCCTCCTTTTTAATAATAATCATTTTCTAGACTAATTTTAACCCAAACAGTACGGAAATCAGGTTTATTTTAACGTCCAACCAACACATTTCAAAATTTTGCCTTTTCAATTCATTCAGTTTGGAATTTTAGCACTATCGGTCTGATACTTTGAAAACCGTTAATCGTATCAAAATTTTAACCAACGCCATTGTTTTCGGTAGGTCCAAATTAGCTTAAAACCAAGTTTTTATCAAAATCGGTGACATAAAATTTTCCACCAATTTTAACGATTTTTTTAAGGGGTACCCCTTGGAAAAAATGTGAAAAAAGTTTAGAAAATTTTTCTCCTCCTTTTTAATAATAATCATTTTCTAGACTAATTTTAACCCAAACAGTACGGAAATCAGGTTTATTTTAACGTCCAACCAACACATTTCAAAATTTTGCCTTTTCAATTCATTCAGTTTGGAATTTTAGCACTATAGGTCTCATACCTTGAAAACCGATAATCGTATCATATTTTAACCAAGGCCATCGTTTTCAGTAGGTCCAAATTCACTTAAAACCAAGTTTTTATCAAAATCGGGGTCATAAAATTTTCCTCCAATTTTAACTATTTTTTTAAGGGGTACCCCTTGGAAAAAATGTGAAAAAAGTTTAGAAAATTTTTCTCCTCCTTTTTAATAATAATCATTTTCTAGACTAATTTTAACCCAAACAGTACGGAAATCAGGTTTATTTTAACGTCCAACCAACACATTTCAAAATTTTGCCTTTTCAATTCATTCAGTGTGGAATTTTAGCACTATAGGTCTCATACCTTGAAAACCGATAATCGTATCATATTTTAACCAACGCCATCGTTTTCAGTAGGTCCAAATTCACTTAAAACCAAGTTTTTATCAAAATCGGGGTCATAAAATTTTCCTCCAATTTTAACTATTTTTTTAAGGGGTACCCCTTGGAAAAAATGTGAAAAAAGTGAAGAAAATTTTTGTTCTCGATTTTAATAATAATCATTTTCTAGCCTAATTTTGACCCAAACAGTACGAAAATCAGGTTCATTTTAACATCCAACCAACACATTTCAAAATTTTGCCTTCTCAGTTCTTACATTTTGGAATTTTATTCTTATGGGTCTGATAACTTGAAAACCGTTAATCGTATCATATTTTAACCTACGCCATCGTTTTCGCTAGGTCCAAATTCACTTAAAACCAAGTTTTTATCAAAATCGGGGTCATAAAATTTTCCTCCAATTTTAACTATTTTTTTAAGGGGTACCCCTTGGAAAAAACGTGAAAAAAATGAAGAAAATTTTTGTTCTCGATTTTAATAATAATCATTTTCTAGGCTAATTTTGACCCAAACAGTACGAAAATCAGGTTCATTTTAACGTCCGACCATCACATTTCAAAATTTTGCCTTCTCAATTCATATAGTTTGGAATTTTAGCACTATCGGTCTGATACTTTGAAAACCGTTATTCGTATCATATTTTGACCAACGCCATCGTTTTTGGTAGGTCCAAATTAGCTTAAAACCAAGTTTTTATCAAAATCGGGGACATAAAATTTTCCTCCAATTTTAGCGATTTTTTTAAGGGGTACCCCTTGGAAAAAACGTGAAAAAAATGAAGAAAACTTTTGTTCTCGATTTTAATAATAATCATTTTCTAGGCTAATTTTGACCCAAACAGTACGAAAATCAGGTTCATTTTAACGTCCGACCATCACATTTCAAAATTTTGCCTTCTCAATTCATATAGTTTGGAATTTTAGCACTATCGGTCTGATACTTTGAAAACCGTTATTCGTATCATATTTTGACCAACGCCATCGTTTTTGGTAGGTCCAAATTAGCTTAAAACCAAGTTTTTATCAAAATCGGGGACAAATGTGAAAAAAGTTAAGAAAATTTTTCTCTTCCATTTTAATAATAATCATTTTCTAGACTAATTTTGACCCAAACAGTACGGAAATCAAGTTCATTTTAACGTCCAAGCAACACATTTCAAAATTTTTCCTTCTCAATTCATATACAGTTTGGAATTTTAGCACTATTGGTCTAATACCTTGAAAACCGTTAATCGTATCATATTTATACCTACGCTATCGTTTTCACTTATATATATATATATATATATATATATATATATATATATGTATATATGTATATATGTATATATACATATATATATATATATTTATATAGATATATATATATATATATATATATATATATATATATATATATATATATATACATATTTATATATAAATATATAAACTACTTTGAACAAAACTGAACAAAATTAGTTTTACTACAAACGAAATGAAATTTGTGCATGAATATACATAAACATACATAAAGTAGTGTACATGATGCATACATACAAGTCATAGTAGTGTACATACGTTTGTAATGCATGAATAAGTTGAGCTTTTCACAAACGTATTTTTCAATAAAATTGGTTTAGTGTCAACGAGTGTTACATACTGAATGCACAAATTTAACATACATAAAAGCATTATATTATTTAATATTGTATATATCACTTATATTATAAATGAATATTTTTTATCAAGTAACTAACGTGTATATATATTTAGAATGCCGTAACAAAATACTTAATAGAATTATTTACTCATTTCTACAGAATATGGGCACAGGACAGTCCTTTAAATCCGTTTATTAGTATTTAAATGTGCATTCGTTATATGAAATAAGTCTAAAAACAAAATTCGTCAGGTAGGAACCACGTTGGCAGAGCGATTTTTCTCAGAGAAATTATGTAGCATATATATTATAAAATTACCGTAGTTGTAATTAGTATTAGATATTTGACAATTATTTCTAGGGTAAGTATTAGAACATTCAAATCGCAACTATTAACAGTTAGATTTACAGAAAAAAGATCATGATAAAAATTACACTACTCCACCAATCACAGAGAGCATAGTGTAAGGAGGTGATACCATAGTAGTGGAGTAGGGCGGCCATGCTAGAGCGACAATCAGAGTTCTGAATAAGTGTAGCGAGATCCACAAAATGGTTGAATTTATTAATGTTTAATTAATTATATCTCAAGAATTAATCGTCAAATCGAAAAACTTTATCAAAGTTTTTTGTTTGTTTTTTCCAGCTCTACACCATGATATAGTGGTTTCTTGAATGAATTTCAGAACATCCTGTATATATATGTAATATATATATTCCAAAATTCCTTCATCGATACAAAACCATTTAAATACAAATAAAATAATCTATAAAATGTGTATCAAATTCGACATCATATTATTTAGCATCTCGTTCCATTTTTTGTGCGAAACAATATGAATGTATTGGACACACTTGATCGATCGTTTTTTTTATTATTCAATGAACCAAATTAATAATATTGGTTTTATGTTTCATAAAATGAATGTCAATACGTATTATACATTAATCATACAATATTTTTATAGTTTTAAAACACAAATAAAATAAAACACCATTTATTTTAAAAGTCATTGTTATTTAACAGAATTTAATGTGGCTTAATATTAGTATCAATTCTACCACAATACAAACGCATAGATCGTTAATAATTAAATGGTTAATCTTTTCAAGTCGACAAATTTCAGATAAAAATTTTGCAAAGAGAAATTATTATTTTACACAAAGTTGTTTTATGTTTAGAGAGATGACACAAATTTATATTTTATAATTAAATAATAAAAAAATCCCGGCTGCGTGGAAAAAAAACTTTTTTGCAGTTTGTGTCAAAAATCAGAATGTTTTTTAGTCTTAAAACAAATTTATTAGCGTATTTCCTCCAAAGAAATGCAGCTATTAATTTTAATGATAAATTGACACATTCCGCACAGGAATGTGTCAATTTATTTATTGTGGCATTTGAAGGTAGACAATCATTATTCACTGTTTTGAAAAATATGCTTGTTTATCAAACCTATAAGACCTCCTTCTCACACACATTGCTTAATGTATATATATGTACTCTCTCATACTCGTGGGAGATCTGCTATGCGAAGATGTAAACTAAACGTACGATAAATATATATATATATTTATATTTATACACTGTTTTATTCTAACTGGAATAAAATTTGGTTTTATTCTTCTTTTTTAAATAAACAACTTTTGCCTATCTTTAAAACCATAAGAGATTTTTTTTAAATTGTGGAACAAAAAATGTTAGTTTTTTTTAAATAACCAACTTTTGTCTCAATCACTTTTCCATAAACTCAATAGATTTTTCTGCTGAAATATAAAGTTTAGTCCCGACTTTGTAACGCTTGAAAATATTAATATCTACCATAAATGGATGTTGATAAATGGATGTTGAACATTAACAAATAATTCACATTTTATAAAAATTGAATAGGCAGAATTTTTAAGGTCTCTTAAGCTAGCGGACTAAAAATGTAGGCTACAAATGGGACCTAGTTGGGCATTTGTAGCCTATTTGTAGCCAATTTGTTACGCTATTAAAAAATTTGTAGCCTTAGCCAAAATTAAAAAAATTAGGTATCCGCTAGCTTAATATGAAGCTAGCGGATACCACAATAATCAATGTTTGGAAGCTTCGAATTACAATTGTAAGTGCATAAAAATTTGTAGCCGGCCAAGATCTATGGGATAGAAACAATTAAAATGTATTTCACATGCAAAAATGTATTTTACAGTAAAAATAGTGTAATTTAACATGCAGCGGCTAGGGATAAAAATTTCAAAAGTATTTTTTTGCTATCAGAATCGTTTTTTTAGACTAAAAACAGGTAACCACTATGGCTACAAGTATCGAAAGAATTGTTTTACAGAAAAAAAGGTTTGCTTAAACTAAAAACGGGTAGCTGCTATGGCTACAATTTTCAAATTGACTAAACAAGAGTAGCTACAATGACATAAAATTTCAAAGTAATTTTTTTCAATAAAAATAAATTTTTTTAAATGGGCAAGCAGCTATGGCACAAAATATCAAAAGTATCGTTTTACAACTAAACAGTTTCTCTTACCTAAAACCGGGAAGCGGTTATGGGTACAAAAACCAGCATTATCGAATAAATTTTTTTTCTAAACAAGAGTTTTTTTTTCGATATAAACCGGCAGCCGCTACGGCAACATATTTCAGGAGTATTATTAAACAGTGACAAATATGTTTTTTCACTCTAAGTGAGTAGCCGCTACGGCAACAAATTTCAAATTGACTTTTATTGAGAGTAGACACATGGTTACAAACTTCAAAAAAATTATTTTCTAAAAAAAAGTTTCATTCAATATAAACCGGCAGCCGCTACGGCAACAAATTTCAGGAGTATTATTTACCAGTGACAATTATGTTTTTTCACTCTAAGTGTGTAGCCGCTACGGCAACAAATTTCAAATTGACTTTGAACGAGAGTAGACGCATGGCTACAAATTTCAAAATATTATTTTTTGAAATATGATTTTTTTTTCGATATAAACCGGCAACCGCTACGGCAACCAATTTCAAAAGTAATATTAAACAGTGATAATTATGTTTTTCACCCTAAGTGTGTAGCCGCTACGGCAACAAATTTCAAATTGACTTTGAACGAGAGTAGACACATGGCTACAAATTTCAAATTATTATTTTTCTAAATATGAGTTTTTTTCGATATAAACCGGCAACCGCTACGGCAACAAATTTCAGAAGTATTATAAAGCAGTGACAATTATGTTTTTTCACCCTAAGTGTGTAGCCGCTACGGCAACAAATTTCAAATTGACTTTTATTGAGAGTAGACACATGGCTACAAATTTCAAATTATTATTTTTCTAAAAAGGAGTTTTTTTCGATATAAACCGGCAGCCGCTACGCAACACATTTCAGAAGTATTATTAAACAGTGACAATTATGTTTTTTCACCCTAAGTGTGTAGCCGCTACGGCAACAAATTTCAAATTGACTTTGAACGAGAGTAGACACATGGCTACAAATTTCAAAATATTATTTTTCTAAAAAAGAGTTTTTATCGGTATAATCCAACAGCCGACACGGCAACAAATTTCAGGAGGATTATAAAACAGTGACAATTATGTTTTTTCACCCTAAGTGTGTAGCCGCTACGGCAACAAATTTCAAATTGACTTTTATTGAGAGTAGACACATGGCTACAAATTTCAAATTATTATTTTTCTAAATATGAGTTTTTTTCGATATAAACCGGCAACCGCTACGGCAACAAATTTCAGAAGTATTATTATACCGTGACAATTATGTTTTATCACCCTAAGTGTGTAGTCGCTACGGCAACAAATTTCAAATTGACTTTGAACGAGAGTAGACACATGGCTACAAATTTCAAATTATTATTTTTCTAAAAATAATTTTTTTTAAATATAAACCGGCAACCGCTACGGCAACAAATTTCAAAAGTATCATTAAACAGTGACAATTATGTTTTTTCACTCTTAGTGTGTAGCCGCTACTGCAACAAATTTCAAATTGACTTTGAACGAGAGTAGACACATGTCTACAAATTTCAAATTATTATTTTTCTGAAAATGGGTTTCTTTCGATATAAACCGGCAACCACTACGGCAACAAATTTCAGGAGTATTAATAAACAGTGAAAATTATGTTTTTTCACCCTAAGTGTGTAGCCGCTACGGCAACAAATTTCAAATTGACTTTTATTGAGAGTAGACATATGGCTACAAATTTCAAATTATTATTTTTCTAAAAAAGAGTTTTATTCGATATAAACCGGCAGCCGCTACGGCAACAAATTTCAGGAGTATTATTAAACAGTGACAATCATGTATTTTCACTCTAAGTGTGTTGCCGCTACGGCAACAAATTTCAAATTGACTTTGAACGAGAGTAGACGCATGGCTACAAATTTCAAATTATTATTTTTCGAAATATGATTTTTTTTTCGATATAAACCGGCAACCGTTTCGGCAACAAATTTCAGGAGTATTATTTAACAGTGACAATCATGTTTTTTCACTCTAAGTGTGTAGCCGCTACGGCAACAAATTTCAAATTGACTTTGAACGAGAGTAGACACATGGCTACAAAATTCACATTATTATTTTTTCTAAAAATTTTTTTTTCCGATTTACAGTTAGTTACAGTAGCAGCTACCATTTACAGTTTAAAAAAATTGTCATTTAACATTCCTGAAATTTGTTGCCGTAGCGGCTGCCAGTTCATATCGAAAAAAACTATTTTTTAGAAAGAAACTGATTTTGAAATTTGTAACCATGTGTCTACTCTCAACAAAAGTCAATTTGAAATTTGTTGCCGTAGCGGCTACTCACTTAGAGTACAAAACATAATTGTCACTGTTAAGTAACACTCTTGAAATTTGTTGCCGTAGCGGCTGCCGGTTTATGTCGAAAATAACTCTTTTTTAGAAAAATAATAATTTGAAATTTGTAGCCATGTGTCTACTGTCAATAAAAGTCAATTTGAAATTTGTTGCAGTAGCGGCTACACACTTAGAGTGAAAAAACATAATTGTCACTGTTTAATAATACTTCTGAAATGTGTTGCCGTAGCGGCTGCCGGTTTATATCGAAAAAAACTCCTTTTTAGAAAAATAATAATTTGAAATTTGTAGCCATGTGTCTACTCTCAATAAAAGTCAATTTGAAATTTGTTGCCGTAGCGGCTACACACTTAGGGTGAAAAAACATAATTTTCACTGTTTTATAATACTTCTGAAATTTGTTGCCGTAGCGGTTGCCGGATTATATCGAAAATAACTCTTTTTTAGAAAAATAATAATTTGAAATTTGTAGCCATGTGTCTACTCTCGTTCAAAGTCAACTTTAAATTTGTTGCCGTAGCGGCTACAAACTTAGGGTGAAAAAACATAATTGTCACTGTTTAGTTATACTTCTGAAATTTGTTGCCGTAGCGGTTGCTGGTTTATTTAAAAAAACTCATTTTTAGAAAAATAATAATTTGAAATTTGTAGCCATGTGTCTACTCTCAATAAAAGTCAATTTGAAATTTGTTGCCGTAGCGGCTACACACTTAGGGTGAAAAAACATAATTGTCACTGTTTATAATACTTCTGAAATGTGTTGCCGTAGCGGCTGCCGGTTTATATCGAAAAAAACTCCTTTTTAGAAAAATAATAATTTGAAATTTGTAGCCATGTGTCTACTCTCAATAAACGTCAATTTGAAATTTGTTGCCGTAGCGGCTACACACTTAGGGTGAAAAAACATAATTGTCACTGTTTCTATAATACTTCTGAAATTTGTTGCCGTAGCGGTTGCCGGTTTATATCGAAAAAAACTCCTTTTTAGAAAAATAATAATTTGAAATTTGTAGCCATGTGTCTACTCTCAATAAAAGTCAATTTGAAATTTGTTGCCGTAGTGGCTACACACTTAGGGTGAAAAAACATAATTGTCACTGTTTTATAATACTTCTGAAATTTGTTGCCGTAGCGGTTGCCGGTTTATATCGAAAAAAACTCATATTTAGAAAAATAATAATTTGAAATTTGTAGCCATGTGTCTACTCTCGTTCAAAGTCAATTTGAAATTTGTTGCCGTAGCGGCTACACACTTAGGGTGAAAAAACATAATTGTCACTGTTTAATAATACTTTTGAAATGTGTTGCCGTAGCGGCTGCCGGTTTATATCGAAAAAAACTCCTTTTTAGAAAAATAATAATTTGAAATTTGTAGCTATGTGTCTACTCTCAATAAAAGTTAATTTGAAATTTGTTGCCGTAGCGGCTACACAATTAGGGTGAAAAAACATAATTGTCACTGTTTTATAATACTTCTGAAATTTGTTGCCGTAGCGGTTGCCGGTTTATATCGAAAAAAACTCATATTTAGAAAAATAATAATTTGAAATTTGTAGCCATGTGTCTACTCTCGTTCAAAGTCAATTTGAAATTTGTTGCCGTAGCGGCTACACACTAAGAGTGAAAAAACATGATTGTCACTGTTTCATATTACTTTTGAAATTGGTTGCCGTAGCGGTTGCCGGTTTATATCGAAAAAAAAATCATATTTCGAAAAATAATATTTTGAAATTTGTAGCCATGCGTCTACTCTCGTTCAAAGTCAATTTGAAATTTGTTGCCGTAGCGGCTACACACTTAGAGTGAAAAAACATAATTGTCACTGTTAAATAATACTCCTGAAATTTGTTGCCGTAGCGGCTGCCGGTTTATATCGAATAAAACTTTTTTTTAGAAAATAATTTTTTTGAAGTTTGTAACCATGTGTCTACTCTCAATAAAAGTCAATTTGAAATTTGTTGCCGTAGCGGCTACACACTTAGGGTGAAAAAACATAATTTTCACTGTTTTATAATACTTCTGAAATTTGTTGCCGTAGCGGTTGCCGGATTATATCGAAAATAACTCTTTTTTAGAAAAATAATAATTTGAAATTTATAGCCATGTGTCTACTCTCGTTCAAAGTCAACTTGAAATTTGTTGCCGTAGCGGCTACACACTTAGGGTGAAAAAACATAATTGTCACTGTTTAGTTATACTTCTGAAATTTGTTGCCGTAGCGGTTGCTGGTTTATATAAAAAAACTCATTTTTAGAAAAATAATAATTTGAAATTTGTAGCCATGTGTCTACTCTCAATAAAAGTCAATTTGAAATTTGTTGCCGTAGCGGCTACACACTTAGGGTGAAAAAACATAATTGTCACTGTTTATTAATACTTCTGAAATGTGTTGCCGTAGCGGCTGCCGGTTTATATCGAAAAAAACTCCTTTTTAGAAAAATAATAATTTGAAATTTGTAGCCATGTGTCTACTCTCAATAAACGTCAATTTGAAATTTGTTGCCGTAGCGGCTACACACTTAGGGTGAAAAAACATAATTGTCACTGTTTCTATAATACTTCTAAAATTTGTTGCCGTAGCGGTTGCCGGTTTATATCGAAAAAACTCCTTTTTAGAAAAATAATAATTTGAAATTTGTAGCCATGTGTCTACTCTCAATAAAAGTCAATTTGAAATTTGTTGCCGTAGCGGCTACACAATTAGGGTGAAAAAACATAATTGTCACTGTTTTATAATACTTCTGAAATTTGTTGCCGTAGCGGTTGCCGGTTTATATCGAAAAAAACTCATATTTAGAAAAATAATAATTTGAAATTTGTAGCCATGTGTCTACTCTCGTTCAAAGTCAATTTGAAATTTGTTGCCGTAGCGGCTACACACTTAGGGTGAAAAAACATAATTGTCACTGTTTAATAATACTTTTGAAATGTGTTGCCGTAGCGGCTGCCGGTTTATATCGAAAAAAACTCCTTTTTAGAAAAATAATAATTTGAAATTTGTAGCTATGTGTCTACTCTCAATAAAAGTTAATTTGAAATTTGTTGCCGTAGCGGCTACACAATTAGGGTGAAAAAACATAATTGTCACTGTTTTATAATTCTTCTGAAATTTGTTGCCGTAGCGGTTGCCGGTTTATATCGAAAAAAACTCATATTTAGAAAAATAATAATTTGAAATTTGTAGCCATGTGTCTACTCTCGTTCAAAGTCAATTTGAAATTTGTTGCCATAGCGGCTACACACTTAGAGTGAAAAAACATGATTGTCACTGTTTAATATTACTTTTGAAATTGGTTGCCGTAGCGGTTGCCGGTTTATTTCGAAAAAAAAATCATATTTCGAAAAATAATATTTTGAAATTTGTAGCCATGCGTCTACTCTCGTTCAAAGTCAATTTGAAATTTGTTGCCGTAGCGGCTACACACTTAGAGTGAAAAAACATAATTGTCACTGTTAAATAATACTCCTGAAATTTGTTGCCGTAGCGGCTGCCGGTTTATATCGAATAAAACTTTTTTTTAGAAAATAATTTTTTTGAAGTTTGTAACCATGTGTCTACTCTCAATAAAAGTCAATTTGAAATTTTTTGCCGTAGCGGCTACACACTTAGGGTGAAAAAACATAATTATCACTGTTTAATATTACTTTTAAAATTGGTTGCCGTAGCGGTTGCCGGTTTATATCGAAAAAAAAATCATATTTCGAAAAATAATATTTTGAAATTTGTAGCCATGCGTCTACTCTCGTTCAAAGTCAATTTGAAATTTGTTGCCGTAGCGGCTACACACTTATAGTGAAAAAACATAATTGTCACTGTTTAATAATACTCCTGAAATATGTTGCCGTAGCGGCTGCCGGTTTATATCGAAAAAAAAACTCTTGTTTAGAAAAAAAAATTATTCGATAATTCTGGTTTTTGTACCCATAACCGCTTCTCGGTTTTAGTTAAGAGAAACTGTTTAGTTGTAAAACGATACTTTTGACATTTTGTGCCATAGCTGCTTGCCCATTTAAAAAAATTTATTTTTATTGAAAAAAATTACTTTGAAATTTTATGTCATTGTAGCTACTCTTGTTTAGTCAATTTGAAATTTGTAGCCATAGCAGCTACCCGTTTTTAGTTTAAGCAACCCTTTTTTTCTGTAAAACAATTCTTTCGATACTTGTAGCCATAGTGGTTACCTGTTTTTAGTCTAAAAAAACGATTCTGATAGCAAAAAAATACTTTTGAAATTTTTATCCCTAGCCGCTGCATGTTAAATTACACTATTTTTACTGTAAAATACATTTTTGCATGTGAAATACATTTTAATTGTTTCTATCCCATAGATCTTGGCCGGCTTCAAATTTTTATGCACTTACAATTGTAATTCGAAGCTTCCAAACATTGATTATTGTGGTATCCGCTAGCTTCATATTAAGCTAGCGGATACCTAATTTTTTTAATTTTGACTAAGGCTACAAATTTTTTAATAGCGTAACAAATTGGCTACAAATAGGCTACAAATGCCCAACTAGGTCCCATTTGTAGCCTACATTTTTAGTCCGCTAGCTTAAGAGACCTGAATTTTTAACAATTCAAACATTGATATACAAATCCGTATATACTGGATATCCAAACAATTAACTCAGTGAGTTGTTACCTTACTTTTTATAATTCAAATTAATTAAAACTTTAACATTAGAATTGTTTAAAAATGAAGTTGAATGGTTTCTGTATTTTTTTAAAAAAACGTTTCATTGTTTTGATGCTTTGTAAGATAATGGATGTTGCCCCTGTTGCTTATTAAAATTTTATTTCGGTATTAGTTTTGGATGTTTTTGAAGTTATTGGATGCTTTTATACATAGTATTGGTCATTTGGTATTATTTTCTATGTTATATATTATGAACAAAATTATAAACGTTCTTAACGCTTAATATTGGAAAATGGAAAAATTTATCAAGAGTAAACTGATTGGAAATTACTTTTTCCTTAACGCATTCCCTGACTATTTTTCTGTAACTAAAATTATCACCCAAATAACTTTAGAATGGAGGAAAAATTACTGAAAATTAGAAATTCATTTTGAAGCATGATTTTGCCAATACTGAAAATGGAAATTTTACTTTACAGTGAATGTTCCTTTGATTGAAATCAACTAAAAAATCTATCTTTTTTCTTTAGTGAAAGTTATAATTGTGTGAAATTATTTCTATCTAGAGTTGAATTTATACAATTTGAAAATTTTCGACGCTTCGTAGCTTTTTTAATGCTAATTGAAATGAATTTAATATATTGAGTGAACACATCTCCATAAGAACCCATTAAAATTAGTTTTTTTTAATTGCAATAACTTTTAAACGGCTTAGTAAATCGTTTTGATCATTTTTACGGTAGTGCTAGCAATAATTGAGGAACATTCTACTTAATTTGCGTTCATTCCGAAGCATGTCTAACAAACACCCTGAGAAAACGTTCCTAAACGACGAATTTATTTACTTCTATTTGTGTATATTCAAACCAATAATAAATTTAACATAAATTTTTCCAATTCGGACGACCTTGACTTGGTTTTGTATTACTGCGATAAAGTCATTTATTTGCACCCGGTTATACTGGACTATTTCAACATAACATATGTTATATAAACCCAGATTTTTATAGCCCTTGTTGTATTGTTATTTGTCAACAACAACAATAAAACACACATACCTACTTTTTTTCTATTTTAAAAGCATAGCTTTTATTATTATATAAGAATTACATGTTTCATAGTAATCATTAACTGTTTGTTAAGAGAGGGAACAAAAAAACTATATAAATATAATACTTATGAAAAACATTATTACATGCAAATGTGTGTTTCTTATAAAACACACACTCACAAAAAATATATATAATTATATTTTAATAAAATAAATATCCAATATAAGGTGAAAGAACCGCTTTTTTAAACTGAGACGACATAGTTTTTATAAACCTATTTTTTGTTTCATGGTGGTTATGGAATACCTGCATTTTATATTTAGGTTAACTTTTTTTCAACAAATACCATAACATATATTTTTTTTATTATAATGACTTTTATACAAATGAAAAATATTCAACAGATTTTCCCAGTATTATAAAAAATTGTGTTACATATCCCCTCAGATAAATTTACATCAATCAGTTTATGGCCATGTATTTCTAATATTAACGTAATTGTCCCAAAAACTCTTCCCGTTATCTAATTTTAGCGAATTTTCTACAAGGTACACTGAGATAACAGAAAATGCAATTCTATAGGATACATCTAAGGGACATCAGTAAAGTCATGGTCATAAAAAAAAAGACTTCGAAAAGTTTTTATTGTTTGGTGAATTAGGCTATGGCAATACGTTGTATTCAATTATATACCTGGTATATAATTATTATACTATAGATATCACTCATAGACTCTTAAAATCTTTTATGGAACACTTACCTGATTAGATGTACAGTCAATTGCAGTATATGGTCATCAATATGGCTGCTAGAATAGGTGTGATTATAAATTCAATCTTGAAAAAGTAATGAGAATTACGAACGAACCAGAATTTTACCTAGAGCCATAAAATTAAGGTCACATTGCCAATAATCCACATTCAAATAATATATCTGCATGATAATATCCGGCAAAAACATAACTGTGAAAGGGATTGATATTATTTATATTATTTTATACAGTTATATCAATTGAATATATATAATATACATTATAAATAGTGTTGTAACATTTATGATACAATGTATATCTGCAAAACTTGTGTTGACAGTGATTATTCATTATTTTTGTTGTCGCAGGTGAAAATTATGACGTTAAAATATTTATTTTTTAAATAACTTTATTAGATATTTGTTTTTGAAAGATATGTACCGAAACGTTTTCGTGATTTATAATAATTAGGGTGTGTGCAAACCAATTACCTATACCGTGCATGCGTGTTTAAAACCATAACCTTTATTGCGAATATTTCACTTTGTAATCGGCCATAAAAATGTTTTAAATTAAATAAATGACGCTGAGCTCAATGTCATATTTAAATTTCATCAAACGATTTTGATAGTGATCTCGCTTAAAAATTTATATTTTCTATTTCTAAAACGATAAAAACTATATTATGAGTAAACTTGTTGGAAAAGTACTTTTCCTCAACTCATTTCCTGACCATTTATCTGTAACTCTGATATTTACAAAAATATTTATAATTTTAATGTTATAATAATGAATATTAAAATTATTAGCCAGATAATTTTTTGGGAGATACAATAGGAGGAGAAATGTCTGAATATTAGAAATCCGACAATATCTAATTTTTGTGGCATAATAGAGTCAATACTGAAAGAAATATATAAAATATATAAAAAATGTAGGTAACTTGTAATATTGAATTAAAACAAATAACACGAAATAATTTTGACAGTGAATGCAGCTTTTTAATTTAAATCAACAAAAACATCTATTCTTTTTCTTTCTATACCATATACACTCCCGTTCAATAAAATTGAACCAACCGAAATGGTAATTTTCTTTCATTTCATAAATCTCCTCACTTTTGTAACTCTCTGTATATTATTTATTGTTAAACTAAGACAAGTAGTATATTTTTTAAATGTGAAAAAAGAAATGGAAGTTTCATATTTTTTATTTATGTAAACAAGTCAATGATAGAGTAAGAATATGTAATGTAAAAACATGTGAAGTGTTATATTTCCCTTTTAAGAATAAAAATGAAATAAAATGTTGTATCTGTCAAAAACATTTACTGCAAGAATAATGAGTGAGAGACTGATTTGGTCGGTTCAATTTTATTGAACGGGTGTGTACATATAAGTGACAAAGACAGTTTTTTATTTATTTATAATTTTTTTTCAAGAGCCTGTATATACGCTAGTCAGTAGAGGGATCAAAACAGAGGAGTATATTATAAAAGGTGGTGTATAGCAGAGGTGGGCACAGACAGCTCGTCTGAGCCTTACGAGCTCTCCATAAGCTGGGTGAGAGTAAGTAAAGAAGGTATGTTTTGAAGCAAGACGGAACTATGTTTCAATACAGGTTGTCCTACCGATTATTGCCCAATAATTATATAGTATAGTCTATAGTATAGTCAATATTTTATTTTTTTTGAAAAACAAATTATGCGAAAAATAATTTCCACTACTACAAATAGTACTTTTCACTTTTTCAATTCAAAGTAGACTAACTCGAAGAACTCAAATTCCTACTTTATTTAAAATTTAACTTAATTCATCAAATTCCCATGACACTATACTGAGCATACTCCATACGAAGAGAAAATAATTAAATCAGGTAAATAATTCTTTATTAGTTCTCGGATATGAATAGTAAAATATTTAGACAAATTATTTGGAATTTCCAAAACTATATTTCTATTTAAATTATCCTTTGCAAAAATTTCCGTCTTTTATTACAATGGTCTAGCGGTAAACTTAAAGGTTCAAAAGATTTATATATATATTTTTTATATATTTTTATTTTATTCATACACAAATATGATATATACTAAAAAGGTACATTTTATGACCCTAATTACCAGCCCAAAATTCCAGAGTATGTATTGAATGATTGCTTGTATTATTTACTTTGTATAATAGTGACCATAAAAAAGATTTTGTATTATTATATTTTTTTCAGAAAATGTTTTAATTAAAAAAAGAAAATATTAATAATTGGTAGGTTACCCTGTATTAACTCTATCTCTCTTCCCTACCTCTCACTCAGAGCTTGGCCGAGTCAACTCTTGCCCACCTCTGGTGTATAGTACTTATTTTATTGACTTGTATTTATGGCCACAAACATGTAAAAAATAATTTTACAATTTTTTTGGTTTTACATCTATAATTCATAGACCTTTTGCACATATAAAAAACCTTTATGTTTCTATTAATTAAATAAAGGACGCTATGCTCGCAATGTCATATTTTAAATTTATCAAACGAATGTGATAGTAAACTACCTTAAACATATGAAATGTATTTTCTATTAGAACGATAAAAACTTATTTTGAAAATATACGTAGAATCAATCAGAAACTTAATCTCAGATTCAATATGAGTGAGTGTATGAAATATAATTTATAATAATAATTGTAAACAACAACAATAACAATTTTAATGAATATGTTAGAGGTACATACGATGAAGTAAATAATAAATGTATACGTAATTATTATTGGTATAATAACAACTTACACATTTATACGGCGTGAGTCACATAAGTATATTGAATCCGACAAAAAACTTAAATATGAGTGTGACCAAGTTTTCGCATGTAAAATGTCCGCCTGAAAAGTTATGAAATATATGTAGGAACCAAGTTTTTCAACAACAAAAATTGGTCCTTATATAGATTTCACTACTTTTGAAGCCAAACATTCTTGTTTTTGCTGGGATATCAATTACTTTTTGTGTGCGAAAACTTAATCCCTCTTATTTAATAAGAATCAAGGAAAATTTTTCGTTTTATAATTTTTCATTCATCTCTTACCGTTTTTGAGGTGCTTTTTTCAAGAGAATCGTCGGATTTAGACTTTTCTGCAGGGTTTCATCCTAAGACCTATCTGACGCAACTCAAATACGTAACGAATTTTATATTTCGCTTTGTTTGATTGTGTTGTTTTAATTGCTGAACGATTAGTTTTAGAGACAAAAATTCCTGAACACAGAATATTTCTTACGATATAAGAGGAACAACCTTTGCTCTCATACTTTTGCAAATTTTTTATATCTTCGGTTTTCACGGAGCACTAGCAGTGTAACTATAGCATATATTTTGTTTCGAATGGCGGCCAAATCTTCGACCAATTTGTCATTTTTGGTTCACTTCGTATGTGCACATACAACAATATTATGTTAATTCACAATAATAGTGATGTTGGTAAGTACCTAGCTACCTACAACTACTTGGTATGTGTGGTTGTATTCATGGTGGTTGCATGTTTTCAACTACTAAAGAACTAAAACAACTATTGTTACTAACTACGATTACTACCGTACGACTATTCAGGGTAGTATTACTCTACCATACGATAGTACTAGTATAGAATTACTTACATACATACATGCATACATACATATGGTAGGTAGTAACTTAAATACAGTATACAAAATATTATGTAATACACATATACTTGTTACTGCAGATAAGAACTAATAGACCTTCCGGGTAGACACAACATTTATTAATACCGAGTGGTCTATCGATACACACCGGTTGCTATCTATCAATGATATCAAATAGAGATTTATACACATTAGTCGGATCGGCAATTGACAATTGAATAAATTTGTAGCGGTTGAATATATTGAACGCAGTAAAAATTTTTGGTAGTAAAGGCATAGGTGTTCGAAAAATGGCCTGATTAGTTCTAATTCGCTTGTCCAAAAATGGCAGAGAATAGGCAACCAAGAAAACTGCTATACATCATCATCGTCGCCAAGACAAGAGGTCGTATTCACATACACACACACTATATATATGTATATATTTATTTAAAAAAAGAATATTTTTCGTTTTCTATGCACAGATCTACGAGTATAATATAGTTTATAGTTTCTATAGTAACTCATTAACAAAATTTTGGAAATAAATTATTTCAAAAATTTTTAGATTTGCCATAGTCTCAACACGAAACATTGCATAACGCAAAGTTATCTGCTTTGAATATATGTGTCTAAAGAAAAAGAGGTTTTGCAACGCATTGCAGATTTTATATTGGATTGTGTTTAGGCTAAGTTTTTTTCTGATATCAATATTTTCAACCGTTACAAAGTCAGGACTAAACTTATAATAACCCTTAGATATATTACAGATTTCTACAGAGTATATAAACTATTTCCATGAAACGAATTCCATATATTTGAATCAATAGATTTGTTTTACAGATTATATAAACTTAAAGCTTTTGAATAAGTCTTATATCAAGACACTTCAATGAGATTTAGCTAATCCTTACCAGTTAATATTTTTGTATACAAATGGTCTTATATTCTGATCATTTATTTAATGCAATGTACCTTCTTTGAACATAGTTTCTAATAGGATCATCAGAAATATAATATTTTTTGCGTTCCGTAGTCAAAACAGTGACCCTTTAATGTCCCATTATCTGGCTGTGTTTAGTTTTACTCTTAGGCTATTCCTGCTATTAAGCTGAAGTTTGGCATGTTTAATAGATATTTATTTTAAAAAACTTTTAACAAAATATTTGTTAAGGATACCCTCTACATTAGTTGGGGGGATTTTTCGAATACCGTATTCTATGACCAATAGGGTCTTCTAAAAATATTGGATGCATCACATAAAAACGTTTTCGATACAGAGATCCATATAAAATAATGAGTCATTTTTGTTTTTTACGTGATCCCAACATTTTAACCGTTGTTATTGAATGTCTGGAAAAATTCACAATAGTTTTTCATTTCAAAATTGACAGAAAATTGTATCACATCTAAGCAAACCCTACTAGTTGACCCGATAACGTCGACCTACTTTCAGAACTGACAGAGACTTTTAATGTTTTGGAGGTGGAGTAGAAAAAAGTCGGACTAGAGGTGAATGTAGAGAAAATTAAATACATGATAAAAACCCGGAACAAAACTGGATTTAGACATGTCCACCACCTCGAGATGCAAAAGCATAAATTTCAGCGAATAGGTCAGATTCAAAACCTTGGAGTTATTATTGATGAAAACAATCCCTTAGAAATAAAAGCAAGAATCACTGCTGATAACTGATATTTTTGCTCCCTTATAAATATGTTCAAGTTGTCTACTGTCTCAATAACAACCAAAAAGAAAATATATAAAAAAATAATAAGGCCTGTAGCCTGTATGTTTGGGTCTGAAAGTTGGTGTCTGACTGCTATGGATAGGAAAAGCCTAAAACTATGGGAAAGGAGACACTTGAGAAAAATCTATGAACGCATGTGTGACAATGAAGTATGGAAAATTAGAACAAACCCGAATTTCAGAACCTGTTCGGGGACCTGGACATAGTCACTGAAATAAGGAAAGGAGACTGCGCAACATCAACCTAGAAGGCTCACGACAAGTTATACTCGATCTACGCCGGATTAGATCCTGTAACTGGAAAGTCAAGGACAGAAAGGCCTTGAAGACCCTTTTAAGTGAGACCAACGTTCTTTATGGACCGTAGAGCCAAGGATCTATGTATATCTAGTTGGTTCTGTAAAAATTGCATACATATATGCAACCAAATTTAGTCTAAAGTGTGCTTGGCATCATAAAAAAGATTTAATAAACTTATCGTGTTACTAAATGAAATATTTGGAATAATAAAATAAATTTGAAATGCTTATAACCACGCAAATAAATAGTTGATTGATGCATTCTGTATAAAAAGTCTCCAGGTATAGGTATAGGTGTTTAACAATAACAAACAAGAAGCATCAGGGATGCACAAATATGATACCATCAAGCTTCAATAACCTTTATTTTAATAAACGATAATTTCTAAATAGGATATTATATAAAGGATATTAAAACTACCTACCGTGTTTATATAAATATACAGTATCAGATTGAAATAGCTGATGAATAAATGTTTTTTGAACCGGTGTTGTTATCATACTCCCTAAGCTATTCCTCCACGTTTTGTCCATGCGAATTAAGTTCAATATCGTGTTTTACTAGATGCCCTATATTCAAGTCAAAACTATTAGGTATTTGTTTGAAGAGAAAAATTATTTGGTTTTATACTATGTACACTCCCGTTCAAAAAAATGAACAGACCTTAAATGTTAATTTTCTTACATTTAATAAAACTCCTCACTTTTGTAACTCTCTGTATATTATTTATTTATAAACAAAGATAAGAAGTATATTTTTTAAATGTGAAAGACAGATAGATAGATTGTAGAGGCTACCCTGGACGGGCTACACTTCGACCATAAGGTCCACTGTGATGTCTAAGGATATGAGGATGTGAGTGGAGTGGAAGGAATTTGTGAGTAGACTAGGAATTGGTTGGATATGCGGCTGTAGCCGACTCTGATAGGAACTATGCCGATATTCATCTGGAGTTCGTGAAGGAAACTGCATAAAACCTTCTCAAGCATAGCCGGTTACTTCGTTCTTGTCAATACGCCGACAGTTTGAAAGACAAGACAATATTATACATTATAGAAAGATTAATGATCGTTATTATTATGGTAACTAGCGCTAGTTGAAATTAGGTACAAGAATATCTTCATCATTATTATTTCAGGGTTTGAAAAAAAGAAGAATATTACGACCCACATTATCAATGAGATCATTCGCCTTCTGTAATTGACTTATCAAGTGAAAGAAATGACCGCCTCATGGAAATTATTTAACAATACAAGAACCGATAATTGTTTAATATATTGTTTAGAAATTTAATATTTTTAACATTGTTAAAAGAACTTTTAATTTATTTTCTTGTAAACAATAATAAACTAATTTAATACAAGAATGTTTCGAAAATCAAATTTCAATGTAGAAGTTTAAATAGTTTTTATAAATAATTTAACATCAAAAACAGTCAGTCTCCAAGGATATATTAAAATTTTACTACTTTATTTTGACGGGTATGACAAACATTCAACAACAAAACTTTTATTTCAAACATCTTATTTAATAAAATAATATTCAATCATGTTTATATCGTTTGTTGGTATTGGCGTTGGGGAATATTCAATAAAAACATATTAATTAAAATTAGTTTATTGATCCTATTTTAAATGCCTGAGAATTGTGTTTAATCTAGGTGAAATCGGAGCATTTGCATCGAATTTGCATTAGTAAGCAATTCTTCGAGGAAAATTTACCGAAACCTATTCGTTTTGTATGGATGAATCGATTTCGGAAAAATCGGGTATTAATACTATGAATAATAATCTTTAAAATTTTAATTTCTATTTAAAAATATTACCTTCAATATATTGTAAACATGCTGTACTTAACTCGATTGAAAGGAAGTAAAAACTAATACAAATCTATCTAAACTAATACAAATGAATCTAATCAATTCAATTTGGACGAAATAGCATCAGTTTATTTGTTTTTCTGTTTTCTTTTTCCTGTAAATTGAAGTACAATTAACAAGTTTTTAGTTGCGAATAACAGTTCATTAACATTGACTGTTTGCTCTTATTTGGGTTAAAACTTTAACTTCTTCACTTAAATCAATAGTTTCGTTTCTAACGTTATTATTTTTTTTGAAATGAATGTTACCCTTGACGTCGATAAATATCTGCATCTGTAGAACTTCGTTCTTAAACAATTGAAACAAAGTCTTATTGCAATTGCATAATTCTTTTTTTTTCGTTCGTGGCATGTAAATTATGTGCCAAATAGAAAAGGGGTATAGAATTAACAACAAAATTTTAAAATCTTAATAGCTCGAATAGGTACTCTGCGAAATTATTTCCATAAAAAATAAATAACCGTCCATATAGAAATATCTGGAATCGAATTTTGAAAATTATCAATAAATAAAATACAACAAAACAGATCTTAATTCGTTTAGAATAGTTGAGTTCTTGGATAAAATGCTAATTGAAATTGTCTCAAAAGATAATTTTTCAAAATTTGACGTCACAAATTTGAATTCGTTTTTTTCTTAAATTCACGCCACTATATTACCGTTCTCAATTTTTTTTTCAAAACATATAGAAAACAAACGAAAATTTAACAACAATTTACCAAAGTACTTCAATGCATATGTACAAATATTATATACATATGCTGTAAATAAGTGCATCTGCAATCTATAGTAATTGCAAATGTTTGAGTTCATATTGGAGCGAAACTGTTTATGAAAAGAAATTTCAAGCACAGCATGTTTGTTTGTAGAAGATAATTATTTTTATAATTTAAACTTTCTTCTATCCCTTACCAATTGTAAGGTATATGTTTTTCCACTAACAGGGAGGTTGTAGGAAGCATATATATATATAGATGTGCACGCCTCCACTTCTCTCTATGATTCTCCTATTCAAACGCCAAAACAAACGAAGACCTCTCGTGATTGGTTGATAAACATGTGATAAACACCAAAGCTTTCAAAACAGAGTGAGAGCATCATAGAAAGAAATGGAGGCGTGTGCTATTGTGCATCTGGTTGGATTCATCCTGTATATATATATATATATATATATCTATATATATATATCTATATATATATAGATATATATATATAGATATATATATATATATATATATATATATATATATATATATATATATATATATATAGATATATATTACAGGTTATAAAGAACAAAACGCCAATATTCACGTATTTGGTAACGAACCAATTGCTTCTTTTTATTTCTGAGACAAAATGATGATAAATACAATAACATTATTTAATATTATATTTAGTAACATAAAATGTTATTAAATCATATGATTATTATTTATGTTTTATGTAACAACTATTATACACAATACACAATAGTATATTTCAAAAATCCTTGGAGGTTTTCATGTTGCACAATATAAATGAAGACGTATATAAGTATATATATATATAGATATATAATGTATTAGTCTATTAGTGTTTATAAGACTGACACACGGCACGGTCACATAAACACAAAACGATGTCCCATGTACGTTGGTGGTAATTATTATAGATCAGATAAGTGAACCTTTTAAATTAGTCCAGTCATTTTGTACTCTCATAAAGGTTAAGCAAACTATAAAGAATATAAACTAAAAATCAAGCTTTTATTGGAATATGAAAAACTAAAAAATACAAAATAGTTTAAAAGTGAAAAGCAATAATTCCATTTGATGGCAAAACGTAACTGGTTGCCAAGTCACAGTGGTTTCGAAGGAATCGAAAAAGCAGATGCCTTAGCAAAAAAGAGAGTCGGAATGCCTTTCATTGGCCCATAGCCTATTTCAACGTGTGGTCAAATTCTAAACACCGTGATCACTGAGAAAAGTACCGCGGCAGGAGCTCGGGAAAATATTGCTTCAGAGTGCAACCAAGAGGCTATCTCTCGATGCACTGAAGCTGAACAGGATGCAACTACGGAGGGTTACCGAATTCATTACCGGACATTATCCCCTGCGGAAGCTTCTACACAAAATGGGACTCCATAACGTGTCCATTGTGGGCAGATTGTGTGGCGAGGAGGAAGACACATCGAACCACATTATCTTTGACTGTGAACCTCTAGGTTACAGCAGATACAGGATATTCGGTACTTCTCACTCCGAATATATGAATCTTCAGAAAGACCCAATAAGCAAGCTTCTGACTATTGCCAACATATAGGAGAAGCGAATCTCGTCGGAATGAAGTAGAAGGGGGAGCACAATGGACCATAAGGTCGAAGTGCTATACTTTTTAGACCCCAAGATGTATCTAACTATCTACCTTCACAATGAATCCTGTCGACTCTTTTTCCAAAATGCGAATGTATAGGAATGCGTGAACGAATTAGATGTTGATAATTAAAAAAGCCAAATTCATGTTACAAATGTTACAAAAACCATACAGTGTGTAAATTGCATAATACCAAGGTTAAAACTGTTCAAAACTTATAATCAAAGGAGTAATTGAAAGTTCTATTCTAATTCAAATTTATTAATTTAATCCAGTCATGTTCTATTGTAAACAGAAACATTTTCAAATTATATAGACTTCAAACACAATTCTATCGTAAAAATAATAATTAATCGATGCATGCTAAAAAAAACGGAAAACAAATAACAAATAACAAAAGTTCCACATAAATTAAGTAGTGTAGATATGCACATGGATATAGAAATGCATATGACATATCTGAAAATTAAAAAAAACTGATTCCCATCCATTCATTCTCTGGCTCTGAGAACATTGTTTTGATATTGCATTACAAAAAAAATAAAATCAATTTATTTAAGTACACTGATCGGCAAAAAAAGTGGGACAATACAACTGCTTTAAAACAATCCAAATATTTGAATTTTCTTATAAAAATTTGTTATAAAATTCAATACTTTTTAACATGCTTTTATTAGCTTGGCCTGTATGTATTATCTATCTTATGTATGTATGAATGTAATGAATTTTTTTAGTGAGTTTTTACCCACTTCTGGACGTCTGAAAAATCTGAACTTTTGCAGATAATTAACAACCGATGTATTCACGTATTAACAACTGCAGACAATACAATAATATATATATATATATATATATATATATATATATATATATATATATATATATATATATATATATATATATATATATATATATATATATTATTTTTAAATAAATTTAAAGGACCCCGCATAACTGCCGTTGGCTTTCGATCAAATGTTGCCAACCTTTGGAAAAATATTCTTCTTGTCATTCTGAACAAATGTCTCCATGGGCAGAGACCTACGGAAACTTCAGAAAACCTTCACTTCGTTCTTGTTCATACACTGACAGTTTAATCAATTAATCGCCCCATCAATTTCATTTGGCAAACTTTCACCGTTGGGAATCGAACCCGCAACCTTCATGCTCCAAGTAGAACGCATTAGATCGCAGCCATTTAAACTGGTTATTATTAATATTAAATAAAAGAATTATTTGAGATTTACGTTGATTTATTTTGACTACAGTTTCGGAAACTCAGATTTGAATCTATATATTTTCTGAAGATGGGGCTGTATTTCAAAAACTATAGTTAAAATAATGATATTGTTACGAAAATCTCATATACTTTTAATAATTATCATGGACTGTCGTCAAATAACATAATAATTATCAATAATAATTATTATGATACGACATTTAAATCAATATTTTTGTAAATAATAGAGTCTTTTTTAAGTATCCCATTTATCTTTACTGCCAAATAATTTTGCCCATTGTAATTAATATATATATATATATATATATATATATATATATATATATATATTTAAATATATATATATATATATATATATATATATATATTTAAATAAATATATATATATATATATATATATTTAAATAAATATATATATATATTTATAAATATATATATATAGATATATATATATATATATATATTTAATTTGCTAAAACATAATTTCGATTTCGAATCAAATATGATAAGCATTATGAACAAGTAATCTGTGTTGACATAACTGTCATGTGTTCCATTTTCAGTGCCAGTCAGTATATTTAATAGTCTTTCTATATTATGTTCCCAATGAATGCACACACTATGTTATAGAACACATCGATTTCATTAAAAAAATACGGAATGTTTTTATAAAATATATGTTCGTATATTTTACGCTGGTCAAGTACCAATTTTGTTCATACATATGTATAATCGAATTCTACATCAATGATTAAGTGTGCGTTTGTGTGTTTGTGTGCAAAGTAGAAATCGGTAAGTTTCCATGTTATATATTTATTTTGATCAATAACATACAGTATTTAAAATTGAATAAATTATGGCAGTTCACTCGTACATTGTTTAATTTTAAGAATTTGATGAAATTGAAATATTTCATTACGCTCACACTCTTTTGTTTATTTTTACCGAGGTACTCAATTCAACCTGTATATTTTTTTAATGTATGATCACGCATAACTTTTTACAGAGTTGTCCGATTTTGATCATTCTTTTTTTGTTGGATAGGATATACTTCAAAGTTGGTTCCATATAAATTTGAAAAAAATTTGATAAAATTCCAAATTTTATCCAGAAAAAAATATATAATAAGATCCCCATCCCTAGCATTTGAAGCATTTGATGTCAAAAAATGTTATCAATGTTCAGACATATTACTTAAATGTCAAAGTAAGTAAACGCTAGTCGCTACCGTTGGTATAATATAACCGAAAAGGCAACCATACTAACAAATAAATAATAAAAATAGACGAAAAAAATAGACTCTAGTTTACAAAAAACAATTTAAAAAATAAGACTTCCCAGCGCTTCCACTAATGAAAAATATCATAATCGATTATATGTATATGTTCTGTGTATAAACACTAATTGAAAACACTCAATATCTTTGCGCAATTTGAATGTTCTTTTAACCGACGAAAAAAACGAAGAAGGTTCTCAAGTCAATCCCTATATTTTCCCCGATTTCAATAATTCATTTTTTATTGGATAGTATCAAAGTATCGAATAATATCCTTAGAGACATTACATTATATATAAGTAATTACTTTAAACAGAAATACTATAAAAAAATAGTAAAACACAAACCAATAAAATAGAAGGAAGAAAGATACTTGAGTATGTACTGACACCAAGAAAACTGCCATGGAACAAGTTTAATTATTAATTTTCACTTCGGGTATATGCAATATTTAAGAAGTAAATACAAAAATAGTTTTTAATTGAGAATCTGTAAATTTAAAAGATTTCCATGTTAACATTATGATAAAAAGAAGAAGAAAAAAACTTTACATTTCTTTTACTAAATTTTACTAAAGTTGTGAAAACTACAAATTAACAAAGGCTACAGAATTTTTAAACAGATTGTCTCAACTAATCTCTCCAGAGGATAAACTCTATAAACTCGTTTTATTTTATTTAATGTATAGTGTTTTGTAATACGTTCACTTCAATAGAATATGATTGCATGTTATCTAATTACAATATTAAACATACAAAAAAAGTTATGAACGTTGGTTTAAATTTCTTTTTGATCTCTTCTTCCTCCCTGAGCAATTCTCGGTAGATGTGATATCGAAGCACACAAAAGGGATCTTCTAGTCCTGTAGAAGATGTGTATAAACCTCATGTACGTCATACCGCTACCTCATGTGCCTCTTCTGTATGCTGTAGCACCCAGACTAGGGAGAGTTGATTATTTTAGCCTAGGTGGTTGAGCTTTGTACTCGTAGGCTATTTTAGACCTGAGGATGTATCATAAAATATAAATGCTCGAACAGTACTATAATGTTTTTAATGAAAATGTAATTATTGAAATTTATTGGAGCCACACGTACCTTCAGAAAAAGCCATATGGTTAGGTTAGGTTGTAGCGGCTGCCCACATTAAGACCATTAGATCCATTGTGATACCTATACAGTAAGGTTGTTGGTGGAGGACAAGGAATTTGTGTGCAGGATAGGAGTTGGTAGGTTGTAAGACTGCTGTTGACTATGACGATATTCATCTGGAATTTATGAAAGAAAACTGTAGAAAACCTTACATGTGTAGGCGGTTACTTTCGTTCATTAACTGTCAACAGTTCGGCGACAATGAACCAACAACCTCCCAGTTCTAAGCAGAATGTTTTTGAGAGCGCAGTCACTCGGACTGATTAACTCGGGCTGTCCTAAAATACCTACCTTAAAACATTAAGATCGTAAATTTTAAGGGTGTAATAACAAAAAACAATCGCGGGTAGATAGTGAATACATTTGTTTCCAGAAGTACTCTGTTTTTTAAATAAAACTCAGTGAGAAATATAAAATGGTTTAATCTTTAAGATTTTACTTTTTATCTCTTTGTCTCGAACATTTCAGAATCTTAGTTTCTACACAGTCGATTTTGATACACTGTTAATTCCACTAGGTAGATCTCCAAAAAAATTTTGTATACCGTGTACATGTGAACCCACTTTATAATTTTGTGGACTTTTATTTAGGATTAAAGTTTGGCACACTCGTTTTGTTACACTCTGTAAATAAACACATTTAACATGGAGTATATTACTCGTATAATAGTTTAAACAACTCGATATTCTATATAGAAACTAAACCGATTTAGTATAAAGTAATAGAGAAACACACACATCAACTGTGCAGTATTACATAATCTAATATAGTAGCTATTCATAAAGTGATATCTTTAAATCCCAATTCAATCATCATTTCAATAGAAAATAAAACAAAATATTTGTGATAATTATAATCCTCAAAGGTTATATTTTCCTCATCACCAAGATGGTCCGAAAATGTTAATATTTCACACTTAGAAGATACTTATTATAAAATGGTCATAATTGGGATTTATTTATATACTTTATTGAGAAATTTGAAAAAAGAAAACGGGTGGAGTAAACTTTGAAATCTTAAAGACATTCCAGCATTGTGTTATATAATCAGGAATAAAAAACCGGTTTGATTTTATTATAGCACAAATACATAAACACACATATACAACACATAGACAAATACACTGTTCACATATACAAAATAATGTTATTTTGAAGAAAAATAACAAATTTAACACACGATTTTTTTTTTAAATTTGTATAATAAAAATTTAGCTTTACTCTCCTAGTTTTTTTTTAAAATTATGTCGAGCACAACAAATAATGGTTGGGCGGGCATGAAGTTTTATATGCTTCAAGTGAGAGAGAGTGAGAGAGAAGATAACTTTGATACTAATTATCTCGCGTTCTAAACGGTCAAAAATTCTGAAACTTCGGGATTTATTAGAAAACGTTATTTTTAGCTTGTAAAATAAAAATGAGCAAAATCTGTCGAAAAGTTATAGTATGCTGGAACATCCTCAATTGAGAACTCCAAGTTTTTATTGCAGATTTATATTATCCATTTATATTCTTCATTGTGTCGGAGGTTCTTTTAATTTTTAATAAAATTAATTTTCGCTTAAACTAAATTTCTTGTATTAAATTTTGTAACCAGATTTATCTTTTAAATTTGCTACATTTATTGCGCCCTTTAGAGTACATTTGGTTCTTATTAGTATAAAAGTTTCATTCAAAAGTAACAGATAAATTATTCGAGATAGAATCACATCCAATACATAAATTGTTCTTTAATCTAATAGGTGGACGGTTCATCCTCGAAATAATGTTTCTTTTCTAGGAACTCTTTATGAATAAAAACTCGAAGGATTCTCTATTAATAAAGAGCTCCTGTGAACATACTAGATTTTTTTTTTTTTTTTGGTGTGAAGCGTAAACTGTTCCTAACGATAAATCTTTATCGAAGAATGGCATGAATTTAAAAATAAACACGTTCTGTTCTGTGCGAATTGTAGGCGAATTTACAAATAAAATTTAGTTATGGGTTTTCAATTTAGGAATAATTTCCTTCCTTTTGATGAAAATTCCTTCAAATGCCTAGAATTCGAAATACCTAGTAGATAAAAATATTATATACGTATATATATATATATATATATATATATATATATATATATATATATATATATATATATATATATATATATATCTATATACATATATATATATATATATATATATATATAAGGGGGTTTGGAAGAGGGGAAAACGCAAAACTTAGTATATCTCCCTTAAAGTTATAGAAAATTTGTTTTAATCATTTTTTCTGTTACACTAATATTTACAATTTAAGATTGAAAGTTAAAATTGTAAATACCTCTGTACACATTAGAGTTTGAGAAAAAATGAAATTATTGATTTGTATTGATTTGTAGCAAAATAATTTACGAAGGTCAAAAGCCCCTTCAACTCGGCCTTGCGCACTTCCGTGCTCTAGATACAACTTTCAAATGTTCAAATATTAAGAGAGATATTTTGTGTTTTACGTTTTCTGCTTTCTCAATGCTCCCGTTTCACTTTGACCTTTGCGATTTGTTAGTAAAATTTGTCTTGAAAATATCAAAATCGTATCATACACGACATTTCATTTTGACCAGACAATTGGCTAAGTCGACGCAGCACCTGCGTAACGAATTTTTTTATACATCTGTGCATACGGATAAGTAAAATAAACAGTGATTAAATGACTCGATATGTACAGGTAATAAACAGTTAACTCAGTTAGTTGTTATATTTATTGTTAAGTTAGATACTGTTTGTAGTCAGTTGATACCGGAAACTGGATGTAAACCACTCACCTATATGAATATGCAATCTGATTGTCAAATATAGTTCAAAGTATCGAAAGTTCTAACACTGTTCTGGTAGCTATAACCATATATTTGGATCACATAGAAAACGAACATACGGGTTTAGTGTGCTACATATTTACGTTACGAATAATAATATTATTACAACAATAATAAAAATTTCTTAAAAACATCATAACTCTTTTAAAAGCCAGATAAAACTAAATCTTTTAAAAAACATTCGTTGTGTTTAAATACGGATTCGATATAACCACATAAATATTATTCACAGTGTACGAATTGTAATGTTTGTTGGAAGTCACGTTTTAATTTTATTTTAACTTATAAATTATCTTATATTTTATTTCCATCTAAGCTTCTTTTTAAAAATCTATGCTGTCTGATACGTCTGTGCTGGTGATACGTGATACTTTAATTTTCGTTTGTTATTACAAAACATATAAATATATTGTATAGTTGTGATATCAAAGTACATATGTTATTTTAAGACGACAAAAGAAGTACTTAAATAAAATTAATTACTTATCGTCATCTATTGAGTACTGACTTTTACTACTAGACAAGATGAAAACCTTGCATTTGTTCGGAAAATTTTCCCATTCGATATTTTTGCACATTCACATTTGGGGCATGACACGCAGGAGCATGGATCAAGGTTCTGTTGCACAAATATCTGGTCCCAATTTTTTAGCTAATTTTTTTTTTTTTGCTTGGTCGAATGACCAAAGGTTTCTTATCATTTTTTCGTAAAGACATATCATTGTTCTTTGCTATCTATTGTACTATGCTCTATTATGAAACACTTGTGTTGACAGTGATTCTTCATTATTCATTTGTTCAGTTTTACAAGATATTTGTTTTGAATGAAATATATAGAAAAACTTTCCTGTTTTATAAAAATAGTGTTTGCGTAAACCGTTTATCTATATCGGTCATGTAAAAAATCTCAACTTTAATTATGAATACATCGCTTGACAATTGGTCAAATCACGAACTTCCATACAAACGTTCATTCCCCCTTAAACAAACAAATAGATAAATATTTTTAAATTCGGTTTTATTGTTTTTTAACATTAACCAAAGCCAATTTTTTTTTTTAATTATCCATGTTTCAAGTTTTATAATAAGTAATAGATATATAATACACTTCTAGCGTTTATAACGTTCTTTTCAACGCATACTGTACATTCATTTAATATATTTTGATATAATAAACAAAATAGGTATTACATGGAATTAAAAGCTATAGAAAATGAAAAAAAAACGATAAAAAGTGAGTAAACATATAGTCAAGTTTCTATGATAGATTAAAATTAAATTAACTTAGCTAAATTAACTAAATTACCTGAAATCGATATATGCATATTGTCAATTTCAATTACCTAATGTTTTATTAAAACAGTTTTACAGCGACTGGCATCTCTACATGCATAAAACAATAATTATAAATAATATATATATTATATTTAATATTAAAATGATGTTTATATTTAATATAAAATGTGTATAATACTGATGAATTTAAACGGAAATTTTCGCTAAATTATATATATTATAAATTTCGATTTTTTGCCCCTATGTCCTAGATCAAAATTTTTTGTATTTTATAAATACGTATTTCGACGGTCTGCACGTGTCAGCAGACCGTCACCAAATTAGTAACAAGTAACATCTCCTCGGAGAATAATTACAATTAGCTAATTCATACTGATGATGACTACTTTGTAGTCAAAGTCAAAATATGTATTTATGAATACAAAAAATTTGGATCTAGGAAATTGGGGTAAAAAATCGAAATTTATTTCGAAACATCCTAGAGTTCTCTTTAACATTATTTATATATATATAATATATATATAATAATAATATATATATATATATATATATATATATATATATATATATATATATATATATATATTATTATTATATATATATATTATATATTATATAACCAGTCCAATTATTAGGGAATAAAAGGGGCAGTAAATTGACTAAACTGTAAGTACTGCAAGTGGTGGGAAATTACATTGAAGTTTATAGTTATAAAGTGACGTGAGCCGGAAATAGAACAATAAAACGTAAGCGAAGCCGCGGGTATAAGCTAGTAAATTAAATATAAATATAATATATGTATATATCAATAATTAGTAAGTTTAAATTGGTTATTAGTGAAGTGCATTTCAATGTTTTTGTTTTGATTGTAAATTTGTTTAAATTGAATCATGATTGTATAATTTCTGAGTCTGCAAGTCAAAATACAGTGAAGGACATTTATAACGAATATGTTTGTTGATTACAAAAGTTTTTTTTTTTTTTTATAAAAGGAACATTTTTTGTCTATACTTTTATTGCTATTTTATGGTTTCAAAGATGGACAGTTATATATATATATATACCTATATATTTCGGTATTCGTTTTACATCTTTCGAATTTATTCTCTATCCGATTTGTTTTACTTTTGTAGGTTAAAAGCAAGATCAAGTTCCTGAATCGGCTAAATCGGCCCATGTTTGGGCTAAATGTATAGACAAAAAATGTTCCTTTTATAAAAAAAAAAAAACTTTAGTAATCAACTTTTTTACATAAATTCAGGATATACCGAGTATTTAAGCAATTAACTCAGTTGTTATTTTCACTTGTTTAATTAATAATTCGATAAGTGATAATTTTTCCAAGGTTTTTGGCTTTGGAAAAACATGGTTCTTATAGTCTCGGCTTTTACATAGTCGGTAAACGTACAGCTACTGAGCTCATTTGTTGGCATTGACTGTAACAATACTGTTATCAAGTACCACTTATGTATTTATACGTAATTCCTATTGCCCCCATTAATAATGTAATATTATTAAAAACCATCAATTGTTTGCTTAAAATACTGCAATATAATTTAACATTATCAGTTTGCCATTGTCGAAGAACTACATCATCTATAATATTCCAGTAAATCCAATATTCTCGTCAAATATTTACTAAATGCATACGAATGCAACGGATTAATTCAATAAAAAAATCATTTTGTTTTGTCTTGTGGAATATATTATTTGAAGAATCTGCTCGTCTCTGATGGAAAGGTTTGAACGGAAGAGTGGTTAGAAGGTGGCTCAAGAATTATCCTCTCATATTAATGCCTATTACTATATCACAATGGTAACTGGATTTGATAGTTATTATTTCTTCGTCGATGAATATTCCCTTAATCTAATAGCTTTAACGTGATCGTCCATGTGGCCATCATCAAGTTTATAGTCAAAGTGTTGTAACAATTAATCAATATTTGATATGTAAATAGAAGGTTATTTTATGACCACTTCAAATCACTCAATCAAATCGCTCCCATCAATTATCAATATTTACATTAAGATTTATAAATTGTAATGTCATAAATTACCTTGAAATGAATTTAAAAGTTTGTATTTAACATGGAACTCCCGTTTTGTCTACTTCAAAATTTCGGATTCTTGGAAGGCAGTAACATATATAACTTTCTACCATATATGAATTGGAATATTTTTACTAAAACTTGATATTTCAATTGCATACTACAAATTAAAATTTCAATTGCATACAAAATATTTTCAATATCGATTTAATTTAAGAAAATCAAAACCAATATTTTGTTAATAGGTCACTTTTCTGTAGAAAAATTAAGAAAAAACATCTCTTGGCTATTTGCCCAATAAAAAAAAAACAATCTTCTTATTTATTATCATAGGCATTTAAAATGTAACGAACCAGCCCAGTACCTATCTACTACAACCGTGCAATTACGTATTATGCGATATTATTATTCGGATTTTTGTAAGTTGAGACTAATGTTTCTTTGCATTTCCAATGCGAAGATCTATGTGACCTCAATATCACCTAATTTTGTGTTGTTTTTTTATAAATAGTTTGGTTAGTTTTCCAAAGATGGAAGTGAAAATATGATCCAAACTTCGCCAGGTAAGGGAGCATAGGGAATGCATCGTGGAAAAATTTCAAAAATTCAATATTTTCCGTTATGTTTAAGATTTCAATTAAAAATTGAATAATGAACCCCACTACGATAGGTAGTTGGCCGATAACACCTACAGGCAAAGAATGGCACTTGACCTTAATGCGCAAACATTGAAGTAATGAAGCTGATTTTGTTGAACCAACTACGCGACCCAATTTTAAATTGTGAGTAAATAACAAATAAATATTTACAAAACATTATGAAACTTTCTCACTTGTGACTTGTTAAATTGAGACAAAAATTTGGTGCTTTAAAAAAAAAAACAAAGTCATCGAATTGGAAATCTTTGAACCCAAATTACCGTGCTAAACACTACGATTGCTAAACACTACGATTACGATTCCAAAACACTCATTGCCTTTGTTTACGATTTTATGCACAAAATAGATAATTAAGTGAATAATAATTATTCGTATTATTATAATGAATTGTAATACGGTTCTGAATTCAATGGTTTAAAGTCATCTGTCCCTCAACTATCTATTTCCAGTTATCTTTTAATATCATTGACATAATAATCATTCATTGATTAAAATTAAAACACCCTTAGGTAATTTTTCATCAGGTAATATTACTATCATTCAATATACCGATCAGAAGCAGAGAAACAATAAACACCACCGTAAGGTGTATAATATCTGTCAACAACAACAATCAATATTAGTTATATTTTAGCTTAAAGCACTTATAAAGAATATTTCCAACCTTTAATATTATTAATTGTCATGAATAACCATTATTCTAGTATTATAAATAACTTCATTTATATGTTCATAAAATTATATTATTATCAACTATCACAACCATGAAATATATTTATCATATACACTCTCAAAAACGGTACCCTCTATACAGGATGTTTCATTTAATAGACTCGCTGGCCTTGAGATATTTAAATTTTGTAAACACTGTTCAGTGAAGCATATATTCTCTATACTGATTGTATTTTAAAATACACCCAATCTGCAAACAATGTATAGTGTATCTATCACTGTCTATTTGTAGTGTACTATGATATGGTTTACTTTGATCTGTATTAAAATCGGAGGTGGGTTTGATACGTTTTCACCACTAACATTTGTCATTAGATCAGTGGGGCCGTCTGGCTGTAGAATAGTATCTGTATGTATATAGGAGTATCTGTGTTGTACTGTGCATAGACAGTGATAGATGCACCATACATTGTTTGCGGAACGGGTGTTTTTTTAAATACAAGCTGTATATAAAAAACCAGTTTGTTCAGAAATAGAGATGATGGTATTGCGATTAGAAAATTTTTTTTTTGATGGCTACCTCTTTCTCTTGAAACGCATTTTAAAAAGTACTAACATTTTATTATATGCAATAATTTTGCTATCCTTACCGTTTTGATTTTTGAAGATAATCGTTTACACATTTAAATTCCTAAGTATAAGGATGTCATAATCAATAAGGAAAAAATTGAAGCTAGGGAGCTAGCTAAAATTTGCTGATGAATTCAAGATGAAGACAGACTATATGATTAATTTTGTGATATTATTGATACTGAACCGAATTTTTTTAATGAAATTTCCTTACTTACTATATAGAAAGACAAAATAAACTGCTTTTCAATATAATGCCTTTTTCTGTATCAAATGCATCAGCTAAAATATTTCAATTTATTGCATTTTTCTGTATCAGCTAAAACAACTTGTTTTCTAATTGTATTGAAAATTGGTGGAATAATAACACCAGGCTGCTTGTGGATCATGTAATACACAATTTACATATTCAAAGTAAAACTTTTTCAGAAACCTGTCGAAAATTTTAAGACCATATTTGAAAAATAAAAATTTTTTCAAAATACAATTTTCAAAATACCTATTTTATTTTACTTGTATAAAAAAAAACAACAGTGCCCCAATTATTCTGCCTTGTGAAGAAGGCAGGATAATGCAATTTTTCGCGAACCAATTTGTATATCAAAACAGATAGATTACTTTATATTGATTGTCATATATGAAGTGCCCCTTAATACTACGTATACTCTAGTAGAAAAATTTGAGCTTCACAAATTTTCTCAGAAGAACAATAACCTAAAAAAAAGTTTTTTGTTAACAGTTCACCTTTACAAATACTCTTTGCTATTAAAAAATGTACTCAAATATAGAGTATATATTGCTGCACCTTGTTTTAAATATATGCATATGAATAAAACTTGAATACTCGGTCAATATATTAAAGAATTATTTCTAAATAGCCTTCGGGAATGAAGGCTGACATTCTAACAGTAAATGGATGGAATTTTTATAATATTATCTGAGATAACATTTTAGAAGTTGGGTTGTTACCACTCTTACATGTCTAGTTGCTTTCTGGTTGCTAGACATGAGATCACACTTTGAGCAATTCTAATCATTTTTATAGAAATGATACGCGACAATATATCTGGACATGTCAACACTATTTATGTTATTTTTCTATATACATTGATTTGTGTATATACTCCTATGTTGATACACAAAAGCGATCAACTTTGTCTACTAGCATGTAAGTAGCTTAGAGTTTTGCAACACAGAACACCTGTACTCGATTCTAAATTCTAGATTTTTCAATATTTGGATACCTATGGGTACCTTAAATGTTTCCCTGAGTTACCTGATAACTAGAGTTGAATTAATTTGTTTTGACTATTATATGCGCGTAAGGGGAACTTATTTAAAAGTAGAAGGACAACTTATTTAAACCATATTTTAATCATTTATTTAATACTTAGTATTAAATATATGTTTCCTCCCATTCATTTTGAAAATAGACTGATCCACTCAAACTGTGACGATATTTGAGAGTTCTTTACAAATGAAGTTAACGCTACCTATTGAGATAATTGATGTCCACTCGATATTTTCTGTTATTTAGACATAAAATATGAATACATCGATATGGTTATTATATTATATTATTGTATATATAATATTGTATATATATATAATGTATTGTTTGTTGTTGTTATCGTACAGGTATCTTGGGTTCGTCATCGTGATGTCCATTTATTAACAGTGGGTAGATATACGTATACATCAGATGACCGATTTCGTGCAATCAATGGACTCAATTCAAATGAATGGATGTTACAAATTAAATATCCACAACAACGGGATGCTGGTGTATATGAATGTCAGATAAGCACAACACCACATTTAAGTCGATTCTATCAATTAAATGTTATTGGTAAGATTATTTTTATTATTATTAATTATAAATTTATGTATTTAATCTTCTTTTTTTTTGTTTAATTGAAGGCATATAGGGATGTTATTTTGTTTTTAAATCCGGTCAAGTGTAAGCTATGATTTCGCAATAAAGGTTTTTAATGTATAGTATAGCATGATTTATTAACTTTTTTAATCTAAATTGTTTATAAGTGATATCTAAAAAGCTTTTAAATGACACCACACATAATAATCTAGAACAAAATTTCCCATTGCAACCGTTAAAATTAACCTTTTTTAATAAATTCTATTTTTTAACATCATGTCCGTATTTGGGGCTGGGGAGGCTGCATATTTTAGCTATGTCAAATATGTATCAGTTTCGTGAAAATGATACATATTTGACATAGATACGTATGCATAGATACATATACAAATTTGTATAGATACATATGATACATATGCAAATTTCAATTTAAGATTGACAGTGATAATCTTAAATATCTCTGTACACATTAGAGCTAGAGAAAAATGATAAGTTAATGAATTGTAGCAAACATGATTTTCTACAACTTTACTCTTTATACATTTTTTGATTGTTCTAATATTAAGAGAGATATTTATTTTGTGTTTTTTTCTTTCTCTATGATGCCGATTTCCCCTTACCCGATACAATTCATTAATAAAATAGGCCCTGCAAATACCAAAATCGTACATTGATTAAATTTCGATCAGGCTAAAATTGTGACCGCTAGAGAGTTATTTATGTATTCTAAGGAAATTTGCTATGTTCACGCAGTTCCTGCGTAACAGATTTTTTCTTTGAAATTTTACCTTCATTGACTGGAATATCTTTACATAAATTGTGTACAGAGTATTAATTACAAACTTTATATTTTATTTGTATTCGTAGCCACTATAAGAAACTATTTGAAACTTACACATCGCTGATTATTTAGGTATTTATCTAATAATAACTAACAATTTCTAGAAATCTGACTTGTATGTAATTGGAGGTTAGTTTTATAATATACCACTGGCATAATGCCATATCCATAAGAAATAACTGCAATATCAAATTTAGGAGAGACAATATAGGTAGATACTGCACATTACCATACGTTCAGTTTGGTTTTGTACGTTCAGTTTGTTAAAACCTTTCTATGTAATGCCTGAATATACAGACCGTTTTCAAAAGCATTTCTAATAGAGAATCAATATTAAATATATAAATAAAATATCTATCTATCTTCTTATGACTTTTTGTGGGGTTTTCTCAAAACCCCACAACTATTTTTTTTTTTGCAACAGTTAAGGCAAAGAATTCAAGTGCTAGAAAATACCTGGGTAGATTTCTACAATAAACTCGGATATTGTTTAGCAAATAATAGAAAAATATTTGAATTGTTGGTTTAACTTTTTTTTTGTACCGAATTGTATTTTTTTTTTCGTTTTGGGGTTTTATTTTTCTTTTAATTTGTGTGGATTGTTGTTTTATGTTATACCGTTAATAGAATACTATCATTTATTTTCAAATATTCCACATACAAATAATAAGGGATATTCAAAAAAGAATTTTCAATTATTAGAAGTAATGCTAAGCTTAAGAAGACAACAATGAACATATTTAACCCACTCTCATTACATGTTAATGCAGTACAATACAGTCCAACAAGCATACACAACAGATACACTAAAGAGTACCCCCACTATTTTTATTTCTTTATTGTGTATAGTTATTATAGTAAATAATATTTAACATTGATTCTGTATTAGCAATGCTTTCCAACACACACGGTATATATATATATATATATATATATATATATATATATATATATATATATATATATATATATATATATATATATATATATATATATATATATATATATATACGAAGACGAATATCATTATTATACTTTTATCTTGAGAAGGATTTTATTTGAAAAACTTTTTATTTTTCTCTTCTTTTAGAACAAAGACGACAGACACAAACTGTGTATTGTTCAAAAATTGAAATAGATTTTTTGAAATAGAATTAATTCAAAAATGCTTTCCATTTTTTAGCTTTTTTCTTTATAGAACACAGACTGACGACTTATTATAGAATGTTGAAACTGTTTTTAATATGTGAAGAAAAAAATGGGATTTCGTTCAACACTTAAACCTTTCCTGTCTTTTGTTGCCAAAAATACTGTTTTTTTTCAACAATAGTAGACTGTGTGAATAGATGCTTGTGTTGTGTTGCTACAAAATACAAAAATAGCGCTTTTTAAATCGTTTAAAAACGTAAATTAGTAATTTCACCATATTTATTTTTGGAAAACTTGAGGATTTTGTTTAATTAAATTCTAAAATTTGTCTACTCTTTTTCGACTAAAATATATAGGTCATAATGATCCTCCCAATTTTGAAATGATGTACCTACGTCTAAAAAGACAGGAGAGTGAAAACTCTCATAAATAAATGATAGTAGTAGTAGCATAAAGAGAGGTCGAAGCCTGGAAAGTAGGAATTTCTAGACATTTTTATCAACCCCTGATGGACAAGGAATTTGTATGCAGACTAGGATTTTGGTAGATTGGGAAATTGCAGCCGACTTTGAAAGGAACTATAGCGATATTTATCTGGAGTTCGTTAAAGAAAACTGCAAAAAACAGAGCCGGTTATTTTCATTCTTGTCTATACGCCAACAGCTTTTTCAATTAACAGTCCAATTTTTTTAAATTTAATTGACAAACTTCCACCGTTGAGAATCGAACACTTAACCACCCAGTTCCAAGCAGAGTGCCTCTGACAGCACGTCCACTTGGATTGGTAGTAAAAATAACAACTAACAGAGTTAGTAGCTAAAATATCATCTATATACTGAGTTCGTTATCAGTGTTTTTTACTCTAGAATACACACACAAAATTTCAACTCGTTATAAATCTACGCTTTTAGACTTGCAAAAATTCACTAGATCATTTTCCTACTATTTTTTCCACCGTTTCAAAGTTAGGAGTAAACTTAATAAAAATACCCTTATACCTATAACACATGTCCAGAGTAAAACGAGTAAAACTTCAATTACACTCATATGGCTTACAACTATGAGTACTGCAGTCCAGTACTCGTGACAGTCGTCAATCTGACACTTTGGTAAAAGCCGATTGTACACGATGCTCCGAATTCTCGCTCCAACGTTGGACCGAACTTATGAGACAAGTTTGAATGGAATGTTTGATCCAATACACATGAAAACAGTTTGATAAAAACGTTTTTCCAATTTCAAACAATGGGTGAAGGTGATAACGATGCTGCTGTTGCTGGCGTTGCTGTGGTTGTATTGTCCTGGAACGTATTACTTGAAGAAAGCTGACGTAAAAAATGTCCCTCATATGAAGTCAGTCCCTTCATATGAACGAAACGTATAGCCGTTGAGTCGAATCAACGACCATTTTATCCGTTTGAACTCGATGTAAGAATACTTACATGGCCCGAAACATGGCTAAATGCGAATGATTGACGCTCTCCATTAGATGCTCAATATGATAATCCATAAAACGTACAACGTTGGAAGGCATTTGTAGCATCGTGTAGAACCGGCTTAAGAAGCTACGATGTTTACATTACAAAGATCTTCCACAATTAAAGTCAAAGACTATTTAATTTTATTTGTATAATATTTCATAAGATTAGAATCGAATTGAAATATAGACGAATACAATATATTCAATATATTTGTATAATAAAGTTACAATATTATTTACAATAGCAAAAACAAATACCATATTGATTTAAACCAAACACCACGCTTACTGTAAATATATAGATTCTAAATTGAATTTATTGTGAACCAATTCCAAATGTATGGATAATGGTTCACCTTACACTCATAAGCGTAACGTCGAGGTGCACAGGGAATCATTTTTTGACATTGACATATAAATTTAATATACCTGGATATTTTGTATTAAATGGATCGTTACTTTACAAGAATCCATTATAGTTATTAAATGAAACAAATATTTGAAATAGTCGTAAAATTTATTTTTATATTTTTCTTTCAGTTTCGAAAACACAGTTGCTTTAACAGAACAAAAGGATAATATTTATTTATTCGTTTTCAGTTTTTCAGTCCTGACCAGAAACTGTTCCCGAAACCAAAGTCAGAAATAAATATATTTTTTTTAAATATCAAATTTGTTTAATTTAATAAATATGTATTTGTGTTAATGTCAAAGAATTGTCAAATGGTAAACAAACTCAAAATCTAAACTATGTAAACAAATTGGGCCCATAAGGTCGAAGTGCAATACTTTTTAGACCCCAAGATGAATCAATCAATCAATCATGTAAACAAATTGTAATGATTTTTTTCTTACAACAAGATACAGATAAATAGGTTTTATTTTGTTACAATTCGGAGTCACAGAAAATATCAAAAGTGCGAACATCCCAAAAAATTTGTTTGGGATAAGATCTCATCGCATACTCTTATATTTGTGTCTTTAATAAAATCGATAACATCTTTACTATGTTCCAGAAGAAAACTACGTCTCCTTGAGGATGCATCTTGGATACTCAAAATTTTTTTTCTGAATCTAATCTCAAAACATTCCACCAAAAATGGAAACTATAGTGTAACTCTAGAAACCGTATTAATCGCTTTAAAAATATGAATAATTGCAAATGCCCTACTTTACCAAAGGCAAACTTAATAAGTTAGTCCATAATAGTGATGCCGCGAGACGAAACGAGATGAGAATAAGTCACAAAACATTTTAGGTGGCAATGATTTAACTTTATACATAATCTTTATAAGTCTCGTCTCGTTGCATCACTAGTTCGTAAACACAAACTTTTATTGAGATTCGTATTCCTAGTGACTTAATCCATATTTTTATTAAAACTGTAGACATCGCTAAATCTGTATGTGAACAAAATTTTCCAAATAATTTTAAATTGGAGGAATATACTATGTCAAATCCGATTTAAAAAATTTGTCCCTGAATCTTGTTCAAACGGTTGAACAGATTTTGATACGGTTTTGATCAAGTGGAAAAAAATTTTACCAGGAAGCAATTAGAACCCAAAACCTATCTTAGTGTGGTAGAAAAAATTTACAAATGCACAAAGTATTAATCTCATAAAAACATACAATATGGAACATTTGTTTACACAACCAATATTTTTGGCTTAAATACGGAACTTAAGTAATTTTAGCTCTAATAATTTCTTCTTTCGTTAGTTAGTCTTTCTACTTTAGGATTTGAAAGCTAATTGATTCCTATGCCCCACTAACATTGTAAGACATACTACGCTCATGATTACACCCATGACAAATTATAAATAAAATTGTTTAAAAAAAAAATATGTAAAAGAATTGACAACGAATTCACATGTGTTGTAATTCCTGCGGGATATTGGTGTAGGGACTAAATTTTGTTTTCACTGTTTATTAATAATTTGATTCATACTTTTGACAAAATATTCTCAAGTTATAACAAAAATTCAATTTGATTTTATAAGCTAATTGTATTTTATGGTAAGTCGGTTCAAGTATATTATGTGAAAATAGTGATTTAGGTATCAAAGTTGAATAGCACTTAGTTTTTTCTGCACGATTAATTTACATAAAGATTCGGTGCATTCGCATATTTTCAATCGATTACATGCTTATGGCTTAGATCAAACAGCAAAGAATGCTGTTGTTTGTCTAGAAGAGATTCGGATATCTGTCGAATTACCCAAACACCGAATCGAATGTACGTCTATGAATCTAAAAACTTCCAAAAACTCTTGCCTATTTAGTAAAGTCTACCCCAATCATAAGTCTTGGTCATACTGCTACCAGGGATACTAAAGGCCAGTCCGACGCTGAAGCTGCATGTAATTCTTTTACGTTTTACGTTTATGTTAAAAACATAAGACCATTGGGTTTTTGAACACCCAAACCATCAAATGCGCTCACCCTTCACCCTTATTGCAGAAAGTTTGATTTTAAATACATATATTATATATTATAATTAAATGATTGATTACAACAAAAGTAACTTTTCACTTAACAATAATATACATCCGTTCAGTCATTATTTACAAAATCCTCTTCAATTATCTCTCACTAAAAACAACAAAACGGAAGTTGGAACAAATAAACAATTTATTTATTACAACAACAACAAACATCAGGGAGTAAAATTGATAAAAGTTTTTCGTTTGATACCTTAAAAGCAGTTAACTGGTTTTATTTATTATTTATTGTTTGATATGCTTGTAATAATGAATATGTTTTATTAATGTCACAAATTGATTTCTTTATTAAATTTTACATAATTAAAAAAATTATTAAGATCATAACATTTCCAAAACATAACATAGAATGTTATATTTATATAACATAATATATTGATATATAGATAGATAGATCCTTGGCTCTAGCGTCCATGAAGAATCTTGGCCCCACTTAAAAGAGTCTTCCAGGCCTTTCTGTTCTAAGTTTGGCTTTCCAGTTCCCGCATTTAATTCGGCCTTGATCTAGTAAAATATCGTCCAACCTTAATCTCTGAAACTTCTAATCCGATTCTGAATATTCTTTCACTGATAGAAAGCTGTACTATTCTCAAGTGACATTAACTATGTTTGTTTACTTTGATAAGAAGTAGTTTTTAGTACGAAATCACAATATTTATAAATCGCGTCAAAGAGAAGTGAACTGATTGGATGCTTAATCGGCGTATGCTTACGAGTTTGAAATAAATAAATACAATGTATTGAGAAAAAAATTTATTTAAATAAAATAACATGATTTTTACATCAATGATATGATAAATCGTACACCTCTTGGCTGGGAATTGAACCCAAGACCTCTGGCTTCCAAACCAGTGATCTATACATGGATAGACATAAAAAGTTTAATTTATGTAAATTTAAAAAAAAAATTGTTCTCTTTGATGCAACTAGATTATTTTTTGTAGTACATTCAAAGATTAGCTTATAAGTAACATTTAAAGGTTTCTAGCTAATTGTAGTACATTTAAACCTAAAAAGCTTTTTCATCACTACTACCATATATACTACCATACATATAATTAATTAACAACCTTTTTAGGTATTTACATAAATATAAAGAGTTAAAAATAACTTGAATCAATATTCAAAATTTAAAAATATAAAAATAACAAGTATAAATAACAAATCATTGAGTATACTGTCATTTGTACAAGGCATAATGTACATTACTACAATTCAAATAGTTTTTAAATATTAATCAGATACAAATTAAAATATCTGTCGAAAATTTCATTAACGAAAGTAGTACGAAATATACGTTATACTGATGAAAAACATGGATAAATTAATACTATTTGATTAAGCAAAGAAATTAGTAGTAAAGTATAGCCTCAATATTGAGAGTTTTTATGATATGGGAGGTGTAATTATAGTAATTATATAGGAAGAAAAATCGTTGACGAAACTAAATAGGATTTGTGGCGTCTTTCCAATCGGTGCAGCAAGTTATAAATGTAATGTAACTGTTAATCCACTAAGGTCATATTTGTCATGGCAGTAGTGGCAAAAATTTTGATGTTGCTGTCATTAAAAGTTTTATTTGACTCATTTGACAAGAAATTTCCTTGAGTTTTGTCTTGAATTAATTATTTAATGTTAAAGTGCAAGTTTTAATGTATTGCTCTTATGGAGAAACCCATTTCTTTACAACACACATTTTGACATATTTTGATAGTTTTCACTTTGAATGAAATAAAACGAATAAAAATAAAACTACGCAATAGAAAATAGCAATATTAATAAAGAGATTGATCCAATAAAATTGCGGTATGACGGGCCTAAATAAAAAAGATATTTAAGAAAACAACTGTGATTTCGGATAAATCTTATTTCTGTCGGCGGTAGCTGAATTACCCGAAATCTAAGGTTTTTTCTTAAATATCTTTTTTTAGGCCCGGTAATAAACATTATTATGAATGTACTATATAAGATTTTGAAGAATTTTATAAATGGACTATATATCAGCGCTCGTACATCCTTAAATATATTTTCATGTTCTAAACTCTCGGTACTAAAACAAATTATTTATTGGAAATAAAATTACTCTTAAAAAGTTTCGTTCGTTCGTTTGTTTTTGTTTGTTTGTTTGTGTTTTTATTTTATTTATTATTATTTGAGAGATAGGTTGTAATATTAGTTTGTGAATAATAAATGTCGATAGTAAATATTTTCTGTGCTGTATACTAAACTACAGCTAATACGTAACTACTCATATAGATTTTGTTGTATAGACTTATAGTATAGAGTATAGAATATATAGTTTGTTGTAGTAAATTGTAATATAGAACTTTATTATTATGTTTTTATATTGATTTACTATTTATTTTTAACATGTTATATATTTACTGCCACACCAGTTTTATGTTCAACATATTATTTTATGGTTTAATGATCATCATCAGAATGATGATCGTCATCATCATCATCATCATCATGATTAGTAGTCCAGTATTAGGTAGCGCTACACATGGAAGAAAATTCGATAGAAGCAGAATTGAACACAATCTTTAATATGGTGGTGATAATTTGAGTCTGAATTATATGCAATCTATACAAGAAAAATTGAATGCTGTCCGTTGGTAAACGCATCACTTCAGAGCGGCTGGACCTATTTGACTAATTTTTTTTTTTTTGAAAATGTTCGTAGTAGCCCGAATAAGGTTTTAAGGGAAAGAAAAATTGAAAAAGTCGCCCGGAAAATTGGAAACCCACGCCCTCCCGGGAGTGAGGAAATATCTAACTATAAAAGATATGTATATGTATATATATATATATATATATATATATATATATATATATATATATATATATATATATATATATATATATATATATATATATATATATATATATATATATATATATATATATATATATATATATATATATATATATATATATATAAATATCATTCAAAATCGAATCAAAGGGAATTAGCGGTGAAAGGAACTACAACAGTTATTCAAATCGTTTCTGATAGTTTATGTACGCTGTATGAGCAGATATTAAGAGGATATATATTAAACACATGGTTCATATTACCAGCTTCATCTCTAGGCGTTCTAAGGAGATTATTATGAAGAGAATATTGTATTTCATTAGTGTTTACAAATACGATTTCGATTTCAGCAACTATAGTAACAAAATCATATGAAATATATTTTTTAGACTTCAACAATACTAAAACATAAGAAAATATGCACTTATTAATTTTACACTTAACTATGTTTGTAAAAAACAGATGCATCTGAATAGTTTCTGATGCACCAGCGTAGTCTTATACTACACTAATGTGTATGTTATGTATTGGACTCGTGGAAGGCATCAGCCCGGCAAACTATAAACAGTATCATTGTAGGAGTTCTTTTTTATATCATCTTTCACATTAAGTAATGGGATAGTTCAAATGGTTAAATATAGGTTGAAGATGAAGAGAATCTGTTGAATTACGTAAGTTTTGAGCTACAAACCAAAACCAAGCTCAGAAATAAACGGATATAACAAATATATAAATAAATACGCCAATTTACTCATATAGACATGAATGCACAATTTTTACAAGCGTTTCCGCCATAATTATGACTGAACTCCAACCATAAGGTCCATTGTGATGCCTAAGGATGTGAGGATGTGAGTGGAGTGAAAGGAATTTTTGTGTGTAGACTAGGAATTGGTAGGATATGCGGCTGCAGCCGACTATGATAGGAACGTTGCCGATATTCATCTAGAATTCGTGAAGAAAATTGCAGAAAACTTTTTCAAGTATAGCCGGTAACTTCGTTCTTGTTCATACGCCAACAGTTTACTCAATTAACCACCCCTTTTTTTTCCTTATAATTGACAAACTGCCGTTGTCGGGATTCGAACCCATAACGTCCCAGTTTCCAAGTATAGGCATACAGCGCAGACATAACACCTTAGACCGCTCGGCCACTTGGACTGGTTATTTTAACCATAAACGAAGTGTCTGGAAATTCCCATATTCATATATGAAAATATGACATATTTTCATATAATATCAACTCCTCAAGCAACTTGTAAGGAGAAATGTCTTGAAAAACCTAAACACTGAAGAAAACCTTCCGTTAAGCTGTAAGAGATAGAAACAAAATGTAAAGACAAAAAGTGTTCCTTTTCAAAAAATAAACATAAACTGGTTTGAAACTTTTTATTAACTCAGTATATACTGCGTATTTAAGCAATTAACTCGTTTTTTTTTTTTAATTCTGTGAAACAAACGAAAGATAACAGGAATCTGTTCAAGTTAATGGAAATCTATTTTCTTAAGATAGGTACTGTGTTTAACTGAAACACAGTTATTGGCGGTGTTTCAATGAAAATATTTCGCGAAAATTTGTTTAAAAACCCCACCGTTAGAAATATATGACAAATAGTCAGATAAAAATAAAAAACAAATATTGTTTTTACTGTTTTTGGTTAAAGTTGATCATGTGGAGCTCATTGATCGCACTTTATATTGGTCTAAGATCCGGCATTAGTGAAAACCTTCCATCATCTGTTAATTGAATGAAATAATTTTTAAAAGACAGATAACAATATTATAAATGTAGGAGTGCAATGGCTGCCACCGTAGTCCTGCTGGCTATATCATATTAATTAATTAATATGATATAGTGTCTTTGTTTGTTGCTCGAACAAATATATTTGTCTCTCTCTCTGCTTAGAACACATTTTTTGAAAATAATAATTAATTTAATAATAAATTAAATTAATTTAATTCATATTAATTAATTTATTAATTAATTAATATGATATAGCCAGCAGGACTACGGTGGCAGATATTGCACTCCTACATTTATAATATTGTTATCTGCCTTTTAAAAATAATTTCATTCAATTAACAGATGAGGGAAGGTTTTTCTAATGCCGGATCTTAGACCAATGCAACACTCGACAAATCCATCATGTAGCTCATTTTTTTTTTGTGATTATTGTATATATGGAGGCTGTGTGGAGCCCATATGACACTATATCATTTAAAATATTCCTTCTACATCCGTATACTATTACAACTAATAATAATAAATCCTTATAATAAATTAAAATAAATGACTGAAGTTACTATACGGTCAAGTTAATTTTACACTCTTCATTTAACAATAGATAATAATAATTTATAAAAGTAGGCGATTATGTAGGTGGAATTAGTGGGTAGTTCGTTCGTTTATGTGTCTTTATCCGTGCTCTATTAAATACGTGTTAATATTTTGAGATTTCTATTAATACTGTCTGTAATGGGTACGTATATGGTCAATGCATTAGAACAAATCTGGTCTTTAACATTCACATTTTGCATTTGTACACAATTTAAAGGGTGTCCCAAAATGATCAGGCAATTGAATTCTTTAACACCACACACAAAAACAAAATTTTTGCTATACGTTTTCATAAAATTACCTCGTTATTCCATTTCAGCATATCCGCCTTTCAATCTGCCCGTCTTTCAATAAACACGACAACTCGAAACCGAACAGAGATAACGGACTAATTTTTTTCATTAATGGGCAGAATCGAATTAGGGATCCCTCTGTCTGGAGGAGAAATATTCATCTTTGAACCCATAATGAATAGAAAAATAAATTTAAAGACAAAAATGTTTAAAAATTAACAACTTTAATCATAAACTAAATAGGTTTGCCTAAATTTAAGCTCAAACATCTGCGACTACTCTTGATTACAAAATCATATATATGCATGGTATTGGAGAATAATTTTTTTTACTACTCCACTGTTTAAAATTTAGTATTGATATTTTTTCATATTTTTATTATCCAAAAAAAGTAATTTATATAATTGTTGGTTTATGCTAGTTGAGAATTTACATAATTTCAACAAACATTTACTTAGATCAGAAATGACTTGCGTATATACAAGCTTACTTCGATATTTCAGCACATATTTCAAATCAGTTACAAAAAATACTTCTTTCAGTTCTGTTACAAAGAGTATTTCTCTCTGGCAGTTACAAAAATTACTTCTCTCTGTGAAGTTACAAAAGAAAGCAATTACTAAAAGTACTTGTCTCAAGACAGTTACTAAAATTAGTTGATTCACATGAATTAATCAGATGGTATTTAAAATTTTTATTTGTTCAATTTACAAATTGAATATTTTTTATGGATTGTGCTGAAGTATCGAATGGGCGAATTAATGGTTTCTATCTGATTGTATCTAAGTATATTTTTTTTTTGTATAATTTATTTAATTCACTATTCCGAAACTTGTGGTCTCTCAAACTTGTAACAATTCAATACACATTCTATACACACTTTTGCTGTACAATTTATATTTTATGTGAATATGCATTAATTTTTTCAATTTATAACTATATTGTTTGTATACGCTTGGTTTTTTTTGGCCGTGTATTTTTTCTTTACAGAAGCGTAATGTCTCTTTATATACAACTATGTATCTGAATTAAATTTGTAATCCATATTTATATTTTTGCAAATCAGACATATTTGAACATATTTTTTTTTACTGTAGTTTTCTTTTACTACAGTTCAATGTAGCACATATTCATGTAATCCCTTTTTTTCATAACTTGTACAACCAATGTTAGTATTTTAAGGATAGTTGTACTATCAGCGTATTAGATTTAAAATTATTTATTTCAAACATATTTTATTTTAACATATATTTGTTTTGTTCCCTTTTTGTACCTTTTATTTTTTTTCAGATTCGAATCACTTGTCGATAACTTAGACACTTACTGGATAGTAAAGATCTTACTACCTCAATATTATCTTTTTAATGGGCCCAGCTTTTATTGAAAGACTTTCGGTTCAACGTGTTATTTTTTTTATATTTACGTGTATCGCGTTAGGACCGATCGTTTTCTAATTTTCATAATTCCACATACAATACTCTGCTTTGGATTTTTTTTCTAAAGTACCGTATATTTAGTTTTCATTATTTTTTTTTTAAAATACATCATAATACTTTTCTTTTAATTAAAATTACTAAATTAACTCAAATTTCATATTTATGAAAATAATTGATAATTCAATTATTTTCTATAAAGTGTTTAGTCTTTTTTTTTAAAACTAAACACCACAATTTTTTTTTTTAAATTAAACTATAATTTAATTTTTTATATACACAGTATCTTTCTACACTATTTTCTTATACCATCTGTGTAACGAAGATTTTGTTAAGTAACGACTTAACTTGGGAAAATAACGAATTTGGAAGCAGTTTAAATTTTCTATTGAATGGCGTGACTGTCAAAGTAGTTGGACAAAGGATATCCCTAGAGCAGATTCTAATAATTTTTAGGACAAAATGTTTACTTCTTTATTATAAAGATTATCAAGAGTAAGTTTTGAAACTGAATATCAAAAACCTAGAATTGCCCTTACTCCAAACTGAACTATTTGTATTGTATAAATACGTAAAAATTTGGTCCATTTTTAAAGTTGCTCCTGTATATTTTCGAAAAGCGTAATTCGTATTACCAGAAGTTTCGTGACCACACAATAATAGTTCGCTGTTCTACTGTTATTCTTTGTCCGATTTCTGACAGTTCTCATACGCATTTAGATAGATAGATAGATTGTAGAGGCTGCCCTGGACGGGCTACACTTAGACCATAAGGTCCATTGTATTGTCTAAGGATGTGAGGATGTGTGTGGAGTGCAGAGAATTTTTATGTATATGCCGATATTCATCTGGAGTTCGTGAAGAAAACTACACAAAACCTTCTCAAGCATAACTCGTTACTTCATTCTTGTCCATACGCCGACAGTTTAATCAACTAACCGCCCCTATTTTTTCCTTAATAATTGACAAACTGCCGATGTCGGGATTTGAACCCATAACCTCCTAGTTTCCAAGTAGGCATACATAACGCCTTAGAGAGCTCGCCCACTTGGACTGGTCTCATACGCACTTGCTGTACGATATATATTTTCTCCAAGACAATTCGACGCAGATTCTTTGTGACAAATTGTTTTGCAGAAACATCGAATTGCACCTTAAAATCAAATTCTTCAAAAATTTCACAAATAATTTTTTTCTAAAGAAATAAAAACTGCATTGAAATTCAATAAAAAATTATTCGATTTTATCTTGTATTTTCAAATGTATTTTCGTTAAATTTACCATTTATAGATTCCAAATCGTATTAAACTACGTTGTTAATTAAGTAAATTACAATTCCGAGAAAGTTTCATAACGCTAGATGCTATTTTAGATTATAGATTTTATCGGAATATTTAGACAGAATAAAATTTCCGAGAAGAGATTTATTTATGTTCACTTGCAGAGTTTGTGAGGAATTCTAGGAATTGATGCGTTATACACCACACAATCTGTCAATACAATTTATTTATTGTTTATTCACATAGCCAGTTATCGACATATAACTTCATCGTCGTTCATGGAAACCAATATATACTAATATTATATAGCGAAATTACTAATATAAAAGTGTAGTCTGTATGTTTGTATAAGGTAATTTCTGAAAATACCGATTCTGAAAATTCTAATATTGATAAAAAGCTACACTATTCTCTATTGGCATAGTCTATAAAATGTTTGATTTCACCATCCTCGCCGCAACGCTCGAAACGAGATAGAGAAATTGTTTACACACAAAAATACTTCATCTAATAATATAAAAAAACAATACGTGATTGATAATAGTCAGTCAGTATCTAAGCTTAAGTGGTGCTAGCTTTTTCTTAACAAGGATCAAACATTTATAATGGACTCTCTGTCTTTTGTCATTTTTCTACAACAGCTCAACAGTTTGTCGGTTGTACTTCAGTTTCATACGCTAAACATCCAGTAGTGCTACAGGAGGAAACGTAGTCTTACTAAAAACTATGGCTGCAACGCACCAGCCCAAGTGGCCGTGCGGTCTCAGGAGTTATGTTTGCGCCGTATACCTACTTGGAAATTGGGAGGTTATGGGTTCGAATCCCGACATCGGCAGTTTGTCAATTATTAAGATAAAAAAGGGATGGTTAATTGACTAAACTGTCGGCGTATGGACAAGAACGAAGAAACCCGCTATGGTTGAGAAGGTTTTCTTTATTACTGGCAGGCCGTCTGGTTACTATGCGGAGTCAGTCAGTACAGAGTCAGTACACACTCTTAAATGGCAAACTACCATACGCATATGAGATGACTACATGTGTACTGACTGACTCCGCACAGTAACCAGACGGACTGCCAGTAATAAATAATATTTAACATTGATTCTCTATTGGAAAAGCATTCAAACACAGTCTATATATCTATATATATATATAGATATATATACATATATATATATATATATATATATATATATATATATATATATATATATATATAGATATATATATAGATATATATATATATATATATATATATATATATATATATATATATATATATATTCAGCGAGTTATATCTTTACCTATAATCAAAAACAAATCTATTGATAATCAATTGCCTAACATATGTGTGTGGGTGGATGTTGATGCCAGGTATATATATATATATATATATATATATATATATAATTCCACTTAATAATAGTTCATGTTCTATACACACCTACTAATATATATCAATTAAAATTTGTTATATAGATTGATCCTTTATTAAACAGATCAAGTTGATTTCACACTTCACTAAAGTGAAATCACATCCTTCTAATCAATACATCAATACCAACATAGAGACGTTCACATAACAATAATAATAATTATTATTATTGATATTGTGCGTTCACCATCATCATAGTGTATGCCTAGCCTCTGTTCCATATACATTGGTACACAATAATTAATTCCATTTTGTGGTAATTACTATGGCAAATAGATGTATTTTGTAGGTTTGATAAGATTTAAGATTTACAGGGTGTAACAAGCTATAAATGTGATCATTTACTAAGTACTAAATGGTTAATACTCTGTTATAATGATAGCGATAGAAACAACTTAAAAAGTCTTTCTAGGTGTTTTTTGTGGAGATTCTTAATTGTACAATCCTAAAAACTGGAAAATATGGGATGCAATGCTTCAGCTCTCCGCTTCTCGAGGAATCTTTCCAAATCGTAGGTCACATCATTGCTGTACTGATTGATTGATACCAAATGATAGGGCATGAATACTTTCCTTTTCCTTGGTTCGAATAGAACTCTCAAGCCAAAGATCTACTCGTTTTAATTATCCATACTGCTATATAAATGTGAAAGTAACTCTGTTTGTTTGCTACCTCTTCACGACTAAACGGCTAAACGGATCGAAATGAAATTTGGCTAGGAGATAGATTATATCCTTGCCTCAAAAATATTATTGAAATAACCATTTTCGAACATAAAAAAAATACATACAGTTGAACATAGAATCTCCTTTTTTTTTGGAGTTGGTTAACATTTTTTTTTTATTTTATCATTTCCACAGAAACTGAAAAGTAACTATAAAATTATTTTATTAAAATTTTGTTTCAATTTTTAAATGACATCTTTGATTGTCGTTTCCATAGTAACTATAAACTATAATAGCACTCTATAAATCGTTATATATCGATTATCATATACAGTAGAGTCTTATTAATCCGGCACTATAAAAAACTATAGGGTATCGGATTAGTGAGACTCTATTGTGTAGATGTATAATATATATATATAACAGTGAATAAAGTGAAGAAAATTTTTTTTCTCTATTTTAATAATAGTCATTTTCTAGGCTAATTTTGACCCAAACAGTACGCAAATCCCGTTCAGTTTAACGTCCGACCAACACATTTCAAAATTTTGCCTTCTCAGTTCTTACATTTTGGAATTTTATCCTTATGGGTGTGATACCTTGAAAACCATTAATCGTATCATATTTTAACCTACGTCATCGTTTTCGCTAGGTCCAAATTCACTTAAAACCAAGAGAAAAAAGAGTGAAGAAAATTGTAGTACTTTAACTCGAATCTCTCTGTACAGTTTCATCAGGTATTATCGGCTTTGTCCACGGAGGTATTAAGAGATATTAAGCCTAAAGTAGTAATTGTTTTCCAATTGTAAATTCCATTCAAAAAACTATTTTCAAATTTAAACCAAGGGAAATCTAGTTTAGTGGTCAACCTAGTTTATTGAAAAAGGCCGAAAAGAGATAAACCTCCCTCTCTCTTTCGTGAGGTTAGGGGACAGTTCGCTCTGTCCGGACTGTAATGATGTGGCTGATACACCCTTTCACTTTCTGGCAGAATATTCTTATATAGCCAGAATAAGGTATCTTGCCCTCGGCTCAACCGACATGGAAGAGTCTGAGGTAAAACAACTGAAGTGGAGCTCTTTTCGCAAAGAAGACAGTTAGGTTCGGCAACGAGGAAACGAACAAAGCATGGTGTAGGAAAGATGATGTTGAGGGGATGGGTTTGGCGTCAGTTAAAAAGGTCTAGAATGACCTATTTGCCATCTTCCCTCTACTTAGATTATTACATACCCAATGGAAGTCGACTATACATTCTACAGAGAGAAAAATCACCTCGAATCTATTTCTCCAATGCATTAATGCTTGTGATTCAGAAAAATTATTTTGAATAAAAAGTTCATTTTACAGTTCCAAGTTGAAACATATATGCACAATCAATTTGATACAGAAAATTGTTCTATGCTAGGATTAAATATATTTATAATATGCATTGGATAATAATGCATAACATTTATTCCTGTATCATGTAAACATAAGAGACTTAACTAAAACATACATAGAAGGATTACAACAGTAATAATCGATATATTACAAATTATTTGAAAACTAGGTGAAATTATAGGTACAACAAGCCACTGTTTAAACTACTGTTTTGGGGTTTTACATCTTACATTTTATAATCGCATATAATAATCCAGTCATTGAAGTGTTTCTGCCTTACAAATGGTCAAGGAGAGTTGCAATTTGGCAGAGTGTTACAGTTTGGTGTCCTTATTAATATTGCAAATTTGCGACCTTGAGCGACCGCCGCTCGCGCCGCCATATGGAAAAATGGTACCAAAAACCAGTTTTTCGAGAATATCTACTCTCTAGCGTCATCTAGGTTGGAAATAGTCATTACAAAAATTAAAGAGCATGAAATTTCCTGCAACTTTTATGGGAAATATTTTTTGATCAGATAAATAGTTTACGAGTTACCGCGAAGTCAAGCTCAGCAAATTTTTACAATTCGCAAAATCGCTTGGCATTATGGTCCCAACGCAGTCGTTGTTTTGACTATTTCTCCATACTGTAGACTTCGAGAAGAGTAAATTTTTTCAACAATTTTTCCTTTGCCTGGTTTTCGGACGTAAATATTTAGATGCGATTTCGCCAGTGCTGTTAATAATAATAATATGCATATGCAATTTTGTTATAACGCATAAATGGAACTAACTTAAAATTAACTTTGTAATCTAAAGGTTAGTTGACCTACCACCGTGTTTGAAATGGCATTAAGAGATAGGATAGGAGTAGGTGTAGTGAACATTTTTCCGTGTACCAATTTGTATCTACAGATAACTCAATACTGTATTGTAGCTCAATATTCGAACAAAAAAATTCATTTTATTTTAAAAATTGAATCAATTGGAAATTTCTTGAAAGTGTAGTCCAACATGGATTTTGTCAGCTATTCAAATTATTTAATTCTATGCCAAAAATATTGCATCCAAATGTCATGAATAGTATTTCATAATTGAATTACATTCAAAGTGTCATAATTGTATTTACATTACGTTAATAGGGAATATGCATGAAAATTTTTTTTCACATTTATTTTCAGAATATGAAAATACTGTTAATACTGTAATAATATTTAAAAACGAAATTAAAATCCGACAAATATCAAGCTATAAGCTTTTAAAGAATATTATCTGTCTCTTTCTTGCTAAAATACTAAAAACGGAGTTTTACGTGTATTTTAAATGGTGAAAGTGTAATATGACGTCACATAACATATCAAGAGGGCTATCACCCTCTTTGTCTAATCGGGAATTTCAATCATTCATATCTCGCCTATTTTTAAAGTTATTTAAAAAGTAATTTTACCTTGATATTTGTCAAGTTAGTCATATTTGAAAAGGAAGTCAATATCGTGTTTTACTTCGATATGTCTCAATTAATAAGGATAATACTTTACAATTAAGTATTGAATGTTGATTTAGTGTATAAATAAAAACTCTCTATTGCCATTTTCAGTAATCTGCCTTCGATTATTATGTAAAAGTTTATCTCTAAAACTATCCATTGAATCAACTAGAAAAATTTTACTCCCGAACTTACCCCATAACCACAAATAATCTGGATGAAATTCTTATGGCATAAAATGAAACTCTTCGTAAGAAAAGTAGATAGAGGGAACACTTATAGAAAATTTCAGGTTCCTCGTCACGTGGGAAATTATGAAAAGAAAATTATGGAATCAATCAAACGGTGCTTTCATGATTATTTATGTAGACAATGAAAATTTTGATTTTTTTACTTAATTTGCCAATTGATTTTTCACATAAAATATAACATCTACTCTGAAAATATTAAAATATCTCCAGTATAAATAATTTAAAATAGGAAGTAACTTAATTTTACGGTACAATTGCTTTTTTCTATGTGTACACCTACAAGAGGTATCCATCTGAATACTATGGATACTACTCTCTATAATATATATATATATTCTAAAGCAAATGCCGCAATACACTATGTCTCAAACCACAAATTCAATTTACTAAAAACAGCATGTACTAAGATTACAAATTAATATTATTATGTTAAAGAAGCTCCCGCATGAAATCACTTTTCGACAGATTTTGCTCATTTTTTTTCACAGACTAAAAATAAATTTTTCTAATAAATCCCGAAGTTTCAGAATTTTTGACCGTTTAGAACGCGAGATAATTAATAACAAAGTAATCATGTAAAACTTGTCCGCCCAACTATTATCTATTGTATAAAAAAAAATACTCGACAGAATTTAAAAAATAACTAGGATAGTAAAGATAAATATTTAATTAATAAATTTTTTTTAAATCGCATTTTACCGTTTTGTTTTCGAAATATAATAGTATAAAATCTTTATTTATTTCAAAATTACATTAATTTGAATAAGAACAACACAACAGATACATATATGTGATGTGCATGTACGTTTATATGTATTTGTTCTATAATAAAAGCATACAAGACAGTGCTGAAACTCCCTTAAATGTTGTTTATATTCTTTTTTTTATACCTAACCCAAATCAACATTATGCATATTTTATACTAGCTGTTTCCCGCGACTTCGTCCGCATTTATATGAAACCTAAATATATATGTATACAATATATATATATATTTATTTATTTTTTTATTTTAGCATTTATATATATTTATTTCAAATACGATACTGTATGAATTGAGAAGCCAAATTTTGAAATGAGTTGGTCGGACGTTAAAATGAACCTAATTTTCGTACTGTTTGGGTCAAAATTAGCCTAGTAAATGATTATTATTAAAATCGAGAACAAAAATTTTCTTAACTTTTTTCAAATTTTTTCCAAGGGGTACCCCTTAAAAAAATCGCTAAAATTGGAGAAAAATTTTATGTCCCCGATTTTGATAAAAACTTGGTTTTAAGCTAATTTGAACATAGCGAAAACGATGGCGTTGGTTAAAATATGATTCGATTAACGCTTTATAAGGTATCAGGCCCATAGTTCTAAAATTCCAAACTGTGTTAGTTGAGAAGGCAAAGTTTTGAACTGTGTTGGTCTGACGTTAAAATGAACCTGATTTTCGTACTATTTGGGTGAAAATTAGCCTAGAAAATGATTATTATTAAAATGGAGAAGAAAAATTTTCTTAAATTTTTTCACATTTTTCCCAAGGGGTACCCCTTAAGAAAATCGCTAAAATTGGAGAAAAATTTTATGTCTCCGATTTTGATAAAAACTTGGTTTTAAACTAATTTGGACCTACCGAAAACGATGGCGTTAGTTAAAATACGATACGATTAACAGTTTTCAAGGTATCAGACCCATAGTGCTAAAATTCCAAACTGAATGAATTGAGAAGGCAAAATTTTAAGATGTGTTGGTTGGACGTTGAAATGAACCAGATTTTCGCACTGTTTGGGTCAAAATTAGCCTAGAAAATGATTATTATTAAAATCGAGAACAAAAATTGTCTTCACTTATTCCACATTTTTTCCAAGGGGTACCCCTTAAAATTGTCATAAATATAAATTTTTTTAATCGTAAATATATCGATAATTGAAAATTCTGTATAGTTCTAAATTATGAAATCTCATTTAAAAAACAAGTGAAAATAACGCTTCAATTAGGGTTAATGGCGTAACATAGGATAATCAGTTTATATAGAGGTCAGTGCATAATACACTAAGACCACTGCTACTAATTAGTCCTGATAATACTGTGAGGTACATTACATATTCTGTTAGTTTATAAAATACACGTATGTTAGAAAAGTTTTTCATTCCTATTCTTAATTTAGATGTGTCGCATACTATTCGTAAACGAATAAGAGCATGTACATTTGTTTTTTGGCCACTGATTTTTCACTCGTAAGATTTATTTACAATTTCCAAAAGCTAAAAGGTAAGTCCTTTCTACGTTAGTACTAAAAAATAAATAAATAAATAACTTTATTATAAAAACGTTTATTGTACTATGGACCACAAAAAAGTTGATGTCAGTTTTTAAAATTTTATAATTGATTTATGCCTTACTGATTCGGTTGTTCATTCTTGTAGAAATTTATCAAAAAAATATATAGAGTTTTAATTTAAAGTTGCATGTTGATTGAGTATATCCCTTTGCTAAGGATTAAATTGGAGTAGATCTTATTTAAGGATCATTATCAGTAGTTTTATGATTTGATCAATATTTTTCGAGATATTCAATGTGGTTAATATCCACTATATCTATATATTTTGTACACCATTGTTATTAAATTAATATCAAACACTTAGAGATACCCAACATATTAAAAAACGCATCACTGCATCAATCGATTTATCGCAAAACTTTTCCTATTCAGCAAAGAAAAACAATAACTTTCTTTCTATTTGATATATGCCGTGGTCTCATTGTGAAATCTGTCTTTTTACGAAGATACCAGACATTTCATAAAACGATAGCGTAGACATAAAGAATTAGATACAGTGTCTGGATGCCTATGTGAAAAACCCATCTTATTTTGGCGGATTGTGTCCAACATAATATGCGGCAGTTTAAATGATGAAGCTTCGTAAGGTGCCCAAGGGAAAAGGCATTTTGTGTTACCTGAAATATCAAAGAAACGAAGGCATATTGTATATTAGATTGAAATAAAAATGTATATTCAAAATTAAATTTAAAACAACTTATGATTTATCGGACAAATGAATAGGTAAAATCGGCAATGTTTAGATAAAAATCTGAATTTTTGATTAATTGCGAACTCATAGGAATAAAATAATTTTTTGAGTTTCATGTAATTAATTATTAAAAATTGGCACGTTAACATGTTGTGAATAGAAAATGTTGAATGAACGTATACATTTTCGATAATGTTGCTCCACCTTCTATAGATTAATAAGTAAAAAACTTCTACTTTTATAAATTAAATCTCGTACATTACGTTAAAATTTAAAAAAAAAAACAGTCTGACGAAGAGAAAATTTTCGTCCGCCATACTTGAATAGAGTCAAAAGATGATTATTTATTATTTTTAATAATTAAATAATTACATAAATCCGATTTTAGATGCTATCTAAATTTAAATAATTAATTTACAGATTAAAATTTTAACTTATGCTAAAAAAAGTGCTTCTGTTTATTATGATTTGCTGGGTACTGTCCGGTCAACCTTAACACATGTTTATTATAATAATTAATATCAATATAAAATAAATATTTTATTTAATAAGGAAATGTTTGACAACCTAGAATTATTATGTTAGGTTGTCACTTCTAACCATTTCTAAACATTGGAGGTTATAATTACTGAGGAATTAAATAAAGTAACTATTCCGAGTAGGAGGTACTGCAATCTTTCACTTAATCGGACATACCATATGGATACAATGGTATGTAATCTTTGAGGGAATACTGACTGCATTTATACAGACTTGGACAAATTAAAATAAGTTAATTTTAGCTGGAGAAATAAAAATGTATTATTCAACCGATTACCGATAGAATATTATTTGGACTTCATAATATTCATTATAATGAGCCATAAATCCCCATCCCTAGATGTGTAAGATTTTTCATATCAAGCATTTGATGTCAAAAAATGTTATCAATGTTAATTTCAGACATATTACTTAAATGTCAAAGTAAGTAAACGCTAGTCGCTTCCGTTGGTATAATATAACCGAAAGACAACCATACTAACAATGGAAATAAATAGACGCTAGTTTACAAAAAAAAATTTGAACAATAAGTCTTTCATCCGATTACCGATATAATATTATTTGGACTTCATAATATTCATTATAATGAACCATAACTAATAAGTCTTTGGTTTTGGTTTTGGCTTCCGTATTAAGAAAGTGTAATTTTATTGAAATAATACGACGATTTTTCATGAAGTGAAAAGTATCTTTGTGAAAAACGGATTTCACAATGCGACGACGAGACAAATTATGTTTGATACTTTCCGTTGAAGTACGATGGGCTTTTCACGGAACGCCTAGGCACTATATGTTACTTTTCACGTTTACACAATACGCCGACGTTTCATAGAATGAGACAACGACACGTATACACATTATAGGTGTAGCGTTTATGTTACGAGACAACCAAAGCCTTGTTAAGAGGCTATGTAGGTACTATTCTCTATGTATCTGTATTATTTAAAAAAAGTATCTTTCTACTCTACAATTTTTATATCAGATTCTAAATTATAATGCAAACTTTTATTTACAATACTTTACTTGCTGTGACTCGGTTTATAAAACCAACCTTTACGTGTTTTTTATTTTTATAAATTCAAAACAATTTTAAAAAAGTTTTCTTTTTTGTTGTTGTTGTTGTTATATTAAGTCTTCTTTACATTGTTCTACCTCTGTACACATGTAAGTGAAAAATAATGAAAAAATTATGGAAATTTTTTTTTGTAAAATTAAATTGTTAAGCATAACTATATGTATATGTAAATCATAACTATATATCATAACTATATGTATACGTATTTTAACTAGGATTGAAATCACTTAGATAGATAGATTGTAGACGCTGCCCTGGACGGGCTACACTTCGACCATAAGGTCCACTGTGATGACTAAGGATGTGAGGATGTGAGTGGAGTAGAAGTAATTTGTGAGTAGACTAAGAGTTGGTAGGATATGCGGCTGCCGCCGACTTTGGTAGAAACTATGCCGATATTCATCTGGAGTTCGTGAAGGAAACTGCAGAAAACCTTCTCAAGCATAGCCGGTTACTTCGTTCTTGTCCATACGGCGACAGTTTAGTCAATTTACCGCCCTTTTTTTATAATTGACAAACTGCCGATGTCGGGATTCGAACCCATAACCTCCCAGTTTCCAAGTATGCATACTACGCAGATATTACGCCTTAGACCGCTCGGCTACTTGGACTCGTTAAAATCACTTAATATTCTAGTTTGTTTTGTTATTGTATGCCTGGAATATTTTAATTGATGATTGGTGAAAAATATCGAGCTATTAAAAGGGGGAGAGGGTGTTATTATTTTTATAGACCAACATAACAAGTTATAATATTAATATCAGACATATTTCTCATAATCGTAAAGATTATCGCATTCATTTGCTAGGGAACTCAAGCAGTTGCCGAGTGTGAAATATACTGTTCTGCACGTATTAAGAACTTTAACAAGCCACTCACAAACCCCACTTTACACGTGTAAGTTTCGATAAAAAATTTCTATTTCATTAAAAACAACTTATATATCAATAACGGCATAGCTATTCACACGATGTAATGCACATGCAAGGTTGCAATCGCTTGTTTTTTCACAGCTATAATTATAATTCTCTTCTTGTTTAATATTTCGTTTTTTGTTAACCTAATGTTAAATTTTTCTATAAACTTGACTAATAGTAATTCATAATTACTAAATAGAATCAAATAAAAACAACTATGGAAACACCTGTTCAAAGTTTTATGTTTGTTTACGCGTCAAAATAGTCAAAATGTACCATTCACAAGAAAGATTTCACATATGAGCAAACAGTACAAGGTTATATTAAAAATTGCATCAAAATAAAAGCCATGTCTATTTTTGAAATAACTAGAAAATCATACCTAACACGTGTGAAAGAGACTAATAGACAATACTCAACATGATAATCGAAATTGTTATATCGAATTCTATGGCTCTAAATAAAAATGTAGTCTTTGGGATTTTCGCAACCTGAACAATATACCCGAGCACTATGAATAAGACCATATTCAGAACATATTCTCTTGTACATTCAGAATCGGAGTAGTCAATCGTCATCACAAATATCACTATACACGTTTCTAGTTATCTCTTTTGACATTGTTTTTTCAATATTCTTCATTATTATTGGTCTATTCCTCCTGTCATTCCTCCTTTTTGCTCAAAAACATCTTTCTTGAAGGTACTGGTCAAATGTTTGTTTCTAATTTGTGGAAGTACGCTCAATAATATCTGAGTCATTGTAATTAGCTCAATAAGTTTCTTAAGTATTTCAAAAACCCGTTACCTTTTTACCTGGACTATATTTAGCCACACAAAATTTCAAATTAATGTTATCATTTTTTGTTAAAATATAGAGCTGCTACTCTCATGTAATCTTTATCTCCTTTCACATAAAACTATACACAATATATACCTATTTACAATTTTATTGTTTGCATATTATAATATATTCGTTGATACTACGTTTTTTCCAGCTACGTGTTATAGAAAGTTTCCTCAAATTGTAGTATAGTCCATGGACCCACCTATGGAATTATGCATATCATTTTATTATACATTTAATGAGCAATATTTTATTTTATTTATGTATTCGGGATATCTTAATGGTCTAAGATCCGGAATTAGTGAAAACCATCCCTCATCTGTTAATTGATTGAAATATTATTGAAAACGCTTATTGCAATATAAACAATTTGGCAATGTAATGCCTGCCAGGGTAGCTCTGCTGCAATTAACATTAAATAATTAATTAAAAATTGATTTTTTAATAATTAAATCCCTCACGTGTTAATTGAATTTGGTTTGTTAAATAACATAGTATACGATAGGACAAATCTTGTAATAGCAGGCAGCGCTGCTTATTACTGCTACGGTTACCTGCAGCCAGGTGTTCAAACTTAAAGTAAACTTGGCTTACTTCCCTCATATGTTAATTGAAAAATATTTAGCTAATTTAAAAGTTTAGAATAATTCGAATACATCCATAACTGGCAGCCATCTTAAAATCCATTAAAATCAATTGCAGCCTATATAAGAAAAATTTTAAAAAATAGAAATTAAAAAAAAAATACCTTGTAGAGAGAGAGAGAGACTATTGCATTATTCCACGTAACAAACAAGGTTTTCTAATGTCGGATCTTAGACCATAAAGTTAATTGGCATGCAAACATAGGTAATGATCAGTTTACACTGCAAAGTGCTTTAATTTAAAAAGAACTTTTAGCGTTTAAATGCTAGTCACCAAGTAAAAGCTAAAATGGTGTTTAGTATAATGTGAACATCTCGTGTGTCTGTCGTAACCCAGTGCGAGCCAGTCGACTGCTTTCCCCTCTGTCAATTCCACGTCTCTCGTTAACCCTTCGCTTCTGACTCTCCCACTTCCCTGCTTACCGCTATTGCGCAGTGCACTCCACTGATCGGTTACTTATTTTAATTAATAACTAATTACCTGTACGTCAGGTTAAAAAATGGTAGAGGAATTTTCGTCTCAGAATTTTATTCTCTATCTACCCTATCAATCCCCTGCGGTACTTCTGGACACCCAGTATATTGAATACATAAATAAAAATATTGCTTGCTAAATGTACAAAATATGCAAAATTGCATACGTGTGCCCACGGACTAGTAGTATAACACAAAAATTTAATTGTATTATTTTTTTTCGTTTTTTTATAATACCTTTAATCTAAAAGAAAAAAAAAACTTTTTACTTGTTTTAAAGAAGTTTTTTATCGTTGTAATTTATATATTTAACCTTTTTAAAGCTCACTGTCCATCAAAAACAACTTTTCTTCCAACGGCAACGGCATTTTCCAACAACGGTAAAAAAGTAGTACATTATTTTAATAATGTACTAAGATAAATATTTGTGAACATTTCGAAAATAATCATTGCATAATTCCACATGAAAAATTCATGTGGAATTGTTTTTAAACATTGTGAGGAATTGTTTCATCAGTAAATAAATAGACACAGGTCTGAATGTTTATGAATCTTGAAGAATAATATGAAATAGAAATAAGTTAATTTTTAAACATAATATGGTGATGTCCTTCAATTAAGATCATTATTCTATCGAATAGCACATTGCAAACTTGCACAGAAATGAATCAATTTTAAAATATCCCTGCAGTAATATTCATTACAATACATTAATATTCAGTTTTAGCGAATTTTCTCTTCAAAGAAATGGAGTTATTGGTTTTCTGCCGACGAGATAATTTCGCAAAAATTTCTTCAAATATCTCTATCATTCATATCTAGTATATGTCGAAAAATAGTAATTTAAAATAATAAAACTAATACCACAATACTCGAAACAAACCTTTATTTCGACTATTGTGGTGTAAGTTATATAATTTGAATAACTATTGGCCAGATGTTTCACATTATGTGTTTTATTTTGTCTCGAAGGTTACCTTTTTCCTAGATCGATTTTACTCGTTATCAAACTGGGCCTTTGAATTGTCAATAGCATACTAGATACGGAATTTCATTTCGATCGTACTAAAATTGTGACAGTTGGAGACCATACACATATATGGAAAAAAAAATATATATACATATATATATGTGTATATATATATATATATATATATATATATATATATATATATATATATGTGTATGTCCGTAGCTTCCAGCAGCTCACCGCTCTGGCGGTCACAGGTCTCCATAAATATAAATAAAATAATAGTTAATTAAAATCTATTTCCAAAAGATAAGTGGCGTATTTATTCTAAATAAATTTGCTAAAGAATTTGACGCAGCTCCTATGTAACGAATTTTTGTTAATTCGGCACCGTTTTATGCATTATTTATACCTCAGTACATGCGACGTTTTTATTTTAACGAATACAATTCCTAATCAATGTGGAAATTTGTATGTATATTTTAGCAATTATATTCATTCACTATGCAAAATATAATTGCGATGGTATCATTTTTTCTATAAAATCAAGTATAATTTAATGATGCAGGACAATTAATTTTTCTCTCCAACCAACTTCCTACACGTTATCAAAATTTAATTTTTTTTTCATGTTAATATAAAGAATATTTCATTGTTAATTGTATTTTACAAAATCATTTTATTAATTAAATAAATAATAGCAACATACTTCAGGTTATATATATATGGCTCGGTCTATATGACAGTTTGAAGATGGTCATACAGACCAAAACTAAAGAGTAAATAAAGTGGATTTACCAAAATAACATTTAAAATTTCGTTGATTTCAAAGAAGTTTTATCAATTTTGACGAAATAATCCAACGTTCTGAAAAAATTAATACCGATTTTCACTTATAATTCCAACGAATATTTTTCATGTCTCACTTTCTCTTCACCGGCACCAATGTCTTAGTTAAACGCGTTTCCATGCGACACCAATTTATAACTGTACAAAGCTAATTCGTAATCATTCATCACACGGATGTGCCTACAGTGATACGATGACGTCACGAGCAAAATAAACACAGCGTGGCAGTCACGTCCAGACATGATCTGTCTGTTGTGGGATCAACCATTGAAAACTAATATTAGTCTCGAAGTTATTAGCGTTCTCGAAGTTATGGTCCATTGTGCTCCCCCTTCTACTTCAGTGAGACGAGATTCGCTTCTCCCATATGTTGGCAATAGCCAGGATCTTGCTTATCAGGTCTTCCTGAAGGTTCATAAATTCGGGGTGAGATGCACCAAATATCCTGTATCTGCTGTAACCAAGAAGTTCGCAATCAAAGATAATATGGCTGGATGCTTGTTCCTCCTCGCCACACAATCTGCATATAATGGACCCGTTATGAAGTCCAATTAGTACGCAGATACTTCCGCAGGGGATAATGCCCGGTAATGAACCCGGTAACCCCCACAGTTGCGTCCTGTCCAGCCTCAGTGCATCGAGAGATAGCCTCTTGGTTGCACTCTGAAGCAGTACCTTCCCGAGTTACTGCCGCAGTACGTTTTCCCACTGATCACAGTGTTTAGTTCGATCGACCATCAGTGATACCAGCAAATAGACGCTTTCGCTTCAAAAATACCTTCTCCATTGATTTGTAATATGAAATATAAAATGTCCTTACTACGAGACTACTAAACTATAAATACGGTAAAAAAAATTCCATTATAAAAGAAATATGAAAAATGCAAAATGTATTTGGAAATTAATTGGAAAATCATTTTCACAACATGTAAAAAACTAATTAGGTATTAAATAGTATATAAGCTTGTGAAGATGAAGTACGAATGAAGAGTGGCAGTAGATATTAATTAAATAGCATGTCTAGTACCATAAACTAATTGGCAATTTTATTATATTCTCTACAAAAAGATTTATGATCTATTCTGAGATCGTTTATTAAAACTAAATGAAAATTGAAAGAAAAAATATATAAATCGCGATCCGTTAAAGCTATACAACAAAATAAACTTTAAGGTGTAAACAACATAAACAACACCGGTCGATTTTTCATTGAAGAGTTTTTTTCTTTTGTTCTTCGATTTTGTTTCTTTAAGAATTCATAATTTAAAAATATTCTAGTCGTTAGATAGATAGATAGATTGTAGAGACAGCCCTGGACGGGGTACACTTCAACCATAAGGTCCATTGTTATGCCTAAGGATGTGAGGATATGAGTGGAGTGGAAAGAATTTTTGTGAATATAATAAGAATTGGTAGGATATGCGGGGGGATATTAATTTTCCAGCGGGGGAAATATCCATTTTTAAACGATAAAAGTGAAAAAAAAATAGTATTCCTTTTTTAAAAATAATCAAGTTTTATTTGAACAAACTCTGTATATACCGGATATTTAAGCAATGAATTCAGTTAGTTGTGATTTTCTTATTATCACTAGAAACATATGATGATATATGAACAAATTATATTTCTTCGTATGAATAAAACTTAACAACAACAAAGATGGTTGCTGTTAAATGAGACATCAAGTTTGTCATATAGGCAAATACTTCCTTTGCAAATATAAACTTTAATTAACATGTTTTATTAGTGTTTATAATTGAACAAATAAAATTGGAAAAACAAAACTTTAATTAATAATACAATAACTGAACAAATAATTAATTAATTATTAATCATTATTAGTCATTAATTTGTATGACAGAAGAGTTTTAATTTTCATTTTAATTCATTAAGCAGGAGCTGCGTCAACTTCCGTACAATACATTAATCACTCTCTTGCGGTCACAATTTTAATCGAATCAAAATTAAATGTCGTATCTGATATGATTTTGATATTTGCAAGACAAATTTTATTAATAAATAAGAAGAATCTCACTAAATATTAGAACAATCGAAAAGGTTGTAGCGGTATCGCTTATTCATTAAAAAATTATTATAATTTTGTTCATTATTTTTATCTGTTGGAAGATTTTGGAAAGATTTTTTCTTTAAAAATATGGTAATTTACCACCCTCTTCGTTTATTTTTTCTCGGGCGCCAATTTGTAAAGTAGATAATAGTTATATTAAATAATTATTATTTAAATAAATAATAAATACATGAAAAAGATATAATTGATCTTTATTAATTTGATTTGTGAAATGTTATCATTTTTAATATGTAAATTACCATGGTTGTTAACATTCAAAGCAACCGTGATAATAGAGGGAAGTTATAGTTGTTATGCAACAGATAAAAATGATGAACAAAATTATAATAATAATTTAATGAATAAGCGATACCGCTACAAGGTTGTATGTAAAGTTATGTGTTTGAAGTTAAAATCATGTTTGCTACAGTTCATTACCTGATCAATTTTCTCAAACTCTAATGTGTACAGAGATTTTTACGATTTTAGATAGATAGATTGTGGAGGCTTCCTTCCTTAGACAGGCTACACTTCAACCATAAGGTCCATTATGATGCCTAAGGATGTGAGGATGTGAGTGGAGTGGAAGGAATTTTTGTGTATAGACTAGAAATTCCTAAGATATGCGGCTGCAGCCGACTATGATATGATCTATGCCGATATTCATCTCTCACGGTTTTAGGTAGACATTTCCCTCGTTAGCTGGAGATCACATAACCGATTTTGTGCATTCACGTACTTGAACCCCTTTGTAATTCTAGAACATACAAAGTTATGTCTGTCCTTGTACCATATTCAGTCAATTTTTGGAAAAAAGTTGTTACTACATTTATAATGAACAACATTTATCCGAAAGATTTTTACGAAAACCGAATGAATAAAGCACAAATCAATTATAAAATTTTGAAAAATGAGCCCTAGTTTTGTGGCCATGTGTAGTAATAGTCTATGAGTATAACGGCCGTTACATACCATAGCAAAATTGTTAGGTGTCTGGGTTTGACTGCCACACCTTATGGACTTGCAACATAAATAAAATGCCTGCCCCCAAATCATACCAACGTACAACTTATTGTAAGAGCAAATTTTATCTCCATTAAATACTTGATGAAATGAAATAACGTATTTTTGTACTTTAATACCGACAATATTTTGTAACTAGTGGCAACCTATTCGTAGAAAATCTCGTTGCAGCTCAGTTAAAACAAACAACTCATATTAAATAAATACATCCACCTTCACCGAGAATTATGAAAAACAGGAATATAACATTCGTTCAGTGATTCTCGAGATTAGTACTGTTATAACATACGTGTGCAAGGGACGACTACGTATATACATACATATTTCACACACACACACACACACACATATATATATATATATATATATATATATATATATATATATATATATATATATATAGGGTGAATCGAACGAGGTGAATAATAGCACATGCCTCCACTTCTTTCTATCATGCTCCCATTCTCTAATAACAGCCAATAAATATCGATAAACTGATCATCTCCCCGAAACAATCGAAGACCACTCGTGATTGGCTCAAAGATATGATACAAACCAAAGCACTCACAGTAGAGTGTTAGGGAAACATGTTTATATTTCATTATACATGTATATATTATTATACATGTGGAATATTCCACATGTATAATATAATAATATTCCACATCACTTACCACATATTCTACTAGCACTCCACTTTGAGTGCTTTGGTGTTTATCATATCTTTGAGCCATTCACGAGTAGTCTTCGTTTGTCTCGGGGAGGTGATCAGTTTATCGATTTCTATTAGATGTTATTGGGAATGGGAGCATCATAGAAAGAAATGGAGGCGTGTGCTGGTTCGATTCACCCTATGTATATATATATATATATATACATATATATATATATATATATATATATATATATATATATATATATATGTATATATACGTGTGTGTGTAATATATACATACATATATATATATATATATATATATATATATATATATATATATATATACATATATATATCACACAGCACGGTAGTGCGTCAAGCCAAGTTTATGCATGGACGCCTGTGTTTTACACGAAGAATTAGAGACGGTTTTTAAGCCTCCGTATCTCAAGCACCCAAAAAAGGTATGAAGCTCAAACTAAGTAAATACACTGCACCTGAGAAATTTACACAATAAATTGATATCAATCGTTTACTTTTGGTAAATAAATTCATCCTCATTAAATACGTGCCAAAGACAATCTTTCGCAATTAATTTTCATACTTTTGTTATACAACTTCAGCCTTTTAGAGATTTCACTACCTCTGTAGGCGAATGTTTTTGTAGAAACAACAATACTTTTATATGCGAAAACTTTTCCCCTTTTACAATTTTGTTTTTGCTGGGATATATAGCATAATGTGTACATACTTAGTTATTAAAAACTATCTTAATAATATTCTCTTATTAATGATATGATTTACCTTCAGGATTTCTAGTTACAAATAATAATTCTATGTATATATATATATATATATATATATATATATATATATATATATATATATATATATTTATATATATATATACATATATATACATATATATACCGTGTGTCCCATTTTAATCTGCCCAGAACAATATCTGGAGAATTAAATAAGAAAAGTGACAAATATTTCAGACAAGAGTATTTAGGTTTCAAGGGGCTCAAATAATTGGGACCTAGGATTGTACATTTGACCTTGAAACCAATTGCCAAGGTCAAAACGTGTAAACTTTTTTTTCATAGAAACCTATATTTTTTATTGCGGATTTGTATTTTACGAGAAAAATATTAAGTTTTGTGTGAAATTATTATAATTTCCTTTAAAAAAAATATAAGTTAACCTCGGCTTGACCTTCAAAATTTTTTTGCAGGTCAAATACAAGGTCACAGTTATTTGACACCCTATCTCTATCTTACTTTGTTTCCGAGATTGTATATGTATGTTATATATATATATATATATATATATATATATATATATATATATATATATATATAACATACATATACAATCTCGGAAACAAAGTAAGATATATATATATATATATATAACATACATATACAATCTCGGAAACAAAGTAAGATAGTGATAGGGTGTCAAATAACTGTGACCTTGTATTTGACCTGCAAAAAAATTTTGAAGGTCAAGCCGAGGTTAACTTATATTTTTTTTAAAGGAAATTATAATAATTTCACACAAAACTTAATATTTTTCTTAATATTTTATATATATATATATATATATATATATATATATATATATATATATATATATATATATATATATATATATATATATATATATATATATATATATATATATATATATATATATATATATATATATATATATATATATATAGGGAGAGAGAGATACAATATTATTATATACAATATATATGTATATATAATATAAACTAATCCTCATTATACATTACATACGGTATATATTTTACCGTATCGCAAAATCATCCTCAAGTGGACAAAGCCTATTGTTGTATTTTCTTACGAATATTATAAATGTGAAAGTTTGTAGATTTAGATGTTTGTCGCTCAATCACACTTAAAGGTTTGAAGAAGGTGAAATGGGTGTTATTGCGTGTGGAAATCAGCTAAATTGCCAACTTTGTCAAATTATCATAACATTGTACTTAGATGTATAAACCGTATTGAAACACATGATAATACCATTTGGCACTGTTTTATTTTGAATTTTCTGACTTAACTAATTTTAGTGGTGGTTTGATAAACAGTTTTTGTCGATCAGTTCTGTTATATCAACGATAGAGAGACAGGTTAATGACTATTTGAATACTATCACAAATATTAGGGACTCTTAGTAATAATATATCTTAAGCAATGAATTCTTAACAGTGATGTTACAAATTGTTAGTTGATTGAGTGTTACGAATTAACTAAGGAAATAATCAAATCTATAGAAAAATTTAGGATATACAAGTTTTATTATAACCTCTAATAACATTTGACGGATAGAAACTGATATTTAAAAAAATCTAGTTCCGTGATCCTTGACCTTTAAGATCTTTGATTTCCCGGAGTCTCAAACTTGGGTCATCAGAAGGGGCATTATTGGAGAAATATGTACTGTAATGATCGTTTTCATTGGAAACGCTGTCATTATCACTCGCGGACACGATATTATGTGAGACATGTTTTGTCCCAGCGCTTAGAATGTCAAAACAAAGATTTATGCAATAATTCACTATATCTTATTTTACACCGAGGTTGATCATGTTTATCATGTAATTTGATTGACTTAGCATAGCATACATTAAATTTATGCCACACATTATTTAATACACACTGTATAATATATGATATACGACATTGAACAAAGTCAGTCGTAATTAAAACAACAAGCCTAACAAAAACTAATATTTATATAAATAAATTACATTATAATTAAATATTACGTTTTTTATTTACAGAGCCGAAAGCAAGAGTCTTAGGTGGTTCCGAAATGTACATTGATCATGGTAGTACAATAAATATCACATGTTTGATAATTGGTGGACTTGATCCACAAGGATTTGTTTTTTGGTTTCATAATAATCGGGTAAGTAATATGAAAACCTTAAGCTAGGATTTCCTTTTCGAATAAGGTTTCAGACGAAGATGTAAGACTTTTTTGCCATACTAGTAAATAGATAAAATATTTTGACTGCATGTTATCACCTAAGGGTTTCCTTTCGATATTTATAAGTACTTGTGTTATAAATCGTAGTCCGAACTTGTTTGTCAAATCAATTTACTAGTCCGGTTTTTTTCCTTCCTTCCAAACATAGAATTGTACATTACCGTCAATTGTGTCACACTCAAATAAGTATTGTTTTAGTTTTTTTTTAATGAAAATAATGATTCAATATAATTAAAAATTGATGAAAAAATAACATTATTTCTAGTTAAAAAACACTCTTATAGAATCAAGGTAGGTAAAATACGATCGCTTACAAGTGAATAAAGCGGGTCAAAATCAACAGTATATATGTATTCCATTATACAGAGTTGCCTCCGAAGTATCCGAAATACTTTGTACATGAATTCTATGACTAATTTTAAGCAAAAATCATTATATTCCTATTTCCCTAATTCCTAGCCGTTCTTGAAATATTGGGGTTTAAAGCTATCAGGTCGTTTGGATAGATGATAAGAAGTAAATAACTTAAGGAATTACTTAGGGAATCTGATTTTAACACAACTGACGCAAACAGTAAAAACTAACCAACTGTCAATGATAACAATGAATTAACTGACAATCGATAACTCTTGAATTACCTAGCCCACTATTTCCAACACTGTTATTAACTTTTTAGCATCTATCAATACCATACGTCCTGTCAACTTCAAACCCCGATATTTCAAGAACATGTACAAAGTATCTCGGATACCTCGGTGGCACCCTAGGTATAAAAAGCAGCTTTTCAAATTCTCACGTAAACTTGAAAAGTTTTGATTAAGCAAAATTTGTGAAAAAAGAAATAAGTTTTTGTAATGTAAAAAAATATATATTAAACAAAAAACTATAAATCCAATAATATATTTTCATAATGCATGAGTAAAATAACAATAAACAATGTTCACAAAAAAAAAACCATGAACACAATTTTTACAAATTCTATTTACTACAAAGAGAATACAAATTTTGTTATGTAATGCGAGTTTTCTTACGATGGAAACAGTAGCGAATCTCTCGAACACATTTGATGAGTCAATAAACAATCAAACTTCTTCTTTTTTCATTTTTTTCATGCAAAATAATAAACCATGAAATTCTGGGATAAGTTCACAAGACTCTAATACACTAAAGAGTTATAAAAAACGTTGTATAAAAAAGAATTTATTCCTAAAAAAATGACGTACAATTAAAAATACGGTTCCTATGCTACATATTTCTTCAATTTTTTTCAAAGCTCTATTTATTATATGCTCTTATAATTTTATGCATAGTAGATAGTAATTTAATTTTAATTTTTTCAAATTGTTTTTTTTTTGTGTTTTACAAAGTCGTAGGATTTTCTAATTATATTATAATTTTAAATTAACATTTAGATATACAACATGTTGTATACCTATCACTGAAAATCTTCTATGTTTTTCTTTGTAGAAATTTTTCCATTTATTAATTTCACTCACGTCTACGAATATTTACGTATAACATATTCTCTGTAGAATGATGAATATAAATACAAGTGTAGAAAATTATTATTATAAATTCTATATTAGGAAATAATATAAGAAAAAACATAAAACTTTAGTGTAATGATTTTATTGCCCTCTATGGAGAGCTTTCCATAGTACGTTTTATAGGAAACATTTTGTAATGCAATCAATCATTCGGTTGTATTTGTAAATGATTTCAAAGAATACATATATACATAGAAGCTTATTTGTCCACTTTTTCTGTCCCCACAGATAGGTTAGTTATAACCGGAACTAACCAGAGGGCAATAATATGTACTTACTCTAGTAGCAACACCATTCGTCACAGTCGCTGGCCAGTTGTCGGCTGAATCATATCGAATTGGGGGTGTAGCTAATTGTTTCTTTTTTTAATTTAATTGTTTATTATTTTTAAAAAAAAGATTATATATACAATTTTTCAGGATTAAAAAGAAATAATTCTTTTTATGATTTAAGTTATTTAATTTAATTATTATCTAAAAGTAAATAAATATTTGCAGTTTTTATATTACTGTGTAATTTAGATATATTGTTGTATAACTTGGTAACACATTTTTAATTTTTTATTAAACTGATTAAAGTCTTACAAAATTGTAAACATTTGACATTCAAAACAAATGTATTTGTTAAAATGATATTTTTGCAAAATCAACAAAAAAAAAGTCTTTTAAACATTTTTATACCCAGTATATGTAAATATACAAGGTATATTAAGTTTAGTCCCGACTTTGTAACACTTTAAAATATTAATCCTTGGTATAGGTTCATAAATTCTTGGTATAGGTGTTCATAAAATGGCCTAATTCGGCCATTTCCGTTTGTCCGTCCGTCTGTCCGATACACTCAAGTACGATAACTCAAGAAGGAAGAGAGATAACGAGCCGAAATTTTTTTATGTGTTCTATAGCAAAAGAATAAGGACAAGTTCGTTAATGGGCAAAATCGAGCCATGTTTGAGCAAAATGGGCAAGACTGCCTATCTTTGAAACCGCAAGAGATATAACTAAAATTGAATTACAATAAATCTTCTTCTTTTTAAACTTTTGTTTGAAAATTTTTTCCTTAAACTCCGTGTTGGTAGTGGTGGTGGTGGTAGTGGTGATTAAAAAAAACACCACCACCACCACTAACACCACCACCATTACCATCACCACCAACACCACCAACACCAACACAACACCATCAACACAACATAATATGCAAATAATATGCACATTATATGCACAATATTTGACATTATATGCACATTATATGCACATTATTTGACATTATATGCACATTATATGCATATAATGTGCATATTATGTGCATATAATGTGCATATAACGTGCATATAATGTGCATATAATGTGCATATAATGTGCATACAATGTGCATATAATGTACATATAATGTGCATATTATGTTGTGTTTTTGGTGTTGTGTTGATGGTGTTGTGTTGGTGGTGCGGGTGTTGATGGTGGTGGTGGTGGTGTTGGTGGTGATGTTGGTGTTGGTAGTGGTAGTGGTGGTAGTGGTGGTGGTGGTACTGGTGATTAAAAAAAACACCACCACCACCACCACCACCACCACCAACACCACCACCACCACCATCACCACCACCATCACCACCACTACCACCACCACCAACACCAACACCACCAGCAACACCACCACCAACACCACCACCAACACCACCACCACCATCACCACCACTACCACCAACAACACCACCACCAGCACCCGCACCACCAACACAACACCATCAACCCAACACCAACAACACAACATAATATGCACATTATATGTACATTATATGCACATTGTATGCACATTATATGCACATTATATGCACATTATATGCATATTATGTGCATATAATGTGCATATAACGTGCATATAATGTGCATATAATGTGCATACAATGTGCATATAATGTACATATAATGTACATATAATGTGCATATAATGTGCATATTATGTTGTGTTGTTGGTGTTGTGTTGATGGTGTTGTGTTGGTGGTGCGGGTGCTGGTGGTGGTGTTGTTGGTCGTAGTGGTGTTGATGGTGGTGGTGGTGGTGGTGTTGTTGATGGTGGTGGTGGTGGTGGTTGTGTTGGTGGTGGTGGTGGTGGTGATGGTGGTGTTGGTGGTGGTGGTGGTAGTGGTGATTAAAAAAAACACCACCACCACCACCAACACCAACACCACCACCACCATCACCACCACCACCAATAACACCACTACCACCAACAACACAACCACCAGCACCCGCACCACCAACACAACACCATCAACACAACACCAACAACACAACACCAACATCACAACACCAACAACACAACATAATATGCACATTATATGCACATTTTATGTACATTATATGCACATTGTATGCACATTGTATGCACATTGTATGCACATTATATGCACGTTATATGCACATAATATGCACATTATATGCATATAATGTGCATATAATGTCAAATAATGTGCATATAATGTCAAATAATGTGCATATAATGTGCATATTATGTTGTGTTGATGGTGTTGTGTTGGTGGTGTTGTGTTGGTGGTGCGGGTGCTGGTGGTGGTGTTGTTAGTGGTAGTGGTGTTGATGGTGGTGGTGGTGGTCTTGAAGGTGGTGGTGGTGGTGCTGGTGGTGGTGTTGATGGTGGTGGATTTGTTGATGGTGGTGGTGGTGATGGTGTTGGTGGTGGTGTTGCTGGTGGTGGTGGTGTTGGTAGTGGTGGTGGTGGTGTTTGTGGTGGTGGTGATGGTAATGGTGGTGATGGTGGTGATGTTGGTGGTGGTGGTGTTTTTTTTAATCACCACTACCACCACCACCACTACCAACCGTCACCACCACCACCATCAACACCACTACCACCAACAACACCACGACCAGCACCCGCACCACCAACACAACACCACCAGCACCCGCACCACCAACACAACACCATCAACCCAACACCAACAACACAACATAATATGCACATTATATGTACATTATATGCACATTGTATGCACATTATATGCACATTATATGCATATAATGTGCACATTATGTGCATATAATGTGCATATAACGTGCATATAATGTGCATATAATGTGCATACAATGTGCATATAATGTACATATAATGTACATATAATGTGCATATAATGTGCATATTATGTTGTGTTGTTGGTGTTGTGTTGATGGTGTTGTGTTGGTGGTGCGGGTGCTGGTGGTGGTGTTGTTGGTCGTAGTGGTGTTGATGGTGGTGGTGGTGATGGTGGTGGTGGTGATGGTGGTGGTGGTGATGGTGGTGGTGGTGATGGTGGTGGTGGTGGTGTTGTTGATGGTGGTGGTGGTGGTGGTTGTGTTGGTGGTGGTTTTGGTGGTTTTGGTGGTGATGGTGGTGTTGGTGGTGGTGGTAGTGGTGATTAAAAAAAACACCACCACCACCATCACCACCACCACCACCAAGACCAACACCACCACCAACATAACACCAACACCAACAACACAACATAATATGCACATTATATGTACATTATATGCACATTATATGCACATTATATGCACATTATATGCATATATTGTGCATATTATGTGCATATAACGTGCATATAATGTGCATATAATGTGCATATAATGTGCATATAATGTGCATATAATGTGCATACAATGTGCATATAATGTACATATAATGTGCATTTAATGTGCATTTAATGTGCATTTAATGTCGATATTATGTTGTGTTGTTGGTGTTGTTGAAAAACTTGTTCTCTTATAATTCCCCAAATAGCTTATATTCGAAAAATCAGCACTTTAGCGCTTTTCGTTCAGAAGATATTTCGGGGTCAAATCGGCTCTGATTTTTCGTGTAGTAATAGTACTGTAAGCGCGACTGCAAAAAAACCCTTAAACTTGGCCTGTCGCACTACCGTGCCCTAGATAAGTTTAATAAAAAATTAAAAATGTGTTACCAAGTTGAATAGAAATAAACCATTTTCATGTGAAGTTTGTTACAAAACATTTAAAGATCCAAGCGATTTAACCAAAGAATATACATAAAAGAGTATAAGTACGATTTTTGTGTCATTTAAAATTTTTAGTGTGTATGCTGACCACTAGATGACAATAGCTGTTCAATTTCTGTATTTAGTGCTATTATCAGCTCAACCAACTGTACTTGGCAGAATTAAGTACCAGTTGGCCGGATCACATCGAAGCGGGGATGTACTTCAAATTTATATTAAAAGGGAATCCACCAATATTGATGAAATTTTTATGAATTTTTAGAATTAATTTGTCAAAATTTTTTTATTTTTTTTTACAAGCTGTATAAAATATCAAAACATGTGTACCCCCACTAGTTCTGCCCTCTGTTGGATTTTTTAAAAATCTTCAGAGGACAAAAACTAATTGTGCTGCTACTAGAGTAAGTACATACTATTGCCTTCTGATTATGAAAGGTTCCAACTAACATATTGTGGGGGCAGAAAAAGTGGACTAATAAGGTTCTATGTATATTATATGTATTCTTTGATGATTATTAGGTACTTTCATAAGAAAATGTGCACCCATTCACATAACGGTATTCATTTACAACAAGATTTTGTTACCAAAATCCCTTTCCGCAACCGTTCAAAATTCAAGTATTATAATCTTTGAGAAACGAAATAATTTCCTTTAAATTATATTCAAATAATCCATGGTGTTTGAATATGCTGCTTCCTTCGTATGTATTTCTATCGAGCATAACACATATCTCTAACCAATTTCACATACTACGTCATCGAGTATACAATCTAGAAATTTCAAAAAAGTTTCGAAATCAGTTTCTAATAACATTTTTTGACATCAAATTCTTGATATGAAAAATAATACACATCTATGTTGTCAAAGAATGTTCAGACACATAACTTAACGCTTAAGTAAACGCTAGTCACTTCCATTGGTATACTATAGCCGAAAGGCATGCATACTAACAATGGATAAATAAACACTTTTATTTTTGTTGATGAATACGAATTACCTTGAAGTTGTTGTACTATGAGCCACAAAAAAAGCGAGCATTTTTCAAAAATTTTATAGTTGATTTATGCCTTATTTATTCGGTTTTGGGAAATTGTTTCGGATAAAGGTTGTTAGAATATTAATAATGAACAATATAAATCCGACGCAGTAGTTTTATAGCCCATAGTGCCAACGCGACTAGTGCACAGCACACTACATTAAGTAAATTAAGATTAATTTTTGAGATGCTTCTTTTTTATGAAAAAACATTGTAAGACATAATAATTATTTCACAACTCTCAGTAAGGGTTTCTCACTTTATCTCGGCTAAATTCGACATCAATGGCCACTCATATCTCGAGTCTCAAAAATAATTTATCGTCTGAAAAGTAATTGTATTAATAACTTATTTTTTTGGGATTTTGTTAAATAGTAACTGTATTACGCCACACAACACGCCATAGCATATTAAATACTAACAATTCACGTGCCACAAAATAATACCACACTAAAAATAATGTTTTTTTCTTTTATATTTTGTAGAGAACTGTTATATCATATAAGTAATAACGATTGCATATACTTAAATAAGATATATTTTTTAGTACTATCATGGGAATATCAGAATAAAATGTTGTTTTTATGTATTAAACCTTAAAGTAGAAAAAAATCTGAGTTTTTTTTCTGAGAAATATCAGTATTAATGTACAAGATTCTAAATATCAACAAAAAAATACAAACCTATCTCATTTCATGTTTATTATGCATTCCATTCTTCTGTAACAAATTTAAAATTCCTTTAAAAAACATAACATGTGTCGGGTTTTCTGTTTAATATGTACACATCCATAAGGGATAATATTATTGAAACAACGTACTCTTTAAAACTATTCCCATTTATAATACCAAAAGCTGGATGTACCTTCATAACTTATAACCAGCCTTTAATAATAATTCACTACGTATAAGTATTATTAATATGTACTTTAAGGTCTACTATCGCCCATATATGACCATAATAATTATTATCAAAGTTTGTTTTAATATTCGTTGTTTTTGAAATAAAATTATAGAGTACACATCAACCAACATGTACATATCACCATCGTACATTATTATATTCTACACGTTCAAATGTGATGAAAATTCAATGTTAGATTTTACGATTTGTGCGGGAAGCCTAAAGTATATAGGTCAAGACAAAACTAAAAGCCTTGGTAAAACCACGTTTCTTTCTTCAATTAATATTGTATGAAAATAAATTCTCAAAGGACCCTGCAATTTTCTTATCAAAATTGGGTTGCGGTACAAAATGACTGCAAAACGAGGAGACTTTTGCGGAAGCTAATTTCGTGTCTAAAGATGAAGGTGTGACCTTCAAAAATCAAGTAAATAAGCTCCACTATGGTGAAGCTAGATCAACTTTAGTGATATTCAACAACAGATAATATTCCTAGCTGGTCTCCAATGCAAGTACTAATTAGGCTTAATATTGTTTAGCTTCAGTGATAAGATTAAAACTTCAACTTCAAAATAAACTTTATTATTTTTAAATAAAATTACGAAAATCTCAAATATTTGTTTTATTTCATAACTTTTTTTGTGTTATAGAATCTGCAACAAAACAATTTGTGCAGGTCATTAACTCGATTTTTAAATCCCATGACAACTTTTAATCAGTACCTACCTTCTAAACTAGGTGTTCCCAAAGTTTTAATGAATTTTACCGAAACCCAATTTCCATAAGAAAATTGTAGTGCCTTTTATACTTTACTTAATCCGACCTCTTCTATCATGGGGTAGGGGTTGGCAAAGAGTTCGTCATTTGGATCTGTCAGCAAAACTACTCAAAACGTTTTTCGTGGTAGCTCCTCTTTCTTTTACATGTAATGCTGGAGATTCAGGCTAATTGCACACAGTTTAAGCTGAAATCCCCTGTCGTGCCCTAGGCCGAGATAGTTATAAAAAGTAGGATCCTTTATATCTATCTTACATTTACAATTTAAACTAGACCTGCCTTTAATAATACATACTGCCCAGCGCTTCCACTTTTTTATTAATTTAATTAATAGGTACGTTGAGTTTTGTAGATAATAATTTATAAAAATTAATTTCTCTGGCGAATCATTCTGAAAATGAATAGGGCTCTATTATGATAGATAACGAATCGATAATTAAATGAATCATCAAAATCGGTCAAGAATTTCGGCCTGAGGAGTGGATTCTCATATACACAAACCAATAGGCGGAGAGTCATTTATAAAAATTAATTGCTCAAAGTCACAAATTCGAGCTTCACAAATGTAGTTAGGCTGCAATTTTGATAACAATAAAAACAAAAAGTACTTTGATGATGATCTAACAATGACATTAGAAAAGTATCCTGCACGATTTTGAAGATCTCGTTTAAGCATATAACAATTTAAAATTTAACGAAAATACGATTTTTTTGAACCGAATATTGTGCTTTTATTATATCAACTATTATATTTTTAGTTATACAAATTTTCAAGAAAAATTTAATATCTCATGATTACCTATCTATATCTAATCTAAAATCTATATAAAATTTCAAATTCGCCCCCATTACCTAGATCAGGTTTTTGTATTATAAATACGTATTTCGACTACAATGTAGTCATCATCAGTATAAATTAGTCGTACTTTACTCTTTGACAATTAGAAATAGATATAAAGTCGAGATCAATAGACAAAAATAAAAATAAATAGAAAATTAACTAGATTAAAATATACTAGATTGAAAATATAATAAATTTTAAATTATATTGAAATTACTCTTGTTAAAATTTCATTTCATTCACATTTATTCCTGTTAGTTTTACTCTTATTCAAATTACTCTTATATTGTCGCAGGATATGTTACTTGTTACTAATTTGGTGACAGTGAAACACGTATTTATAATACAAAAAACTAATCTGGGTAAAGGGGGCGAATTTGCGAATTTTATTTCAAAAACCTAGAGTTCTCACTAATTATCATTCGATAATATAATGTTTAAAATCTATATTATTATTATTTTTGTTTTCCAATATCAGATAATAAATGAAAATAGTCCTCGTGGAGGTATACAAATTACCACAGATATGGGAACGAAAGCAAAGAGTGTGTTATTAATAAATAATGCAAGACCAACTGATTCGGGACGTTATGATTGTAATCCAACTAATGCAGATTATAAGAGTATTGTTATACATGTTTTAAAAGGTGAGCATAAGCTTTTTATTTCGGAAACAAAATTTGGCACATATCTTTCCATATACCGTCTGTTTAGTTTACATCTTCGTATAATAGATCTCCCACGAGTATGAGAGAGTACATATGTATACATTAAGCAATGTGTATGAGAAGGAGGTCTTATAGGTTTGATAAACAAACATATTTTTAAAAATAGTGAATAATATTCATAACGAGTATGAGAGAGTACATATGTATACATTAAGCAATGTGTATGAGAAGGAGGTGTTATAGGTTTGAGTAGTTGGTGACCACTCGAACAGTTATGAAAAATATGCTTGTTTATCAAACCTATAAGACCTCATTCTCATACACATTGCTTAATGTATACATATGTACTCTCATAGTGTATATGCAGTTCCATATTGATTGATTTTCTAGTTTATAAGTGATTACTAGTTTATTCATATGTAAATCAAGTTAATGTTGATTTCAAAGTAATACTATCAACTCTATGTTTTTGACAAAATAGGTTATTATACTTGTTTTATAAATATTTTCCAGGTAATTACCCAGAAGCAATGCAACATAACAATAGTGGTGCTCAATTTTCATCAACAAAATTTTTCAATTATTATGTGATAGATATATTATTTATATTTGTTATAATAAAATTTCTGATCATATCATAACATATAAATTAAATTTCTATTATAAATATAATTGTAAGGAAATTATCATTTCATTCTTCCGAAGACTGTGTATCTGAAAAACAGAATATACTTATTTTGAAAAATAAAAATTTAAAAAAAAAGAAGTTATATTACGATATTTTATAAAAAATAAATAAAAAAAAAAGGAAAAATTAAAAGCCCAGTAACTGTATTCAAATAAATGACCATATATCGTGCAATCAACTTATTTCAATAAAAATCACCAAACTTGATTCTAATCAACAGGAGTTGACACCCGAAAAAGAAAGTTCATACACAAAGTAGTGACAATAACCGCAAAAATTACTTGTTTTCTAGCTATGCAACGCGCTTCTTGTTTAGCAAGACCAATTGGAATAATGAAAACTTGGAGAAAAATTGTTATCAAAGCTGTAAAATCAACCAGTACCAAGATATAAAATTAAAAATTTGGTGGTTTTTACGTTTGAGAAAATGTAATCGAGTTTTTTTTTTAATTGGCAATGGTAGAAATAAAGATATCGAATTTGAAAAAAGAATTTTTGAACTTTAGAACTTTCGCAAGGTTGTAGAATGTAATTACTGGGCTAAAACAAAAAAATTCAAATCTGTAATTATATTTTGTAAATTTTGTACAGACTCATTGTAAATTTTGGCAAGAAAGTAATATTTGAATTATTACAGTGTGTTTTCCCATACAGCATTGGTGGGGATAGTGAAATTAACAAAAGATAAATCAATAGTAAGTATACCTAGTGTTTTCTATGTACAAACACTTTAAAAGTTTATTCCTTAGCAAACTTTGAATGGAAAAAAAGCATGAGGTCAAAAAGCCTTTGTTATCGAAGTAGGTACAGTGTGTCAAATGTTTGCAATTATTTTCTATTTTTGTATAAAATAGAGGGAGTGTTTGGATGAATTTTTTTATAATTTGGATAGCTCTTTTAAGCGACATAAGATTCATCACTTGCACCCTATTATATATTTTCACTTTTTTTTTTAAACATAACTTGGTTTAAATGCAAAATTTTGTTATTTTATTAAAATTCGTATTCAATGTTCTCTGTAAACTAAGCTAGTCATAGTATTAGTTTGCTATAGACTGCAGTAACCGTTTGTGAGTTCTTTATGTTTAAATTGCAGGTATACCTGTTTCAAATTTTTTCAGTTGCTTTATACCGAATTCATTTGATTATTGAAAAAATGTCTCGAATAAAAGTTAGTTATAAAATCAAGAATTTGGGAAAAATTTTGAAAAAAAATTAGTTTTTTTCAAAATTTTCCTAAATATGTTTTAGGAAAATTGAATAAGTTTGGCTAAAAAATATTGAAAAAGAAACGCTGCTTTGGAAATCGATAAAGCCAAAATATACTAGGAACATATAGCATAGGAGTACATTCTGTGTTTTACAGGAAGGGTTATAGAGATGGTTTTCAGGTGTCTGTATCTCAGGAGACTATGAAATACCTTGCACCTACGAAACTTTCAGAAAAATGTATACCAATCAGTTTCTCACTTTTGTTAAACAACCCCTAACATAGATTTTACTACTTTTGAAGACGAATATATTTGTTTTTGCTGGGAAATCACTATTTTTGTATATGAAAACTTTGCTCCTTTCACATTTTTAAACAAGAATTTCAAATAAAATGAAGTGTAACGCAAACGATATTTTGAAAAAAAATGTTATTTTTTTTTAAATTAATTGATAGCTGTAGAAACTTATTTTCATAAAATTAGATTAGGAATATGCTCTTAAATTTTGTAGTTACTTAGGGAACCTCCTGTGTAGTATACAAATAGTATGGCGTTACGGGAGGTTAATTAGTTCATTATGTCATTAGTTCATCTGTTTATTATATTCTCTTATAACATAGCTTGAAAATTATTATTGTTTCATTTGTTTTTTTAAGGTTCCGTAGCCATACAGGAACAATACAGGAACAATAATATATATATATAATATATATATAATTCTACCTAATTCCAAAGAAATTGTGATAATTGTGATTTCTATCATTGGCTAAGTTCCCGTCTCAGCCATCGCCGGTGAAAATTTCAATTAATACAAACTCTTATCTCCTATAACCAGCCTAAGGGGTTGATTTTCCAAAACAGTTAAACAAGTTTTTTTTTTTTGAAATATAGTCTAAATAGCAATTTTCATGTATCTCACTTTCAAAAAATGAGCTAATCCTAATCTCCTTATTTCTACAGTTTTTTTATTTATGCAGGAACCCTTCCATATTTCCGGGATAAAAAGTAGCCTAGATTACTCTTTGAAAATCCTCTACCTGTCAATTATTAAAAGTGGTTCAGCCGTTTTGGAGATTAACCCGGTGCAAATAACCATATGAGCTTAAGAAAAAGCCTTTGTTTCGGAATCAGAGACAGACACTTCAATTTTATTTATTGGTTTAAATTTTTACTGAATACGGAACCGTACACTGTGGGTGGTCTGACACGCACTTGGTTGGTTTTATGTCATTATTTCTACTCATGTCATTTGCGAAAATACTGTATATGTTACAGTTAAAACCCTTCTACAGTTAAAACTCTGTTAAACCTATTTTTAACCAGTTAAACCTAAAAATATAAATTCGTTAATTATACGAAATTTTTTTAATAACAAAATTCGTGATAATTGTTACACCAAAAGCTACGCCCTTGTTAATTTGATAGGGATTAATCAAGCTCTAAGAATGTTCATAAATAAGATTCCAACACAGTGTAAATTTTGTAAAATTTTCAAAAAGTGATGATCAAATGTCTCAGAAACAAAGAGTTTTAGGAAAGAATAAGTTGCAGTTGCAGGTAATTAAAAAGGCACTTACCGATGATCGTAACATTGAATTTAATCTTGGCTTTTAAGGGCAGTTCAATGTCAAGGTGGGTTTTATTTAAAAGACCTCCGACTTTTATTGGAAAAAATGAAAACTATGTAAAATTTCGGGAACGAAGATTCATGAAGATGATTCAAGAGGTTTCTAATGAAATACAAGGGTCATTCACAGGTAAAATACACATTCCTGGTTAAAATATCTAGATATAGCTGAATATTTCAGGAATTAAAGATTCTTAAAACAAAATGACACATTTTTGCGGATGTAGAGATGCTAAATTCTTACATGTACCAGAATTTGTTGAACTTGAACATCCTGTATACTAAACCTTATGGACTGCCCATTTTTTTTACTATCCCTACCAAAGAAATGATGCTAAAACACACAGTATACAAAAATTAAATATATGTTTTTACTTATAGGCCAATTGTAAGAAATTTTCACATTTCTTCACCATGGTACGTCTTTTTAACATCTCAGTTATCCTCCGTCTTCCAAAACATATCGAATTTCAATAAAACAATGCCCATACTTCAGTTTTTGCTAATATCACTGAATACACATGGCCACAAAGGTAGCGTTCGTTTTTCAAAATTCCATAGATCATTTATGTCGAATTCATTCCTTTTTTAAAAAAATGTTTTGCACAAAAGTTGTAAATATTTTTACGACAAAAAACTTTTATTTGAGACAATTTTTCTAAAACTAAATGCATTGGGCACAAATCAACTATGAAATTTAAAAAAAAAAGACGCCAATTTTATAGCCATGTGTACTACGTATATTAATGAGGTCAAAAAATGTCATTACCTTATTTCCTTTTCAATAGAGAAATAAAGTCAATTTTACTTGGAGAATTTTCGCAACAGCCATTTGTGCAACAGTTGAGGAGCACCAAGTTGCGGATAAAAGGGTCCCCCCACACCAACAAACTGTGCAATAGCGGTCTATACACTTTCCAACAAGTTGTGCAAACTTAATTTAATGTTGTACCGCCATTGTTGTTGGTTTTTTGACAGAGAAGAAGGAATTAAAACGGAAAAACAGAGGTTCTGGTTATTCTCGCTCACTCAAAGCTTTTCATACAGTGTCATACACGTGCAAACCGCTTGACAAGCATGGAAGTGTTGTGTAATAATAATGTTAGACCTCCATACACGATCAAACAGATCATGTTTTTGCAACCCTCAATCATTTTGTCAAATACTACCATACACATTCAAACCACTCGTCAAGCACGGAAACAGTGAACACACACACCATCAAAGTGTGCGCAAACAGGTTGTTGCAAACATTGCTTGATCATGTATTACTACGGTCAAATGGTGATTTTGCTGAATATTTTGGGTAAAACGCTATTTTATTCATTTCGTAGGGAGGGAGGGGTCGCCCATGAGTGTAAAACTCAGTTTCCGGGACGTTAAGGGTGTTATAAGGGTTTAAGGGTGTTCCGGAAACTGAGTTTAACACTCATGGCCGACCCCTCTACGAAATGGAAAAAAATTGCGTTCTACCCAAAACTTTTACGAGGCCTTTTTTGATGAACCCTTTGACCAGGCTATATGGGGATGTCTACAAACCGATTTTTGCAGCATATGGTTTGATCGTGTATGGGGGCCTTTCAAGATTACACATATAAATCTGTTACAACAGTTCAAAACCTGTTCCAAAACAATCAGAAGAATCAATGTAATGACCCATTATTATAAATTCGATTAAATGGATCAATTCTAAATTCAGTTTAACACTGAATCAATCTTGTGTACCATCAACTTCAAAAGTTAAGTTACTTTTCAAACTGTTGCAGTCGATTTGTGCCGAATACGTTTGATATTCGAAAGAGTTATTTGTTATAAAAATCAACAGTCAAAATGAAAAGAAAAATGCCACTAATGGAGTTGAATAAATGTTCTAAGCATTCTAAATGTAAAATATATACATATTTATTTATAAGTTGTAAATATTATATTTGAAATAATTCTGTTGAAATTAGATGATTATATTTAAAAAAAAGTTCTGATAACATTAAAATATTGTTGTTTATTTTTCAAAATTATCCTTACCAAAAAAAATATTCCACCTATCAAAAAACAAGATATTTGCATATTATAATATGCTATAGGTAGAACTGAATAATGGGTTTATATTAATAAAAACCGATTATATAAATACTAGCCATATTAACCATGTACGAAATCACTTTTCGATAGATTTTGCTCATTTTTTACAGGCTAAAAATAACGGATTTCTAATAAAATTGTATAAAAGAAGCACTCTGTATAGCACTTTGGAAGTACTCATGGGTCACAGAAGTCTCATAGACCACAGAAGTCAAGGGCATTTTTCAAAACTTGATTTAAAAAATCGAATAATTGATTTGTACCTTATTGATTCGGTTTTTGAAAAGATGCTTCGGATAAAAGTGGTTCAGCATAAATATCAGTAAAAACTTTTATTCGAAAAATTTTTTCGAAACGAGATTGAATACGGTACAAATCAATTATAAAATATATTGGTAAGTAAACAACTTTTAAACTTATCTTTTTCTTTGTGTGCCGTCAAATTTTGAAATCGTTAAAAGTGTGCCGCGACAAAAAAATCACTGGTTGAAAATCACTGTACTAGGTATTTAAGCAGTTAGTTATTATTTTCCATGGTTTATACTTAGCTTTGATGTCCCAACAACCTTCATGCATGTATTAGAGATTTATTGTGGTGGTAAATTTGTGCCTTTGACAGTTAATCAATTTTATGTTTTCCAGGAATTTACCATTTTTATTTTTTATCATTCGCGTTAGAATATTTTTTTAACTTTTAAAATTTGAAATTTACACTGTGTCACAAGTACAGAGACTCATAAAATAGCATATTGTCATTACCGTCGCTACATCTCGTTCGCTATATAACTAAGTTAAAACAAATGTACGAATTCACCCGATTAGCACCCATTTATAGGTTACGACAATAATTAAATAAGGGTAACAACGTGTTTATTTCATAATGGAATTAGAAAATATGCCACGTAGTATGCCTGATTAGTAGTGATTTTGTTTTTACGATTGGATCTTTAATATTTAGCCGTTTTATATTTATTTCTTTCATAATTTGTTTTTCTGTCCGTAATAAGGACCACTTGATTGTACCCTAAAAAGGCCCGAGCCTTATTTAGAGTATTAAATATATCTTTTTTTTCTAATTAATTTTCATAAACTATCGCTTCAATAGTATCTTTTATAAATAAAAGGTCAGACAATTTAAATTAGGCTTTTTGTATTCCATGCAAACAAAAACAATTTCTTAGTTCATTTAGCCACTTTAGTTCAGTTAGCCACATATTTATTTTATTGACTGTCTAGTGAATAATATTGATATACCAATTTTGATTTGATATTTTATTTTCAAAAAGTGGGCCTTTAGGCACCAGTACCTCAGTTAAATCTAAAATAATAAATTAACATTTAACAACATTAAATAACCAAGCACTTCAATTTGGTCTACCATATATCTCCTTTACTTTAGAATAGTTTAGAATGAACCTTATAACATAAAAAATACGTTCAGGGAAATAATTTCAAGTGAGAAATATAAAAACTTTGTAGTAAAACATATAGAAACATCTTTTTGATTTTTATTATCTTTGATGATTGTTTATATTCATGAACATAAGCAAAGTAAAAAAAGGGAAAAAGTAAATAATACATACAAATAATCTAAATTTTCAAAAAATACAAAGATTCATAATAAAAATTCTTTACTTGTATGTTGTTGTTTTTTTACTCAAGGGACTCACTCCTTTTTCATTCAAAGAATGTTGATGTTGGTATTCATAGGCAGTATACAATATGTTAACACTTCAGTTGTTTTATTAATATTTGTAGGCAACCGGCATAGCAACATAGCTATATCGGTTGTCTAAGTAGAATTAATTGTGATGCTAGAGCCATCTCTTGTAGATGTTAGTCAATACCGATCTTTTTTGGTTCTTATATCAAATAATATATTCAATATTTTTACCTTTATGCAAATAATAATAATAATGCGATGGGTGTATCCGTTTTGGGCGCTTTCACGCTTTCAGCGCCATCAAGCGTTGTTTTTAGTGTTCAACTTGGCCTTGTGTCCACTAATCTCTGCCCAGCGTATGCTGTTTATGCTAATGGTTGAGTTCAACGATAGACACAATATCCATCGAGGTAGGGCAGCAAAAGCGTTGGCGCAAAATTTTATCAACTACCAAAACGAATACTGTATAAGCAGGTATAAGTGTTTGCTTATTTATCGGTCATATACGCAGCGTTCATAAGCAACAACGAACACCAATAGCGCTGAAAGCTTGGAAGCACCTAAACCGATTAGACCCAAGATTCGATTATGAGTATTCATCAAATCTTTTGGTTTAAACACCACTTGATGCCAAAGATACCATTTTGTCCATTGGCATATGTATGTAAATGGCAAAGCTAGTGTCATCTCTTTACAGTTTGTTGTAACTTGTAATTGACCTTAAAAGTGGTTCTTGCATACAATAAGATATAAAGATTATTAAAATAATTAAAGAGAAATCTATGTTTTTTTGAAATTAAATTTCAAATTTTGCCCCAAATCCTAGAACAATTATTTGTATTTAATAAACATGTATTTCGTCTACAAGGTAGTCATCATCAGTATGAATTAGCTAATCGTAACTATCTCTGGGATAAGGACTCAGTGATATGTTGCTCGTTGCTAATTTGGTGCGTGTCTCACAATAATATTAAAAAAGTTTTGTCTTTTAAATGATCTGACTGCAGTAGTACCTGAAGGATTAAGGTACTACTCCTTCAGGTACTTACTGGTTCAATTTTTATGAACTGGACTGTATGTATAAAATCTTTGATAATGAACTCAATATATACCAGGTACTTAAACAGTTTACGTAGTTAGTTGTTATTTTCACAATCTCTTATGTTCGCTTCTTTTTATATGAAATCGATCTCAGAAAAATTACGGATATTTATAGAAGTAACGTGAGTGCTTCAGTCAGTAGTGTTTTTTAATACGTAATTTTTATTCAATTTCTTGCGCAATAATAATAAAGATGAGTCATATTGTTGCCATAATAAATATTTTACAACAGAAATAATAACTAATTAACAAAACGTCCGTTAATAGTAACAATCATTTTGTTTTTCGTACTATTCGGATTAAATAGCCCCATCTGTTTTTAGTCACGCAAGCGCACTGAAGCAAAATTTAGTACCTTTGCTAGTTCAGCGACGCTCTCTACTTTTTTGATTTTATATGTTATTTCACATTTAGGTTCATACGGATACTCTCCAGTTATACAGAAGTAAGTTGTTTTCACTACACTGTAATACAAATAAAAACAAATGAATTCTTTAAGTAGCAGGTAACACCACTGTCATTCTTTTAGGAACTACTTGTATATACATACATAATGGAAAAATTTAATTAGCTCTATTTTGTTTGTTCTTACTACGTCTAAATATTTATGAGTCATACTTCCACCATAGTTCCATATATGTATTAAAAAATCGCCATTAATAGAACTCTCATTTCAATGGCCTAGTATATCATCTACTATAGGCGGAATACTAATTAATATTATATATAGATTAGTTTATAAAGTATAGAGCAGGCGCCAAATGAACTTTACTATACCCAATGTGACGAGCAGCAACTATGCTCAGATTCTTATACCCAAGACCCCAAATAACAAAACCCTTCTCACGTGGATTTTTATAGAACTTGGCGAGACAAATCGAAAGAAAAGAATAAAATTTATCGGCATCTCACTTAGTTATCGAGATATCGATGGTAATCGGAAATCGAAAAACGGTGGAACGTGTATTTCTTTACTTTTTATAGCTGACCAGCATATGTTTCGTACTGGCATTGTGTCTAACCTATTGGCTGTATGAAAAAATATGTCATACAAAAGTTGTTTGTTTTTATTAGATAAACATTTTTTATATTTCAAGATTTTCTGAACCTCATATCGTTTAAAAGTTGGGTTTTAAACAATTAAAAGCACCACACGATATGATCTACAACTTTTCTATTACACACTTTTCTCTCCGATGTCAACTTTCGCCGGAAATCGCAATACCCAATTCACCACTCTTCACCCCACTCCCAAATCCACACTGCAACACCCCTGCTAACGCATTTATTTTTTTTACGTTTATTATACGCTACTTTATCATTTCTAACAGTTCCCGTCCTGTTAACAATTTTCTTTTTTTTTTGCCTCAAAATAAGTGAATTCGACTAGTATATTTATTATATTCCGTAAAATAGATCATCATTAAAATAAAAATATCGTCATTGGTAAAATGTTTGAATTATTATTATTCACACTCGCATGTAACATAGAATTAAATAACATTTATTATTACCTATTATTCAATTTACCATTTATTTTACTGATATATGCTTGTACACATGGCCACAAAAGTAGTACTTATTTCTCAAAATGTTATAAATGAGTTGTGTCTTATTTTTTCGATTTTCAAAAAATTGTTTCGACTAAATTTTGTTCATTATCAATATATTAACAAATTTGTTCGAAACATTTGCCCGAAAACCGAATGAATAAGGTACAAATCAACTAAACAAATTAGAAAAATAAACGCTACTTTTGTGGCTCATAGTTGGCAGGCTACATACACTAAGAGGTATGAAACATAGGGTAAAGTTTGACAAGTATTAATTCGATACCAAACTCGATACATTTGTGAATTTTTTTCTGGTTGGTTAGCGTATTATGCATGTCATATCCGCCATGTTGGATTAAATGTGACGTCACATAGACTATGACAGAACTCTAAGATGAACCTAACGACACGTCATTTGTCAAAATGTGATATTAGGAGCTACCCGGGAACAGATGTCGTACACGTAACAGGCAAGGGCGTCCGACAGTGTTTCAAACGGTGCGGTGCACCAAGGTCCCCACAGCTCAAGACCAAAAACCATCACTTAAAAGTTAAGATATTACTTCGAGATAAAAAAGTTGTGTATATTTATAGTTTAGTGAAGCGTATTTTGGAAGAGAGTGGCCATATTGGAATACAAAAGCGCCACGCTTATGAAAAAATCTTCTATAATTTTAATAAGTGTACGTTTTTATATCTGCAAAGAACTACTACCAATGGGTCTATAGCCAATTTATTATTCTTTATAGTTAAGTTTTGTATGCATCAGCGCATGAGTATCGGAAACTCTACCGGAAATTGCAACGCACAAATGGCATTTTTGAACCCGGACAATTTTTTATATATTGATTGATTCAATACAAGCATAAAATATCCCCTGAGGTTTTGCGATAAACTCTACCGGAATTTACAACAAACAAATGGAATTTTTGAACGGGACAATTGGTAGATTCAATACAAACAAAAAATATATCTTGAGGCTTTGCGGCAAATTCAATATTTTTTGAGATATGATTTTTTTAAAGTTCGTGAAATCATAATTTTGGCCTCTAATTATAAAACCTCACGGGATTTTATGTTTGTATTGAGTCAAATAATATGATTAAAATTTGTCCCGTTCAAATATACTATTGGTTTGCAATTGGTTCAATAATTTCGTTTAAGAAATAATATGGCAGCAGCAATGGCCCATCTGGGAAGGTTTTTTTTAAGTCAATTTTCTATAAATTACACCGGGGCCCCAAAGAACGTCGGGACGCCCTTGCTAACAGGCATCCAAACATACATGCATACACATAACTATCCGTAGTCAAGTAAAAATAGAGTAAAGTCCGAAAAATATAGTTTTTCAAAAGTTTCGAAAGCAATGTTTGAATAAGTTCCCGGCTTTGCAAAAAATAACATATATGCAAACCGTCATGTAAAAATCTTAACTTGCGAATTGCGAATATCTCGCTCCACGTCATCAAAAAAAGAGTGAGATAAATACAATAAATACAAAAAGAGAAAATATTTTAACTGATTTTTTTGAGTTTACACTCAGCCATAGAAAGTTTCACTGCTAAAATTTGTTTTTTTATTGTAATTAAATAAACTGATCATAATTTCATGTTTCGATTTCATTGAATTCTTAAGAATATTAGAGTTTATGAAGTAACCACCTAAGTGGACGATTTTTAGATGATTTTTCAACGTATTCTAAATAATATGATAGTTACATCAGTATGTTATTAGTTTCTTCTCGTGTCACAAATCATAGAAACAAGACTATTAAAAAAAATCATCATATTTAAATCCATTGTATGATATAAATATTATGATAAAAATCCATCCACATAACATATTTTTACCGCAATAATAATAATGAATATGTGGGATAAAAAACTACATATACGCATGCGTATAAAACTTTTATGAAACTATTACAAATAACATAGTTTTGGATGAAGTATTATAAGTCAGTTTAATAACGGTGTTAGCGACTGTGTGGTATAATAATTGTTGTTTTTTAAATTTATTTTTTGTCTTGTTAAACTTCCAACATGGCAACAATCGGTAAATATATTATTTATATTCAAATTATTTTACTTACAATTAAATTTAACAAAAAAAAAGTTTGTTTCTTGTGCAGATGTAAATGTTTAGTAGTTGTTAGATAAAAATATCTTACGCTTCTTGCCGACACGACCGGTGTCTATCTATTTGCGGATCAAGAATGTCGTTTCTTGGGTGCGGTAGTATGTTTCCGTTTATTTTGAAATGTCTTCGAAATCAATAAATATTTTAAAATAACTAACAATAATAAAATTATAATCATTTATTATTTATTAAAATTAATTGAATGTGCTATTTTAAGATCCACGTAATATTTTGTTGATAATTGAAGAATTTAATACATATTTTTATTGATGATGTCAGACATCCATCAACAATTTATTTAACTACAAGCAAAAGGAGTTGACAAATGTTTATTTTTAATTATTTGCTTATTATCTAAAAATTATTAATTTAATTTCTAAAATGTTCACCGTTGCTGCTTACACTTTATAACTTGTAAATATATAATTTTTTGTAATTTACACGTGAATCACCTCATTCCAGGTGCCACGTTTAGCGTGTATTTGTGAATTATACAAAACATTAACGCTAACGTGTAAATAGATACTTTGGTTAATTATTGAAGATTATGAAATAAAAAAATTATGGAAATTTGAGAAAAAAGGTTGAAATCGAATAAAGTTTGAGGTTTCCTGTACGAACTCAGGTACATCAACTCTCTCGAAGTGCGATGTTTAAAAGGTTTAAATTAGTCAGGATTAGGTAAAAATTCAGGCCCCAAAGAAGATACATTTGAGTTTCTTGTATTTATCTCCAGAAGATTTACCAATTTATTTCGGATATGGCCGGATAAAAATTCTGAAAAGAATAATTATAATTGAATTCTTCTTCTATTTAATAGTTCTTGAAATAATCGCCGGAAAAATTTGGAGATAGCTGGATAAAAACTAATCCGAAGCTGACACTACAGTCAAGTCTCAATCTTTTGGATTTGATTGGGGAGTAACTGAAAAATATTTAAAAATTGTCAAACCATTTTTTTTTTAAATTTCGTTTCAGAAAAATACTAATTGTTGCACCGACATACTTTTTGAGAAATAATGTGCATATTTCGATTTATAATCAAAAGATGTCATCTTGAAATTCTACAATGTTTGTTGCCATTTCTAAAAATAGATTTTAAACAGAAAGAATTCCATTACGACATTCTGCAGTTATTACAAAAAGATATTGATTTCAAGAATTTTATCTTATTATATACAAACAAGACATGAAGTAACAAACAACACCCCATGACTATGAATGAAATCATAAGTAGACAGCGACACATATGTAAAAGATTCTCAAAATTTAACCTCTGACCTATTTAACATACTTTTATTGATTTAATAAAACTTCATTATGACTAATTTGTTTTTGAATGAGTTAAATAAATTATTATAATTATTATGCTCCAATATTGCGTAATCAACATTATTAATGGAATTCTCATTTAATTTATATGTAATTAGCATTTTTGCCATTATGTTAGTCAATGCAGATATAAAAATATTCTTTGTATTCTCTTTTTTCGTAGTGATCATAAGGATTACAAAATTTTCTATAATCAATGATGTGTTGAATAAGAAAAGGTGACATATAGTTAAACTCGCTCTGCTTGAAACCCCTCCTGGCAAAACTCGGAGATTGATTTCTCATTATAGATTTTCAAATCTCCCGGAAAACTTTCCAGGTAACCTCCTTTTTGAGCACCAAATGATTGTACTATATAGCGGTAAAGAGAAACTAAAATAAATAAATAAAAGTATATAATAAAAAACGAAACAATTATGATAAACACTTGGTCAAATAAAAGAAATAATTTTGGCGACTATAATGTCTGACTATACATGGAAATAGTCGTAACAAAAACTAGTATTGATTAAAAATTTTATGACTCTGCGCTCAGGAAAATCAACACAAGTTTATTGTAATACGTGAACATAACTTTGTTTTACTAAATTGATACTTGTATGCACTGCTGTTCAAAACATAATATATTTTTGAGAAAATAACATTTATTACATTTGCTAAAAATTCTATTTTTACAAAATTTTGCATAATATATTTAAAATAAATTTTATCAATTTTATGTGGGTGATTTACTTTCTTTAAATTACGTGCAAATAATAATAAATTTGGTAAAAAAAATGTATCGCAATATGAATGTCATACATTGGATAAAAGTCACGGAATTGATACAGAGGTAATGTTAAACAATCAATCTGTACCCTTATAGGAGCCTCTTCTATTGTGAAATGAATCATTTCAAAGCATCTTTATTATGCAGGGAAAATTATAAACATCGAGCGTATACTAGAACTTGAGATACTACCGTGACCGGTGTAGCAGTAGCAGCGGAGGGGACATCGAAGCCTGGCAAGTAGATCTTTCGAGGCCCTTTTTTACCGACCGTTAAAAGGCTAGAAATTTTATAAACATCGAGCGTATACTAGAACTTGAGATACTACCGTGACCGGTGTAGCAGTAGCAGCGGAGGGGACATCGAAGCCTGGCAAGTAGATCTTTCGAGGCCCTTTTTTACCGACCGTTAAAAGGCTAGAAATTTTATAAACATCGAGCGTATACTAGAACTTGAGATACTACCGTGACCGGTGTAGCAGTAGCAGCGGAGGGGACGTAGAAACCTGACAAGTAGGTCTTTCGAGGTCCTTTTTTACCGACCCTTAAAAGGCTAGAAATTTTTATTTAGACTAGGAATTGGTAGGTTGTGCGACTGCACACGACTTTGATAGGAACTATGCCGATATTCATCTGGAGTTTGTGGAAGGAAACTGTAGAAAATCTTCGCCAGCATAGCCGGTTACTTTTATTCTTGTCCCTACGCCGACAGTTTCGGACCTTAACCCCCCTCCCCTCTATTTTTTATATATTTTTTTAAATTAATTTAATTGACAAACTATTCTCCCAGTGCCGAGAAGACTGCCTTAAACAACAGGACCACTCGGACCTGGTACCGTAATCGGTGTAAGTTGTGAAAATTGTTTAAATTTTTACAATCGATTTGTTACGAATAAAAAAGTTTCAGTCTGAAGTTGTTCCTTCTAATATTTGATCAAATGTGTCCAAAACATTTGAGAATATCTTTGACGACAAAATCTTCTTATAAAAGCTTTATCTATTTGTTTGGCTTATAAAAACAAACAAGTTTTGTTGGATGCATTTTTTCATGGGTACAATTCAGACACAATTTTAGTGTAAAATAAAATATTCAACAATAAAATCCATAGTTTTGTATATGGATACTACATTATATTATATAACCTTCAGATTCGCCTCTTCATTCTTTCCAGTCTTTAATTCAGTTACTAACGGTTTTATATTTAGTTGTGCTATAGTAGTGTTCCACTCTTTTTATTTACACAATAAACACGATGCTCTATTATTTCATGTTTTCCAAAGTATCTTATGTAGTGAACATTTAATATTCAACAAGCGTACAATAAAGCGTTTTGTAGCAAACGATAGCGTTGAATGCTGCTGATTGGTGTATTTTTAGATCATTAGTTCCATGTCAATAAATATAGTAATACTGATGATTTTAGTATTATATAATACTGATGATTTTAGTATTCATTATTGAAATGTTTAATGTCGGAATGCATTGTACTACTTAACTCGCCACGGTGGTAAATTGAACTGTCAAGATGGCACTTATTTTTTTACAGCTTTTTAAAATTATACAGCTTTTTACAAGTATTTTTCAATTGGTTATTGAATCATGGTTGTTTTGATATAAGTTTAATTAATTGTTCAAAATAATTGTCAATGATATTTTTAAAAAAATTAAGAATGAAAATAATGAGAAAATTGGAGTAATCCCCCCCCCCCCCCAAGCAACCCAAATAGTATCAGTGATAAAAAATTTTGAAAATTCAAAGGCCCCGTCTCCTTACACTATGCACTCTGTGTGATTGGTTGAATTTATCAATGTTTAATTGATTAAAAAATAAGCGTCAAATCGAAAAATTTTATTAAACATTTTTGCAGTTTATAGTTTTCTTTAATGAATTTCAGAACACTCTGTATAATTATATAAAAACAAAAAAACCCACAAATACATTTCAAGATGATTTCGGAAGCGCAAATTAAACATAATTTTATGGCTGTTTTGCCTTTTTACGCAAATATTGATTCTGTTGCTCACGGACTTCGTTTTGGGAGCACCTGCTATTGTTACATAAAACAACCTTGAAAGTGTAATATAATCAACAATGAGCTAGCTAGTGTTATTCGTATATATTTTTTAGCCAAAATGTATTCGATCAATAAATTCCATATATTAATTCGTTTGTTTCAAGGCTAAAACTATAACCTTTTGTCCGCGTATAAAAAAAAATATATTAAGAAAATTACGAATTTAAAAATAAATACAAATCTATAAATTTCGTGTTTACGTAAATTGATTCCATAGAATATATTTAATAAAACCAGTCAGTTACTGACATAGGTAAATTTGATTTGATAACTATGGATATTAATTTGAAATAAATGTTTCAAACTTAATTTTCATACAGTTCTAGCACTCAAATAATCTGTGAAATAAGTGTCCTATAGACAAAAATCGAAAAATGCTTCCTTTAGCGTCTAAGAATTTTTATAACATTTATTATATCTTGGGAGCGAACAACGCTATTTTGCACTTAAATTTTTAGGCAATTTGGTTTACGTAGTTAACTTTCCTTTTTCTATATAAAAAAAATGTAAATTTTTTTAAACGTAAAAATGCGACCATTTTATTTTCTTGTTTATATAATATTCGAATGTTTTTTCTTTAAATTTTCGGTTTGTCATTATAGGCTATTCTTTCATCAGATTCATTTACTACCATCATCTGATTTTTGTTCCGTCAATTGACGAATGCTCTGTATATTTTGAGGCTTATTAAAAGGAAAATTTTTACTATAAGGCGAAGGACCATTAACGGACATGAAATTTTTCATTGAACTTTGAAAAACACTTTTATGTTATTACCTTATTTTTCCAGTTACCAATCTACTTATATTAGGTCAATTATATAACCTGAAATGTTGAAGGCCTTCTATTCATAAGTTTACACAGTGAATTCAAAACAAACTGGAAATGATACACTGGTATTCAATAGTAAATATTTATCGTAAATACCTAAGTTATTGTGTTAAGGTCATTATAAAATTACACGCCCCTAGATATATTAATACCTCATACAAATGACGAAGACCTGACTCATTCTTGCTATTATAAAAATTTTGGTATCAAATCACAAGATCATTTACATACTTAATCAATACTTACATGTGTATGAGGTCAGTTATGTTATTTATAATTAATGATCTAATCGCTTAAAGTTGATTTGTGACATCACAAATAGTATTTTACTATTTTATTAGTGCAATGATGTCACAAATAATCAATTTAAAATTATTGTAAATTAATCATTAAATCATTTTTCGGACATTGACTTTCTACGATTAATTCATAAATTACACTCTAGCATAATATGTAGATTCATCACAATGATCTTCGAAAGTTATTTTATGTGGGGTCTATGAAAAAATATAATTATGAAATAATTTATTTAATAACCATAATAATTTATAAAATTAAAATTATTGTTAATTATTATAAACTTTATAAAATTTAACCTCGTTAACTTATAAATTTACTTTATTGACAGATTCACTGATTCACTTGTGATACAACTGGACATTCCTTTTTATATACGTTTTTAATTGCAAATACAAAAAATAGCTTTTGAGAAATTTATTTATTTTTTGTGTGCACATTTTGTATGTCGAAAGTGGGTACACGAATAGATTTTCCACAGTTTCAATTGTTAGCTTTAAATATTGTCGATGAAAATACTGTAACAAATAATACTTATACGCATAAAAGTAAGAAAAGATTTACTCATATTCGGCTTCGAATTTACGGCATTGACGAATTCCATAAAGCATATTGCACATGAATTTTAAATTTATTTTATTTAGAGTTGCACATTTAATTTCTAGCAAAGAATTCGCATAGTCAACAAAACTATTCTACTGATTTAACATCTTTATTCATGGAGTATCTTTTTCAAAATATCAGGTGTCTAATTTTGTATGATTTCTTTTAGTTACAAGTAAAATTAAACATTGAAAAACCCTCAACGCAATAATATGATACATAATAAGAACTTCCCGTTACCTCCACCCAATTTATACGTAAAATACCAACTTTTCCTATACATCATCTAGAACCAACGCAAGGAGACCTGGTATCTAATACAAAACCACAATCAAATCGATTCAAGCATTTAAAAGGTGCGATGCCACAGACAGACCCACAGACTGACAGACAGACAGACGCACTTATAGGCTTCAAACTTATAACACCAATCTTTTTATGTACATCCTTTATGTTTTTGATAATTTTGGGCAATTAATGACATTAATTACAAGGTGGCGATTTTACTTTTAGTTTAAAAATGGAAAAATATTAGTAAAACATTGTAAATGCAAATAATTTAACAAAATGGTAATAGAAATAAAAGTTAAATAATCTTTTTGACCAAACTATTAAATCATTAAAATAAAATGTTTAACCCCAAACACTTCAAAATATCGACCTAATCAAACTTTGAAAAATACTCTATATCGCCATGATGAAAACAAACTACCACTACCATGATATATCACCCGAAAAGGGTACTTAAAGAGGTATCCAATGGAGGAACGCTTCCGGAGAAACCACAATAGTTATTTTAAAAAAAATCATATTTTTGTCAACTTCAGCTCCATATCAAAAACGAATTTCTATTTTGATTATCAAAATTACGATTGTGAAAAATCATTTAGCTGACATCCGGTATACATATATAAATATGTTATTGATTCAATATCTAACGAATTGATGTCACAAGTGTGTGTTATTAATTATTACAAAAATGATAAACATATTTTTATGATTTTTGTTAATTAAATATGCAAGATATATAAACAAAATGTATAGATTTGGAATAATAAATGACGTCGCCATGACCTTATTTAATTCAAATATAAATTTAAAAAAATAAATATTAAATGCATAATAATATCTATGTGAATCATACTTTATTATTTAAAAAAATTCTGCAGGTGATTTTAATAGATTGATTAGATTATTAGATTTTAATAGTGCCGGGACATTTTTTATTTACATTTATTTATTTATTTCGTTTTAAACAGCATTGCATTGAAAATTATACTTAGTAAAGAATTGTATTTATAAAATACGTATTCCGTTTTGGCTAATAACCCGTATTGGAGACTCTTTTTCGGCTTACATTTCTCGTTTATTTGTTATGCATGAATATCACGAGGTAACGTGTATTTATAAACCTGGAAATTTTCTTTTTTAGTAATGGAAAACCTTGGAAAAATCAGGGAAATTTAATTTGCTATTTTTTGGACAACTTATAGGAGCTAGTACTAATGTGTGTACCATGGATGTTGTGGATATTCGGATATTATATAATTTTAGCAACCGCATCCGCAATAATCAATGCTTTATGCGCATCTTTTTCGGATGCGGATGTTGCTTGTTTTGTTTAGAATTTCTGATTGTAAATAAATCACAACGTGTTTAGACTTGTTATTATGTGGATTTTTTTAAATTTATTTCAACAATTTACATTGTTGTTTGAGTGTTTCACCTTGAAATAATCTATTTGACGAGTGAATCAACAATGCCACCACCGACGCAAAGTGTGAATTAGTCTTATTTTAAACTAGATGAGCATGTCCGAGATAAATCTCCGCGTAAAATATCCCATAAAACATACTCTCGAACGGATCTCTCGAATACAACATACTCTCGAATACATACTCTCGAATACAACCACGTCTTTGAGTAATCATCTAAAATCGATGTATCCGGATCAGTTTAGCATGTTTAGTGCGGGATGAATCTATGAACCTCTGCGAAACAAGATTGAACCTGAAAAGCCTGCGACATTGCTCTTTATTAAATATAATGCACCAAATTTTAAATTTTCATACAAAAAATTTGGTTATAATATAAAGATTATTAAAAATTATTACCATCTTTTTCCTTTATACATGTACCTAAACTAAGTATCTCTTTTAAAAAAAATTGACATATATATCCGCATCTGCTAATGTCCGAAATTTCGCATCCGCAACATCCCTGGTGTTGTGTACACCCTTTACAATACAAAAATAATGTCAATTTAAAATAGAAAATTATTACAATAAGTATGTCATTATTATTATTACTATTTTCCAAATAACTAAATTACTCATAAATTAAAGCAGAATTAATTAATTTGTTTATGTAATTATTTTTTTCATCCTTTTGTAAAATTTGAATAATAATATCAATATAGAAGTAGCCAGAACAAAATTAGTTTACCTTGAAAAATATATACATATATGTATTGTATTCCTACATTAATTAATAATATTGTAATAATTGACTTTTAAGTGTCTTTTCTTATTTATTTTATAAATAAAATAATAATTGCATTTATTTTTACTATGCATGCTAGAAAAAAATAAATATATATATATATAAATGTTCATAAAAAACTATTTTTCATTTAATTAACATTTCTTAGTTAATAAGTAGTTTTGGTTTTTAATACGCAGCACGAATAGAAGAAGGATGTAAATAGATAGACAGATTGTAGAGGGCTACACTTCGACCATAAGGTCGGCCATTGTGATGCCTAAGGATGTAAGGATGTGAGTGGAGTGGAAGGAATTTTTGTGTATTTTGGAATTGGTAGGATATGCGGCTGCAGCCGACTATGATATGAACTATGCCGGTATTCATCTGGAGTTCGTGAAGGAAACTGCAGAATACCTTCTCTAGCATAACCGGTTACTTCGTTCTTGTCCATACGCCGACAGTTTAATCAATTTACCGCCCACTTATCTTTTCTTAATAATTGACAAACTGCCGATGTCGGGATTCGAACCCATAACCTCCTTACCTGAGACTTGAATTGCATAAGGACCTCAGATGGCTTAATCCGACCAGATGGCTGCGTCTTCAGATATTCAATGGGATAGGTCGCAAAATTGGTTTTTTTGCAAATATTTTGCATTCCAGCAAAAGGTGAATAGACCTATAGTAAGTCGGATATCTGCAAAAAAATGAATATGCTGAGATCAAATAATTTTCAAAACTTTGATGAGATAATATTATTTGATTTTAGAGCCATTAAATCTATTCAAGCAAATATAACGAATAAAACAAATTATACAGTAGAAACAATTCATCTGTCTACTTAAAATACTCACCGGAAACCATAAATTTAAACCCTCTTCAGTTAATGTCTGATGTAGTATACCTACTTATTAATTTAAATAAAATGATATTTGTTTAAATAAATTTAAAAATTCATGTGAAAAAGTATTAAAGTAATTATTTAAAAATATTATTTTTAAACAACCAAATGATATTTATCTAATTTGCATAAATGTCAAGGACTTATTTTGAAAAATAAGTGTAATCGAATGCTGCTGGTCAAAAGCGACGCTATGTCGTTTTATTTATGTAGATTATATGAAGATAATATTTGTGTTTCTTGTTTTTCTTTTTAAATTCTGTCTATATATCAGGGGTGGGTAAAATGCTTTGTTGAATATGTATTTAAAATGGTTCACAAAATTAAAAATACTTTTCTAGAGATATATATATATATATATACATATATATACATATATATATATATATATATATATAAATAAATATATATATATATATATATATATATATATATAAATATATATATATATATATATATATATATATATAAACTAACTGAATTTTTGTCTTTAAACTTTTCTTCTATATATTACCATTTTAGAGCGAGAAATGCCCCCCCGGAGGGGAAGGAAAAGTATGGGTTTGAATAAATTTCTTTTATAAAAGAAAAAACTTATGTTTGAAACTTTTTTTCATAAAATTAAAGCAGAGCGAAATTGTAACTAAAGCGCGAGCCGTTGCAAAGTGTGTCAGGTACAGCTAGTAGATTATAAAATTCACACTTTGCAGTAATATATCTTCAAGTAACTATGCAAGTATTGATTTCGAACTGCAAAACTGGGAATTTTCTTTGAGAAGCAATTCCTAATCAATTGAAATTTTGATGAATTCTACCTATGCAATATTTAAAGCGTTTTTATTCACGATAAAAAGAAATTTTTTGTACCGTTTCCCATAGCTTATGCTAATAGAAAATTTATAACTCAAAATTTTCCACAATACCGTCTTCTGAAATAATTATGATTACTCTTGAAACATTCTATACACCAACAGTCTGCTTTTTATTTCTGTAAAACTGCGTATTGATTCATATGGAAAAATATGTCAACTGAAAAATGTTGCAAGTTTTATGGCTGACTGAATTACTAATTACTTTCAAATTTTCTTTAACGATTTTCAAATTGAAACAAGAGTGTATATTGTAATTTAATAGTGTCATGTGCACTATTTTTTTCTAGTAATTAAATTACATAAAACATGTTTTCCACTAGCAAACAATAGAATTCAGTAGTGCACTTATTATTTAATACATTTTTATGCAACTTTATGCAATTTTATGTAAAACATAACTTAGGTATCATGTTTCGCAAGGTAAAATGGAATCAAGAGACGACTTCTTGACCCAATTATATCATAAATACTGAGAAATAATAAGATTGAAGATATCTGGTGCATACATAGATTAAAGATACTACCAAAATGAATTAACTGAAATCCCTTCTATGTAAGCGAATTTTCTTTGTTAAGACATTGGTGCTACAGTACCGATGTATCGATTTCTTTCAAATGTCCATCGATTCTACCTAATTGATGTCAAAAGTAACCACAATTAAATTATCATTTGAGCAATTTTTCAAATAATAGTAGTATTTTTTATATCAATATTTTATCAGCTTTCCGGAAGGAAGTAGTGCCACGATAGATAGATAATATACAATAGATAGATAACGGTATCCAAACGTATTACATAATTTTTAAAATGTTTCTATAAATGGAAAACATTCTTATACAATGGCTCACCAAATCAGATTTAGCGATACATAATAAAAAATTAAGTTTGATTCGTTAAATTCCGTGCATTTTTTTTATAGTTTTTAAAAAAATGAACGTTGTAGAAAAACAAAAATAAAAACGTTTTGTTTTAGTTTTTTTTTTCATAAATTCAAAGTTAGGTTAATATCGAATTGTACAGATTTTTCTCAGATATATGAACATCAAAAAGGTCGGATTGTCTGGTATATAAAAAATAATTTTCATTTTTTTCAAACTTGTAAGAAAAAATGTAATAAATTAATCGTAGTATTTCAATTATTAAAAAAAGCTAATTTATTTTCCATGCACAAAAAGTTTAAGTAGTTTTGACCTTGCAAAAAAAAAATTGCAGACAAAATTTTTAATTAAATTACACAATATCTAAAAATAAATTACAAACAGTCAGGTTTTATTTAAAAAAAGCCATTGAATTAAATGTGATTAATTTCTTAAGTTAGTAATATTCCAAATCCGTTTAACCAGTTTTCATTTAGAATTGTATTTAAAATTTCTTTGGAAAATTTCTGATTGGATGATAACGATGATCTGCACAAGCTTATAGGCCCACAAATGCATCGCTCACATTCCAAAATTTTATAATTAACTTATGTACTTCGATTTTCCAAGAAAATGTTTCGGATAAAAGTTGTTCATTATTAATATACTAACAACTTTTATTCGAAACTTTCTTAGTACCTACACTCGAGTGAAAAAAATGATACATATGTGGAAACACTTTAGAACCCATCTATACAGAATTTGCATAAAATTAGATTAGGAACATTGCGTTATTATCCAATTCAATTTCAAAGATTACAAAAACGTTTTTCTCCGAAAACATATTAGTACAAGATCCCGACCTAGATCGACCCTCTATCGTCTTTGTTCCTAATTAAATATTTATTTTATACAATAGAATGTATTTTTTATTAAAAATTATTTAATCAAATTATTTTTGAAAAAGTTTTGCCTATTTTGCCCAAAATGGTCCGATTTTACCCATTCTTTAACTCAAAATATCAGCTCGTTATCTGTTTTCGTTTTTGAGTTATCGTGTCCACAGACGGGCGGACATGTGAAAATGGCCGACTAAGTGCATTCTATGAACACCTATTCAAACATCTGCGATGAATATTTTCAAGCATTACACAGTCGGGACTAAACTTAATATACCCTTGTATATTTACATATACCGGGTATAAAAATTGTTTCTCGAGAGTTCTTAAGGTTCGAGCAATTCGTTTTTGAAATTACTACAATTTGTGGTAATTGCCGATACAACACTAACTTGAAAATATTAATACTTAAAATATTTTATTAGTATTTCTGTTACGTTTCTACTTGCTTGCATATGTTAAGAATAATGAACTTGATTTCTTGGCGATTGGAATGGCCACATAAATAATATCACGTCATGTGAATCGGTTGTGAACGTTCTTTGACCTTTTTCAATTCCAATTGAATGTTTTAAATAAAAAATATATTTGCGTTTACGAATTTGATATCTGTCATAAATATATACCGTGCTCTAGATTATAATATATCACTATATTTTAAAAATTGTGCCATTCGGTTCGCGAAAAAATGTTTAAAACATCAGTTTTTAGTATTTTTTTGACAAACTTTAATTCGAGTCATTTCTTTTCCGAAAATCGAATGTATTCGACACTAATCGACTGTTAAAATTTAATAAAAGAATGCCACTTATGAATCTGATAATACAAAAGACACAGAATTAACACTAAGCAATTTATATTTGAATAACTAAGTATAATAACTCATCTCGAAGTCATCAAAAATGCATAAGCCAAAATTTGTTTATAAATTAACTATACTCATACTGATGAAGATTACTTAGTAGTGGAAACATATTTTGGAATTTTACATCAAGACTATTGTTTTTTATAGAAATCTGCTTGATATCAGTCGAAACTAAACGGAATTACATTTATAAAAGTTAATTATTACCCTGTGTAAAAGTAAATTTTTTAAAGGATTCTTCCAAAATGTATTGAGAAACGACTACTATTGACTTACATCCGCACTTATATAAAATATTGGAGACACACCCCAGAAATGTATAGAAATATTTGTCATGAAAACCGTTATAAAGTGTAAATTTCATTTTTTTGTTTACAGACCTGGAAACTGAAGACAAATTGGAATATCAATTCCATCCCGTAACATCTGGATCATTAACCTTTAAAATTCGTGCTGCTCATGATGCACATGTAGCTCTTACTTCTGGTCCAGCAGAATCTGACCCTATGTATGAGGTAAGTTGTACGATTTTCATATTCTAAAATTTGAATAATCATGAATTGTTTTCCTAGGTTTTTATTGGCGGTTGGAACAATACAAAATCAATTATTCGAAAAAATCGTACAAAACCAGATGTGGCTGAAGCAGAAACACCAGATATATTAAATGGAGAAGAATTTCGAGGATTCTGGATTCGATGGAGCAGTGGTACTATTGAAGCTGGACATGAAGGCGATTCTTCACCATTCCTCAGCTGGACAGATTCAGAACCTGTAGCAATTGGTTACTTTGGTTTATGCACTGGCTGGGGTGCAACTGGTACTTGGAAAGTTGATGGTAAATTCAAAATTTACATTATTTATGACGTTTTTTAATAATGATGACACCACTTTTTCTGAAATATTCGCTTCAAAGTTTTTGAAATAAATAATTTCTGAAAACCTGATAAATGTATATTTATATGTATAAAAGCAATCCACATGAATTGTGCTGATCAACATATTATTGGCATCATTATTAAATAATACATTCTGTCTAGTTACACGCTGACGTCATAAGTTTGTATATTACGACCACGCAAATGATGTAGTTTGCAAATCTAAAACAATGATCGCTTAGTGCCAATCTGACGTTGTGCTATTTTATTTGATACAAGATGCTTCCAAGGTAGAGTATCGCTACTATACCTATTTCTTAAGTGGTTTATATTCGCAATCTGTTTGCTTCAACCTCAAACCTGTTCACTTAAATTGTCACTTCAATTGTAAACATATTTTATTGACCTTACGGTCATTTATTTTCAATCGTTGTGTCCGTAACCATAACGCAATCTAGAGAACAAAACTGTAATTTTTATGTACAGTCTGTTCACTATTCTAACATCAACCTTACATGTTTAACTTGATTTATCTATTATTAGTAAATTGTAAACATATTTTGTTTTGGTTATATAACTAGTTATAATATCAATAGATACATCATACCTTACATTCAGTATATAATATTAGTTAAAAACATCAAGACAGTTAATCTGATCAAATAAACGCTGAATATATTTTTGGATAATAGTGAAGTGAAAAGATTACAAATCTTCCAGGAATGATACCCTGGATCACTTGATTACATGACCTTATATGTATCTTTTAGTAAAACTTAAAATTGCATGACCATTTCCAAGCAAAAGCCATCAAGTAAGCATATATATACAATTATATCGTATAGTAATTAAAGATTCATTATCATGCTAGCAGATAATTAGACACGATGTAGTATTTAAAATCATTTAAATAAAAAAAAAACGAGCTTTTTGTTGACTAACATATTTTAACATAATTAATACCATAAGCAAAGTTTTTGTTGTAAATATTATTTTAATATAAGTTTTATAATCTATAAATTGGGTGTAGGTCGTGATGAATTAGAGACTCCTGATGCCCTTGAATATAAATATCATCCTGTTCTTGCTGGTGGTCTTGACATCCAAATTAGAGCGCCATCTAATTGTCATATCGCTTTGACGTCTGATAAACAAGAGACTGATCCTATGTACGAATTGATTTTGGGTGGTTGGGAAAATACTGCATCAGTTATACGTTACCGAAGAGAAAAACCCGATAAGGTTTGAATTTATTTTGGCAACACATTGTGCATTAAAAAAATCAATTCAAACCGGTCATGCTTTTATAAAATGCTCTGAATTTTTAAAGGTACATGTTTCAACTCCACACTTATTAAGCGCACAAGATCCACGCCATCTACATATTGAATGGAATAACGGACATATTACGGCTAGAGTAACGTCACGACAACATCCAATATTTTTGGAATGGCATGATCCAAATCCAATTGGAATTTCATATTTCGGAGTTAGAACAGCGTGGGGTGCAACTGGAAAATGGCGTGTTAAGTCTTATGACCCACGCGACGGTTTATCAGGTTCAGGTTAGAGTAGCAGAATATCAAATATTTTATGATATTCACCATATATATTTATATATGTGTTCTATATTTTTTGTTAATGGTTTTGGGGTTATTCAGTTTTGGCAAAAAATAAAATAACCGCTTAATGTAATTATTTTATGTTGTTTTAATTGGCAGTTCGTTGGGATATTATAATATTACCGTATTATTAATTATAAATTATTTACTTTCAAACATACGAGTATTTCGCGCTCTCTAAATTTTTATGCATTGTAAAATTATCTACTTTTGTCGGGAATATAATAATTAGTGTCTTTTTTTTTTAAATTTTACGTAATCAAAATAATTGAATTATATTAATGAGTTAATTGTATTTAATTTTCAATATAAAAAAATATATACTATCCCCTTATAATACATATTTCTGTGGGTTTCTGTGTGAATCGGAGCAAAATAAAGAAAATTCTCTAATGACAACTCCCCTATTCCAGAAACGCGGCATGATAGCGTGAGCAATGTGGAACTAATTTTTAAAATAACTGATTGGGGTTTGATATTATTTTCTGTTGTTATAACAGATTTTTACATTGTTACTAAAAATGTTGACATTAATTTTATGTTATACGTTAACTTACCTATAAAATACATCTAATGTAAAGTATAATATTCTTGTTTTATGATTAATATTCAGTATGATTAATGTTGTTAACTTTAAAAACTTTGATTGTATTTTTTCAAAAGAATGCTATACTTTCTTCCAGTAAACTTCGTTGTATTAATAGGGAAAATAAGCGCTGTCCATTAACGAACCTCCATATGATTGATTACAAGGCTAGGTACTCTTTAGCTGAACCAATTTTTAATTAAAAATACAGTTAATTAATATAGCAATTATTTTGATTATGAATAATAATTTTTATATAAAGTTAATTAATTAAAATTGAAAAATCACTGATGATGAATGTCAATATTATGCATGTTTAGCATCGATTTGCCTATACTTTAAATTCTTACGATATCTGCTATTTTAGCCTGAATCTTATAAAACTCTACCTATTCTATAGTGCCCGTCTATGTGTCACGTTTATACCCGATAAACTTTGTTATATAAATAATCAGTAAAATTTGTCAAATACAAATTTTCCTACGTTGCATAACGTTTAAGATGTATTTGCTGTAGAAACTGTCATGCACACGGCAGTTAGATTTGTTTCGATCACTGTTCGTCTTCAAGTCTTCACTTTTTCGAGTGCTGTATAAAGCATTGAAAGGACGCATAGTGTTGAAAATAGTTACACTTCCATGGAAAGGCTTTATACACCTCTTGAAAGCGGTGATACGGACAATAAAATCGACAAATATAAAGAAAGGAGAAAAGTCTCTTCACACCTTAAAGTTTAATTGTTTTCTAATTTTATGTGTTGTAAAGGCTTGTGCTAACAGTTAAGCTTTTATGAAGATATTACATGTTTAAATGTAAAAATAATAATATCGGAATAAATTAATGAATGTAGTAAATAATTAATTGTTTTGTGTTTATTGTAACTTTAAGAGTTTGTTTTCCCACAGATTTCCTTATAATTTGAAGGCAATCGGAAACAAGATACACGATATGGCTTTAATAGTAAAACAGTGAATATTAAAGTCAATGGATAAGTTGTAAACTGTGGTAGAAAACATTTGAAAATAAGATTTTTCCTCATCAACATGAACTTACAAATTACAAACTACCCAATTGTTTTTTAAATTATAAAAAGATATTTTTTATTTAAGAACATTTATGGCTTGATAGAAACAGAAGATGTGGTTAGGTTTTTTTACCACATTCCAGAAATATAATGTATAATATATACTTAGGGTGTATTCGTTTTGGGTGCTTAAAGCTTTCAGCGCCATCAAGGTAGGGCAGCAAAAGCCTGAGCGCCAAATCATACTAACTCCAAAAACTAATACTATATAAGCGTGTTTATTTATCTATCATGTGCACAGTGTAAGCGTTCATAAGTCAATATGAACGCTAATAAATTGGGCTTATAAGCGTTAGCGCTGAAAGTGTGTAAGCGTCCAAAAAACAAACACCTATATAAAACCGCATACACTCATATATAAACAATATGTCTTTCGAATATGTCTTTCGATTTTTAGCTTAGTACTGCACGTCGATCTTAAATTTAACATCTGTTTAATTATGTGTAAGCGAATCGATAATTTACTTCCCATTTTTCATACTGAACTTACGATTTACTTTTTACAATAATGCAAATAATTTCTAAAAATATAACTTACGAAGTTTTCTACTATAATTTTCCTTCTCTCAAGAGTGAGTAATCAGTAGCGTTCTTCGAAATTTAGTATGGTGTTCATCTAAAATAGTACTAATATTTATAACTAAAATTGCTTTAACTAACTTATTAATTGTCATGTTTAAAAACTTTCGAAAAAGATCACTATTAAAAATTATAATAAATAATCATTGATTGAACTTTTTAAAATCTTTCGATTAAGATCACTATTAAGAATTATAATTAAAAATCATTACGAATTTGATTGTAAATTTTTTAGCACAACCATCAGCTCCTAGTGCTCCAGCACCATCAGCTGGAGGCGGTGCAGTATGCTGGGTTCCATCCAGAAATGGCGAAGTTCCCCCAACTGCAGTACAAGGTGGCAACGATAATGGAGAACCATTATATGTAGCTCGTGCACCTCATGAAGGTGCATTAATTCCTGGTAAACTTGTTCCCAGCCATGGAGTAGCTTATATTGCATGGGGAGGCGCTGAGCATGGTAAAGAAGAATACGAAGTAAGTTTCTAAGAAATGTTTTAAAATATTTTTGCAATTTATTTAATTAAACAAATGTTTTAGGTGCTTTGTGACTGTGCTTGTTCATGGATACCAGCATCTGGTGGACAAGTACCTGAAGGAGCAGTTCCAGGAGGACAAACAGAAGATGGAGAACCGTTATTCGTTGGACGTGTTGATCATAATGGATCTATCACCGTTGGTAAGGTACAAAGCAGCCATAATGTTTTGTACATTCCATATGGTGGCGAAGAATTGGGCTTCCCTGATTATGAAGTACTTGTTGTACAATAAATATGTATGGTTTATTATCAAGACTAAAATTTTGCTTTTTTTCGGCACTTCATTTGCTAGAACATACTGTATTGACGAGAACTATTGTTGTTTAGCCTTTATTCATTTTTTTTTAAATAATTAAATATCGTTATTTTAAATAGTTACTTGTTTTATTTGAAATACCTTCGTAACTTGGAATCGTTACATTTTACATACTTTAATAAAATAACTAAAAGCAAGGCAGCATAACTAAAAACTACCAGATCGATTTTGTCAATTATTTGTCGATGTAATTTCCATGTAAATCTTACAAATATCTTACAAATTAAGATTTATCGCAAGCATTGTTAACAAACACAGTTCACTATCTAGAAATTGTCGATTGGGTCATAAAAACAGGGGTGATTTGCCCTACTATTGCCTAGTTTATATTCGCTGAGTCAAAGGTAGAGTATAATGAGGGAAGCTAGAAAAAGGACATGTTGTACTTTGAAAACCGAATGAATAAGGCACAAATATTTTGAATGAGCGCTACAATTGCGGTTATTTCTACTAATCTCTGATTTGTACCATGGTTGTTACAAGACAAAAAGATTTACCGAGCTTCGCGACTAATTCAAAGATGTCACAGTGCATTAATTCCTATTATCCACTGAACTCCATCCATCTTATATGAAATAATGGAGGTCAGTGCTATTATCTTATTCAAATTGATTGTAGGTAACTATAGTTTTATATACAAACTTCCAAGATTTATTAAATGACGTTTTGGATTAAAGTGTCTCGACTTTGTCGTAATTTATTTAAAAAATGAATTAATTATTATTGAAAAAGCATAATTTTCATTCTGTTAACACTATGCAAATTTAAAAAATTTTAATTTTAATAGAATAAACATGGGTCTGAAAAAACTATTCAAATGCCTAAAATTAAAGTGAGTTTAAAAAATCATAAATATAGAGCGTTGGATTAAATTACTTTTTAGAAAGGTAGGAAGGAATAAAACCGATGAAGATTTGAAAGCCTGGGAAAAAGCTACTAACGGTGATGTTCCCAACAATGCATTTGTTGGAGGCCGAGATGGAAACGATGAAAACATATATGTAATTCGTGCAGAACATGAAGATAAAATAGTTGTGGGTACTCTGAAGTCCGGTGATAAAGCAGCAGTTATTGCAGTAGGGGGTGACATAATCAAAAAAACCAATTACGAAGTATTCATTAAAATTGCAACAAATTTTTACTGAAGACCAATTGTTGATTAAAAAATGTTGTTTAGGTCTTTTGCGCTGGAGGCAGATGGATGTCCATAGAGTTGGCACAAGATTCTATACCCTCGGACGCAATTTCCGGAGGAATGGATGAAAAAAAACATCCGATGTATATTGGACGTGTTAAAAAAAAATATGACCATTTTATTGGAAATATAGATGCTGCTACAAAAGTACTGAACATCTCCATTGGACAAAATGCAAAAGAACTTAGAACCGGTGAAATACTAATAACAAATACAAAATGAGTTCCTCCCAACACTTTGTGATCATTTTAAGTTTCTACTAAAATGGAAATTATGCTTGATAATAATTAAATTCTAAAAATTTATCTCATAAATACATATTTTTTAAATCAGAGATAAAGTGTAACAAATTTCACTCTAAAACCGGGAAATTTGAACTTTGTTTCATGTAGCCACCCTGCCAATTTGTTTAAAGAAATGAAAAGAGGTTTCAAAGTGAAATTTGAATAGAATAGTCAAGAAGTGTATAAAAGGAACTAAAAGAAAACTAAACAATCATTATGTATATCTATAATGTTTTTACAGTATTTCTAGGTGTAATTCGTACTTGATGTCCACCAATTAATTTTAATGATAATTCAACTTCAAATCTTAACTTATCCATTTCTAAATCGGTATGAAATTCATATTTTCTTAGTAATGTTGATATTACTGTTTTCATAAACATCATTGAATATTTGGGTCCTGACAGGAAAATCATTGCAATTAATAAATTAATTGTCATTTTATAATATGAGGATTGCAATACATACCAATACAATTTCGAGGACCGGCACTGAATGGTATATACGCATATGGATGCCGTGTTTTGATATTTTCTGCTGTAAATCGTTCTGGATCAAATTTCATTGGATTTTTCCACATATTTTCGTCACGATGTATAGATATAATTACAATATTGATAATCATTCCTTTAGGTATAATATAATTTCCTGGGAATTCCAAACAGTTCAATATAGTTTTATACTGTGATAAAAAACACTAACTATCGGCTGTGTGCACAGTGGTCTAGACTAGCGACAAAAATACACAATACTGCGGGACGGTTTGAAAACTCGGATATAGTTTGTCATGTGGTTAAACGATGGCTTCTATAAATATTCAAACTATGTGGAAAACTATAGCTGAGACATAAATCGTCTTACAAAAATTGTATATTTATAGATTATATCTAGAGCACGGTGTGCGACAGGCCGAGTTTAAGGGGTTTTTTGCCTTCGCGCTTACAGTACTATTACTACACGTTAAATCAGAGCCGATTTGACCCCGAAATATCTTCTGAACGAAAAGAGCTATAGTGCTGGTTTATTGAATATACGCTATTTAGGGAATTATAAGAGAACAAGTTTTTGCTTTTCGTTAAGAAATAAACGGTTAAAAAGTTATTTCGGTTCAAAAACCGTAAAATAGCGGGAACGCCTGCAATTTTCATTAGGCAGGATAAAAACGTAGGGCCCACACCAGATATCCTTTAAAGATGATATTTGGCATATAGTTGGGTCTAGTACCCAAGGCACAGGAAAAATTATGAAATCACAATTTATATCGGGAAATGGGAATACTTTTGCATTTTTGTTTTGATAAAATTATAGGTTTTCATAGTGCCTATACGAAGAGAATTTTGTTCGAAAATCTCACTTGTGTTTTTTAAGAGGTAACATAAACTAAATCTGAATAAACCATAGTATCTAATGGGTTTGGTCTACTATTAAATAGGATCCTACATACCTACTTGGATGTCTTGAGAAGCAATGCGTCCAATCAGTGGAATTGTTGGATATAATCGCATTGCTTCTTTAATAACCATTTCCATATATTTTAATTTTGGTAAATCATTTAAATCAATGGCCCGTTGTGATGTTCCGAACACTGTTGACAGTTCATCATACACCTTATTTTGTACGTCCGTATTAGCAGCTAAAATTAATAGTGTGTAACTAATTGCCATAGCAGATGTTTCAAAAGCCTTAAAAAAGTTATTCTATATTCAATATTGTATGTTTGAATGACTTGTCAGTAGGATACAAAATGGTCCATTAAAAAAGGATTTAAAAAAGAAGATTCCTCACGTAGGCGATACGTAGACTGAGCAAGAATTATATTGAAATTGAAAACAAGTGATCAAAGCAACTGTTGTAATAATGATTCCCTTTGCAATAAAATTTATATTGTACAACTTTACATATTAACTCTTTCGTTGTACAAATTTTAAGAGAGATTTTAAATTTTAAGTCTCCTTTTCTCATCGACCGATTTTTCCCATTAACGAACTAGATCTTGAAGCACACACATATATATATATATATATATATATATATATATATATATATATATATATATATATATATATATATATATATAGGGTGAATCGAACCAGGTGCATAATAGCACACGATTCCACTTCCTTTCATGATCCTCCCATTGCCCAACAACATCCAATAGTACACCTTCTGTTAGGGAGACAGTCTGTTCATAACACAAATGCCATCCTATATGCTGTATGCTAGCTCAGACGAACATGGCACTCTTATACTGATGCAACCTAAATTTCAACTGAATAACAAATCATTACCAATGTAACTATGTACGGAGTTAGATGTATTACGCATCAAATTGTATCTCACTTAAGTATAATTAGAGTGGGAGCCACAAGCACACATTAACATAAGAACACCATGTCCGTCCAAGCCATCACACAACATATAAAACAACATTTGTATTATGAACAGGCCGTCTCCCTAACAAAAAGTACTCCACTATTGGATGTTGTTGGCAAATGGGAGGAGCATGGAAGGAACTGTAGGGGTGTGCTATTATGCACCTGGTTCGATTCACCTTGTATATATATAAATTTTAGTGATGGCCATTTTCGATATTACTATGCAGGTTCGACGAACATTTGAAGAAATTTTTCCGAAATTCCTTCATCGGTACAAAACCAATAGCTACATTTTCTTTGATAATTCGAACAAGCAGCTACTGTATTTTTAACCGGGAAGTATTTTACTGTTTAAAATATACAAATCTGATTCAAATAATTAAAAATAAATAATTCAAATAAAAAAAGTAATATTTCATTTTAGTTTTAGCGGACCATTCTGCATTTTAGTACCTTCATTACTTACTGCTAAAATAACGAGATTAATTTCATTTTGCAACTGTTCACCAGTAAATTCAGGAATTTTTTTAGTGATATCCAATAAGAATTCTAATAATGGTTTTTTGTATGGATTTCTTTCGATTGCTTCACTTCCATCATCAATCTTCTGATTACTTTTACGTTTTTCATTTATGACCTATTAACACAATTTTAATTAAAATTATTACATTTTTATTTGTTAGCCGTTGTAGAGATGAAACAAACCTTCCTTGCATATTCCAGACAAATTCTTTTGTTTTCTTTCAATTTTGTATAATTTTTCGTTAATTTAAATATACAATCTGGATACTTCCATATATGGAATATTCGATCAAACATTATTTGAAATGAACTGAAAATATATTTTTAACTCATTCAGAAAACTGGATTTTGTTTTACAGCTTCGTTTTAGTATTCTAAGGACATTGTTAAACGTCCCCGTTTAACAAGTCGATCCGACTTCTGCTAAAAATTTTGCGTGGAGTCAAATGTCGAGAAAAAAAGTTTTTTTATGAATATTTCCATAACGGTCATTTTAACAGGAAATAAAATTGTACCTTAGACAATGTCCTACTATAAAGGTTTCATGACTTTTTCATAAAAACAACCGTTTTCAAGATAATCCAATCGACAGAGTTAAGATCTTTTTTATTATATTCTTTATTTATGTAATATAAGATTATTTAAAGTTTAGTCCCGACCTTGAAACGATTGAAAATATTGTTCGCAAAAATGTTTGGTGTAGGTGTTCGTAAAATAACCTAATTAGTCCATTTCCGCATATCCGCTTGTCCACTCATAAACACGATAGATCAAAAAAGAGATAACGTGCTAAAATTTTGTGTGAATGTTATAAAAATAAAAAGTAACTAAGTTGTTGAATGGAAAAATCTGTCCGTGCATCACTCCTTATGGTTTCAAAAATTTAAAGACAGTAAATTTTTTTTTTTTTTTAAATAAACAACATTTGTTGAATTTTTTTTTCACTAAATAGTTTTGTCACAACTTCAGCTCAAATATTTGTAATAATTCTTGATTACAAAAACATATATTGTATAAAGCACCTTTATACGCTACTTTGTACTTTTATACATTTGTGTGAGTGTAAAAAGTAAAATAAACAGTTCATGTGGTGATAATGAACTTAGTATCAACGGGGTATTTAAGCAATTAACTCAATTACCTGCGAACAGCATTAAAATAAACAGATTCACTTTCTTGGGCATTAACATTAACACCCATGGCTGATCCTATAACCAATAGAAAAATTTTAACCCATAATTATAATACGTGTTCATAAATTTAATTACCGCAAATAGTATCAATGCTAGCCCGCGAAGCGTATTCAAAAATATCAAATGAATTTTTACTATCCAATTGTTTTTCTAAAACCCTTGACAAAATTTTACTTTTTTCAACAAACACTTCAAAATAATATTCCAAAATTGTTGGAGTGAATCCTTTAAGTATAATACTTCGATGATATTTCCATTTTGGAACTAAAATGTAATTTTTAAATTAAAAAAAACATATTAAAGGTTTTTTTTTTGGTTTACCTTTAGATATAAGAATTGTATCACCAATGAGGGGATATAGAGCTTTTACCATTATCGGTGACTTATCCAAACAATGTGGACTGGTTAAAACAATTTGAGCTACATTCGCTGCAGAAATATTCACCATCGGTATAGGACCTAGCCAAATTCGATATAAAGTTGGAAATTTTTTTGATGAATTTAACATAAATTCGGTAATTTCTTTAAAAAAATAACAACAAAAAACCTTACGAATATGATATTTTTATTAGCTTGTATAATTGTAAATATTATATACCTTCGATAGATCCAATATGGTCGAGCATATTACCAAGTAACGGTAATCCTTTTGGTCCTGGTAATTTCCATGTATAAAAACAAAGCCGAAAATAGTTGAAGAAATATCCAAATATGAATAAAATTATTATTGGAAATATTAATAAACAATTATCAAACATTTTGTTTGTAAAAAATTTAACGCGTAAGTATTTGTATAACTGAAGAAAAAAAGAATTTCCAAGTTTATGTGTAACATAAAAAATACCAATGATAATTGAACGAATAATATAAATGCGTTTATCGAAACTGGGTGTAGTGTGCAGTCACTAACTGATGTTGAGTATGCAAAAATGGAGGAAAGCGGTATTTTATTTTGGATCGGCTAGGGGGTGGAATTGTACGAAACCAGGCGCGGAACCACCCCTCAAAAAAGGTTGTGGTCATAGCCACACGAAAATCGGCCAAGTGCGAGTCGGAGTATGAACTCGTTCGTGAACGATATAGTGCATTCCTACAAAGGAGATGTTTACAAAACATATGACGTCCTGACCAAGATTTTGTATAGTGTATAGTTCCACGTGGGCAAAGCCGTGGGGCGAACGCTAGTAAATTAATAAACCTGTAAAGTGGTAGTTTGTTCACGAAAATTACAAAAGTAAATGTGTTTTTGTTTGCACATCACACTGTCACATTTAGACTCTAAACTACTGAACCGATTTTGATGAAATTTTTACAACTTCAAAGGATATCGAATTAAATTAAACGCTAGTATACATTATACATTGAATAATTTTATTTAGATGCTTACTTAAATTACAAACTCAAGCTTACGTTTCTTTATCGCGAAAACGTTACTCCATCAAAAAGGAAGGCGACTCGGAAGTTTTGGCGGCAATGTATATGTACATACAACACACGCAGACTTTTAAATTAGTAGACGACTATGTACTTTTAAATTAGTAGATGACTATGCGCACCCAGCGAATAGTCATCTCTTTTTTCCAATACAAGTATTTATGTGCCAAAAATAAATAGATAATATTTTGTCAAAAATGTGTCATAACGTGTCAGCATATCGTCTATGATGACTAAGTACTTCGCTGCGTACCGAATCACGCACGATTCATTGTTTTTTCTTTTATATTCTATTAAGGATATTCTATAATTGTATATAATATCATCAGCCTATCGACCTCAATAGACCGTGGAAGTGTGACGTCACAAGTCTATTAGGGTTGTGGGCATGCCCAACGTGCTCACAACGATGGATCCGCTGTGAGCACGATTTCGTGCGTTTCAGTCGTTCGTTTCAAGTCATTCTATCATTCACTTCTTTCTTTTTTAACCCGATTTCAAAAAGGAGGATGGTTCTCAATTCGTCTGCATTTAAAAAAATATATAATCTGAATAATATAACTTGTTACTTCAAATAAAAGTTAATATAAGTATTATGATTACGAAATACAATATATATTACAGTTGAACTGTAATATATTCTATGACAGTTGAACTGTACTGTAATAATCTATGGTAACGCAATTTTAATTACTACATTTAAAAATGTTTAAATATACACCTGTTCATGTTAAAATATTTTAGCATGAATATAAAAATTAAGTATATTCAGATTAGTAGGTAATTAATTTATTTTAACCTTGTTGATATCATTATGTATAAAATTGTTCGAGTTCCGGCTGACTCATCAAGGCACAGCCGAAACTGCATAAAGCTTGATACATGAAATTAGGATAATAGGTTACGATTGTGATGTAAGCACTCATCAAGAATTAATTCAATCCCGAAGAGATTGATAAAGGGTACCAGTGTGAGATTGGAACAATTATTCTTCAAACTAAATAAATGTAATGAACGTGTTATTATTTGTGATTTAACCCATAAGATGGTGTAACTCACTGTAACAGGGTGTCATAGTTTGTATTAAAAATATTAAATATGGAGCCATTAACTTGAATTTTGGAATATACCTATAAAGTAAATCAGGCATGCTAAACCCATTATATGTTGCGAGCATTGTGATTACATTTACAGAATAGATAGAAATTTTACCGGAGTGAATAGAATTTTTTTAAATTTATACTAATTAATTAAAAGTTAGTTTTTTATTATTTTAGCTGAAACTAGTTAATTAAAACTGAATTATTAATTTAGGGTATATATACTCGTACATTATATTCGACTATATTAGTTATTAATTATTCATCAGACAGGTTAATTATTCATCGGAATTTCTAAATTGCTAAGCGTATGAAGATGATGAGAAAAAGATGGATGACAAAGGTGTGCTGTTATGCGTGTTATGTTTGAAACGCTAGTGGCATGAATAAACGTTATTTGATGTTACCCATACCACACCATATTTACTTAAAGTATTCAAATAAACAAAACAAATACTGGGAAATTGATCGGGTGGATCTCGTGAGTCTTTAGTAGAACATTCAGAGACAAATCTACTCCATGACTTCTTTCGATTTGTTTTTATATATTTTTTTTATTTTTTAAACTATCCATCTTGATGGATTCAATACTGCTTAGTTTTCGAGTTATACTTAAAACATTGCATTTTTATCCTGTTCTCGAAAACGCAATGGTGGGTCGAACACAAATAGTTTAATTCATATATTCCTTACTAAAAGGTCTATTTAATAGACTATTAAAGCGAATACTACTTATTAACATCCTTCACTTTACGTTATAAAAATACCTTAAAAAATGCAATAATACCGCAATATACAGATAATACTGATGTTATTTAATTCATTATTGTGTAAAGTATTAATTTGTAGTAAGTTTAGGCAGTGTTCATAGCTTCAATGTATAAAATTTTGCTTGAATTCAAGAACGATATCTCTGTAAAAAGAGAATTTATTTTGGCGCTTAATTAATTCAAATTTTAATTTACATCCGAGCTAGCAGCTTAGTCAGGTCTAGTTGTGGACTTTTTATGGTACCAGATACCAAATTGTTGGTAGTTTGGTTGTAAATTGGTTTGAAAAAGAAATACAATTTATTATTAAAATTTATTTCTTTGACTCAAGGAGTGCAACCTCCATTTTATTTTTGTTTTGTTTCAAGGTGTACTAAAGATTTTATCTTTTGCGAGGTGTGATTCGTACTTGATATCCTCCAATTAATTTTAATGATATTTCAAATTCAAACCTTAGTTCATCCATCTTTAAATCGGTATGGAATTCATATTTACTTAATAATGTCGCTAATGTTGTTTTCATGAGGATCCACGCATATCGAATACCTTAACAATAACCAAAAAATTATCAACCTTATAGTAAGAACTGATGAAGCAGTAGGCTTACTTACCAACTCAATTTCTAGGACGAACACTGAAAGGTATGTATGCGAAAGGATGACGTTTCTTTATATTTTCAACTGTAAAACGTTCTGGATCAAACTTTAAAGGATTATCCCAGTAATCTGTATTTCGATGTAAGCAAAATGTAGAAATAATAAAATCGACTCCTTTTGGAATTTTGTAATTGTCTAAAACTTGTAATGATTTCTGAGCTAGTGGAAATTTTTTTAAACAACGCAACAATATTACCAAAATGGATATTTTGAGTTACTTCTCTTGCAATCAACGGTACCGTTGAGTACAATCTCATTGACTCCTTAATAACCATTTCCATATATTTTAATTTTGGTAGGTCCTGAAAATTAATCTGTTTTCGATTTAAGTCACCAAGAACTTGAAACAATTCTTCACACACTTTATTTTGTATATCTTTGTTTGCCGCCAAATTTAGTATGACAAAGCTTAAAGATGTTGCTGATGTTTCAAAAGTCTACAAAACAATTTTTTTACAAAATCACGCGGATTTGCCATTACCGCACGCCTGGCAATTTTTAGTTGCCTTAAAGTTATGTAAATACACTCGTTGCACATAATTAAATGAATCAGTTGCCATCTGCATTAATTACTTGAACAATTGAAAGTGAACGTAATACTAGCTGCCATTTGTAATCGAATATCAGAACAAATGTCATCATAGGCAAAACATAAATTCGATACGACCAAGACACATCGAAGTGTGTCTTTTTAAAATAAGCTGGACAAAATTAAATTTTTGGTTTCCGAATAATAATCAATAACTTTTCTATGAATTTCATCAATAGTATCTTTGGTAAAAGTTTCCTTTGTAGATGGCATCAATCATTTTCGGAAAAATATTAAAATGGCGCTAATTCTAAAAGGCAAATTGTAACATATGGTAAATTTGATGAAATATTTAGTTATAATTACGATTATTTATAATAATAATAATTTTATGATCATAATTTTTTTTTAGTAAACCAGTTTTGCAAGTAGATGTTTACAAACTGATACAGGTGTTATTGAACGAATCTTGACCTTAATAACAATTTTTTACATTATGAAGTATTATAATTTGCAATTTACATTTACAACTGTTTACAGAATAATAAAAATAAAATTGTTATTATGGCCTCCATCATCGAACAAAAGAAAAATACACACTGCAGATGACATATAATATTTTATTTTATAATATATCAATTTCAAAACCCTTAATACGGGCTCTTTCCAGTCCGATTAATTTCCGAGCCCGACCTTGTTGTGTATGTTAGCTATATATGATAATAAAGCGATTAGTAGGAATATGACTTAAAAAAATTTTACTTAATTCATTATTTATTTTTATTTAATTAATTTTTTTAATTCATTCATATTTCATTTACAAACTTCTTTTTTTTTGGCACAAACATTACGTGTAAGTAAATGAATGACCTTAAATATGTATTTTTTCAATATTAATTATTTATGCATTTATATAATTATTAATGAAATATGCATTCAGTTGCATGATGAAAAATTTCTCCTGCCGGGAATAAAACCGGTCGAAAAACTTCGTTTTGATTATATTTATATCATACGGTATGTTTCATTTCTTGATTGACCATTATGTTACTTTCAATATTATTTTCTCCCGTGGTTTTTGACTATCTTATTCGCTGGCTCATCTGCATCGTCATTTTCGCGACTTATAGTGATGTTTTTTTTTTATATTTCCTTTTACTATCTGCAATTATATATTAATATGCCTGATAAAACTTTTTCGATCTATTATTTCATTATCAGGCAATAAGTATTATTTCATTATCTAGAATAAGTATTATTAAATAAACAATATTATTTTAAAGTATAAAATCGTGGTTTTTTCTTACTGCAAATACCTTCTAGAATTATTGGATTAATTGGTAGCCTCGAGGCTCAATTATAAAGTATTATACGGGGTGTATTCAAAAGGTGTGTGTTCAAAATTTCACGGGCTACGTACACTTCCGTACATAAAAAATGAACCAGTATATCACAATCTAGATGTATATATTACTAAATATATGTATAATATTATATACAATAACAGAATGTTTCAACTGGTTCGATTTTCATCGGTTTTATAACGTTATATCATCTTTTCACGACTTTAATGCTCTATTAACGAACTAAAAAGGTTACATTCAAGAAATAACAAAAGAAATGATGATTTGGTGATTATATTTTTGTTTTAAAATTCGGCTCAGGAATGATATAAATTCAAGGTACCTAGAATTATAATTTTAATTTTCCTAAATGTATCTTTCACCGATTCACTTGGTTTTAGGTTGAAAATTACTCTAATTATTCGTTTTTAGGGAGATAAATTCTCTCTCTATGTTTGTCGCTTGTCCCCATGCAATAATATTGTAGTTCAAAATTTAATATACAAAAGCATTATACAATTATATAAATATTTTTGTAACTAAAACCTGATCGCATAATAGGCTTTGCTGAGCATAGAGCAAAGGCCATCGATGATGAATTTTATTAGCGTTCAACAGTTCGGCCCTACTTCGTTGACATTTAATGATTAATTGATACTACAGAAAAACGTGTCATATAACAAAGAACCAACAATAAGATAATATTTTTGGGTTATTTTATTTTATTTTTAGGTGTTCTCATGGCTTATGGTTTTCAAAATATCTTTATTACGTGGTGTAATTCGAACTTGTGTACCTCCAACTAGCTTCAATGAAATTGCGAATTCAAATTCTAATTCATCAATATTTAAATCGGTATGAAATTCGTACCGACTCAATAATGTCGCTAAAACTGTTTTCATTAACATCCAAGCATATCGCATACCTAAAAAAAATATTTAAATTAAATTCCATAAATCTTATTTAAAACAATTGCCTTACCGATACAATTTCTAGGACCACCACTAAACGGTATGTACGCATATGGATGTCGATTTTTGGAATTTTCCGGTGTGAATCGTTCTGGATCAAATTTTAAAGGGTTTTCCCAAATTTTTTCATCACGGTGTAATGAAAATATTGAGATAACACATGCAATTCCTTTTGGGATCAACTTATCACCTGCAATCAATAAAGATATATTTCAATTTAAAAAAAGGTTAAATAACTAAACTTATACATACCAAATTTAATATCCTTAGACGTATCCCTGATTAGAAATGGTACTGTTGTATGTAATCTCATTGATTCTTTTATAACCATTTCCATATATTTTAATTTCGATAAATCATTTAAATCAACGCTTCGTTTTAAATCACCTCCAAGTACTTGGATTAACTCTTCGCAAACTTTATTCTGAATATCTTTATTTAAAGCTAAGTTTAATAGAACATAACTCAAAGTCCTTGCTGTTGTTTCATATCCCTAAAAATTATTTATAGTGTCTATAATTGTCCATAAAAACTGGAACTTACAATTCTGGAAACAATTTTGATTTTTTATATAAAAAATGTATATAACCTAAACCTTATTCTATTTAGTTGTTGACCAATCCCATTGATTTCCAAATTTGCTCTTTCAACTCAAGGGTAAAAGTAATACTCTGGGTCGCTGTATAAACTTATTTCGTAAATATAAGGATGAGATATAAGACGAGAATAGAGTGATTTTCAAAGAGGGCAGCACAGGCAGAACATACAAGACACTAACGAAGCATGGCAAATGAAACTCATTTGTTCAGAGTTAGAAATCCCATCTATCTATTAAAACAACGTCGACTAGTTCTCATTGTTACTTTACCATTCTTCACGATGAGAGCACTAGTCGGAAAAGTTTGATATCAGATTTTACATCCGGAACCGAATATCGAACTCCACTACAATTAAGATATTCATGAAACAAAACACCGTAATACTTTTCTAAAACAAGATCACCCCCCTATTGATGATATACCATCAGGCGTCAAACTTACCAGCGTTTGCTTTACAGTGTTTATAGTGAACAATGGTAAAGCTGCTGTCCACATTGTTACAATACAAAACTCTAATGACACACAGACAATGAAGACTAGTCCACCTTATCTTGAGAGATATAGATTCGATATTTATGGCCATCTCCTAAATTTTATCCTAGATTAACGGTGACTTAAAAATATGTTATTTTTATTATATATTTGCTTTGTTTCGAGTACCATTGCTTTGTTTTGAGTTAACATTGCTTTATTATTGTTAAATTGAACTTACAGCCATTATGATAAGATTTGATTCATTTCTTATATCTTCATCTGTAAAATCGGAATTTGATGCTGTAAAGTCAATCAAATATTCCAGTAAAGGTTTTCTAAATTGATTTGTCACGTTATTCCCAAATTCAGTGAAATTATTATTTATACTGTTATTTAAAATTTGCTTTTTTTGTAAAATGACCTAAAAAATATTTCCAGAATTATTTTTGAATACATATAAAATTTATTTAATACGTATTGATTTAAGGAAATGGTTGCGTTATTAAAGTCATTCGACTATTTACACAAAGTGAGGATAAATTTCTAAATCTGGAGCTTAAGTTTTGATATGTTTGATAAATTCATGCGCAGTTAATAGGACCAAATTAACCTTTTTTTATTTGTGTATATTGAAACCTTATCAAAATGTGCCAAAAATTATAAAAATAATATTTTTATACTTTTTTTTTTGAATCCTTAGAGATAGCTTTCAAATAATATCATACACGATACAGTAATTAAAAATTTATTTCTTTGGACCAAACTGACCCATTTTATTATATTTGTTCAGCTATTACATTTTCGAAACAACCTACAGTTTTCCGGTAATCTATAAGTCAAAATCCACTAGCCCAATTAAAATTACAAAATTAGCTTTAGAAATCTCGGAGATTAGTGTGTAGGGTTGTTTAGCAAATTTTGAGCAGCAATCAGTAAGAAATCCGGACCAAAAAAAAAAATAAAATTTAGAATCCTTCGACTAACTTTTTCGAATGATACCTCACACAATCTATTAATTAAAACTTTTTTATGATTGTATCTAACTAACCCCTATTTCAATCTAACATAATTTGTTTTCTAATCGTTAATTGGCGATATATGTGCACTTCATCAAGATCTTACATTAAACGAAACTCTTATAGGATCACTCTTAAGTCCGCCTGTCACTGAGGATTTTCACGACAATTATGTAACGTAGGAGTTGAAAAGGATTTTACATCAGTAGTAGAGCGGGGCGCCTATTAAAGGCTCGCAGACGGTAAGAGTCTCCTTACACACACACACTTTATATATATATATATATATATATATATATATATATAAACTCTAGTAAAGTAATGAAGTAATATCTTCGAATCGCGAATATCTGGCAAAATTTTTACTCAACAAGATTAATTATCAAATGGTTTGAATAATGTGTACAAATCGAATAACCTTTAATAACAAAATAGAAAGTATAGCAATAACTTGTCATAGGATCATATTTAAATTACGAACATCATTAGCAAGTTTCAAAGCCGTGGAGATACTTTCATTGAGTTTCTTCGAGTTTTTAGTGAACGAATGTATAAAGTCAGGAATTTCCCAGAAATTAAATATTCTTTTAATGCTCAAATAGAGAATACTAAAAAAGAAAATTCAAATTACATAATTATATAAAAACGGACTGTTATATTAATTATTTTTACCTTTCCATGGCAGAAAAATAAGAAGTTTCATCATTCTGAGAATCCATATTAACGCCCATTGTTGAATCTAAACATAAAGTACAAAATGCATACGAGGTATTTGATAATCTATTAAAAAACATTTAAAATTTTTTACTTACTACAAATTGAATCTAAACTAGTTTTTGATAAATAATCAAAAATATCAAATGACTCTGCGCCATTTAATTTTGTGTCTAATTTTTCCGATAATATCAAACTTTTTTCAACAAAAATTTTAAAATACGATTTTATAATTACTGCAGTAAATCCACGCACTACAATTTTTCGATTATGCGTCCATTTGGGCACTAAAACAATTTAATTTGTTATTCAATATTCCATCACAATATTTATAATTTTCATAATTTATACCGTCGGAAACGATTAGTGAATTTCCAACTGATTTTTTTAAAACATTCTTCATTAAAAAACCTTTTTCTAATGCATGCTTATTATTCAAAATTTCTTGAATAATGTCAGGATCACTTGTCGCAACTATTGGCATTGGGCCGATCCATACACGTATAAATGAACCGTAATTTTCAAAGAGCGTAAAAAATAGTCTATGTGTGACTTCTGAAATACACAGATAAGAAAAAATTTGTATTTCGATTTTTTTTTTTCTAAACCAATTATTATTCTAAAATCAAATTTTTTTTAATAAGCCTGACTATTATTATCATTCATACTTTTAATTAATTTGTTATTTAATATTCCAACTTCTACTCTGGTTTCAATAGGTAAAAATTATAATTTTTTTTAAGTTCAAGAGAATTTTTTTAAATATAAAAGAATATTATTTTTATAACATAAAATTTAATATTTTTTAATTTCAACCGAGCACAAATCATGCGCCAATCCATATATATCTATATATATATATATATATATATATATATATATATATATATATATATATATATAAGTGTTCTCAAATGAACGAATTACCCGCTTTTACCCGATAATTCAAATTACTCGCTGAATTACCCGTTAAATCTTAAATTACCCGAAAAACGGGTAATTACGCGCACATTCGCAACACTGGATTTTATACATGAATAAAACACTTAAAAAAAACAAGCATGCGTGATCATTTTAGTGTTTACGGTTCAAGTAAGAGTGACTAGTGAACCATGAAAATTATAAAAGTATTAAAATCATGTATGTAATACTCCTAATTCATATGGACAGTTGGTATAAGAAAGAATGTCCCAACATTACGGTGCCGACTTTATTTATTGTCTCTCTCCTCCGCGACACATTGTCCATGCTGCGTATGCCTGGGAATTCCTGGCAATGCGCAGAACTGAATTATTCGCTCGGCGAATAGACAGCTCGGGATACTATCTGTCTCAATTTGTCGGAACAGCTTCCACTGATAAAGACTGTGCATATAGAAGTATTACATATATATGATTAAAATAAATTTTATATTGCTTTTACCTTCATGTTTTCCTAATAACAATAATGCATTACCATGCATTGATTCCAAAGATCGTTAGTAACTTTAAAAAAAAAATTCGTTACGCAGGAGCTGCGTCAACTTTTTTCACGTCAATCGAATTTTCTCAGAATAAATACACCATTTGTCTTTTAAAAATAGATATATCTTAATTAACTTTTTTACTAAAATGTTATATTATAGTTTTTAGATCAATTCAATTTTGATACCGAATTAAAAAAATCTTAATCTGATTAACGTCATTCTTTGCAGAAAATTCATTTAAGATTATAAAAATATCAAGTAAGGTGATACATTATTGTATTATTCATTATTATGGGTATTGTATTTAAATTGCAAATATTTCTGGAAATATTACAATTATAGAAAATATGGTCGAGTAATGAATTGTAGTAAAATTTATTTACTACAACTTTATCCGAACATAGTATAAAATAAAGTCTCCCAGTCGCGTCTGTCTGTCTGTTCGCGATTTACTCAAAAACTACTGCACCGATTTTCTTGCTGTTTTCACCAATGGATAGAGTAGTTTTCGAGAATGGTTTTAGTATATCATTTGTCAAGTTTTTGTATACATTGACTAAAATATAATGATATTAGTTAGAGGTGTCGGAAAACATAATATAAAACAAAGATAGATCGATAGATGGCAGTAAGCAACTAATGTGTGAAATATGCTATGCATAGATGGCAGTATACAAACATGAGTACTTCAAAAATTTTGCCAATAGGTGGCAGTGCATACAACAAATGTATTTCAAGTCCTTGACGGGAGAAAATATTATGGTACTTGGTTATAAGGGCGTTAGAAAATTTTTGCGGGCGAAGCCGCGACGGATAATGCTAGTTTAAGAAAACAGATGAGCCCATAAACATTAAAATCGGCTTATTAGAATTAGAGGAAAAAATTCCCAAAGTTCGAAAAACGCAAAATTTTTAAATTAATATAAAAAATCTGAAAATTACTTCATTTGTTTTTTAACAATGGCAAAGTATGTCTTTCATATGTTAAAAATTATGTTCCCAATTTTAGCCCTTAAAAAAAATTAGGTTCCCGACAATTATAATAAAATACCATGTCACCTATTTTTATAAATAAAAAGGGTGCATTTGATCCGAGACGAATAAATTTTTTTTAATGAAAGGGCTTCAAAATATCTATAAATTGAAAAAGAAAATTATTTTTTTAACTGTATTTTTACCCATTATTTTTCAGTTTGTTTATAACGCGCTATAAACAAATATAAAAAAAAAAAAAAACATTAAAAAATTATTAATATATACATAAAATTTGCAACTTACATATCTAGAGCACGGTAGTGCGACAGGCCGTGTTTATGGGATTTTTTGGCTGTGTAAAACTTATATGTAACGATTTATAGTGTGATGGTATATAGTTTATACAATGTAAATAGTCAAAATAGAAAAAGTAGTGATACATCAAGATAGTGAACAATTATTTGCATTACATAAACATAGCATTACATAAACTCAGAGGCAGAGCGTTAGTCTAGAATGCCGGATGTCGTGGATTCAATTCCCATCCCAGATTTTAAACTTTGATATATCGAACAAATTACTCTAAGACAATTTAGACGACAAAGAAGATAATTGGGCAAAAGAATATGAGAAGTTTAGTGCTGAAGGAATGTTATCAGTGAACATGATTAAAATATAATAAGTATTGTTTTTACCTGCATGTTTTCCAAGTAACAAAAATGCATTACCAATAATTGGATAAGCCGGTGGCCCCGGTAATTTTGTTATGTAAAAATATATACGAATATAATTTGAAAAATAAATTATAACTAGAAAAAAAACTAAAACTGTTGAGATATGTAGAAAATAACTTTCAAAATATCTTAAAAACGATATTAAAAACATGATTGTATATGAATCAATGGAAATTAAACAACCATACAATATATCCTAGAGATATATTCACCTAAATAGATAAACTTTTATAGTGGCCCGTCTATTTATAAAGTTTACTTAGTTTCTTCTTGAGATTCTCGCGTGGAAGACTATCCTGAAAAACTTCCATTATAAAAACAATATAAAAAAGTTTTAAAAACAGCTTGTTTATAAATGTAGTAAAAAGAAAATGAAAACTTACGCATTAATGTATTTTATAAAAGCGGCAACTTTTCGCGGTTAACGATTTCAGAATGAATAATACTATGTAACACTTTCAAGTTCATCGATATATCGAATTTGTGACTAGTTTTAGATGTACACCTAGTATACCAATAAAACAATAAGATTTAATTTTGATATGTCATAACAATGATTGCTAGCGTT